>JAJEJO010050221.1:1606574-1933412 GCA_020662805.1 Glaucomys volans
TATATACACAATGGAATATTATTCAGCCATAAAGAAGAATAAAATTATGGCATTTGTAGGTAAATGGATGATGTTGGAAACTGTTATGCTAAGTGAGATCAGCCAATCCCAAAAATTCAAAGGCCGAATGGTCTCTCTGATAAATGAATGATGATGCATAATGAGGGGGGGAAGGGTGGCAAGAATGGAGGAAGGATAGATAGCATAGAGGGAAGGGAGGGGTGGGGTCGGGGTGGGGGAGTAAGAATAATAACAGATTGTGTGACAGATGCCATTGCCCTGTGTACATGTTTGAATGCACAGATGGTGTGACTCTAATTTGTGTACAACCAGAGAAACAATAGCAGTACTCCATTTGTGTTCAATGAATCAATAAGCAAACAAAACAAAACAAAACAAAAAGACCCCCGCAACCTCTTGCAGCTCTGAGATTATTTGAATATAAGCATTTTCTTGAGGTAGCACTATGGACTTGAATGGAAGATAAACTAAATGAACATAGTGTTGAAGAAAAAGTAATGATAGAAATCTATTTCCTCAATGATTTGCTTGAGTCTTTTGGAATCAGGGTTGTGAGTTCAGAAACACGACAAGATCTACAACGACACTGCTTTAAACAAGAGAGAAGCTAATTTTCCCTCACAAAATTCTGAAATGGTTTTGGAGCTCCCTTGCAATATCTCATCAAATATGTAAAGTCCTCTCTTGGTCAAGCATGCTATGTGATCTCCTCATTTCCATGGTCACAGATGGTAAGAAAAGGAGCAGAGGACAATGTGTGCTTTGTCTTAATGGCCCAACCTGGAAATTGCAAATGACTCTTTATTGATATCACTTTGACTAAAAGTGAATCCTACCTTTTGACTACGTGTCACTGCAAATGACTGGACCTGGTTTTTTTTTGAGAGATTATGTGTTCAACCAAGGATTAGGAAGTTCTATTTCTATAAAAGAAGGAAGTATAGAAGCAGTCTTTGCTTAAGGGTCATATTGTAAATGTAAATTCTGAAATATTACCTCTAGAAATTAAAATTGTATTTTTTTACTTAACTTCTGTCATTTCCTTAAGTTTTCCAGAGAATCTAACAAAGTGTAAAATGTTAATAATAGCTGTGAATAAGAGAGGCCACAAAGGAGAGGGAATAGAACTTAAGCGAGGAGACCAACATAGGCTATGTCATACAGGTGGCATTGTACTTTGAGTTCAAGCTGAAGGTAAACTTTGCATTTAAGGGGAGATGCTCTGATCACCAAGAAATTAATATTTGTTGGATCAAAACATCATGTGGGTTGCTTGAGCTCATGGGCACTCAAATATCCATAAATTGTTTTGTAGGGGCATTCATTCTTTTTATTTTTATATAACAAATTCTAGGCTTAAAACTTTCTCAATTTTCATTTCTTTTAAAACCCTTTGTCATTTGATATTTCTCAGATTCCATGTTTTTTAAGTATGTGATTTAATCAATCACTCTACCAGCTAGTTTGCATCTATTTTCTCAACATGCAATTGCAAGATTGTATATATATATATATATATACACATATATGTATACATATATATTTATTTGTATGTATCAGCTAATAAGAACTTACAAACTCTGCATAGAACTGTGTTAAATGCTATGGAAGATATGTAAGAAAGGTAGTACTTGATTACTTCCAGCTTGTGTGTGCTATACATATTCTTAAAACAGAAACCATAGAACACAAGATTTTTTTTTTCTAAAATAAATGCAAATTCTAGGACTAGTGGACATGGTGTTATCTGCTTGTCAGGACCTAACACTCATAATCAAGAAATAATTTGATTTTCATAGATGAAAATATAGGTGTTATAATCCTATATCTGGCTGTTATTTTTTCAACTCAGGGTGCTGTATTAAGAAATGGAAAGCATGTCAGAAAATTGCCCAAAGAGAGAAAAGATATGTATAAAAGACTTTTGGATTTTTCTGAACTTTCATCAATTCTGCTTCATACTACAGCTATGCCTATATATCATTTTTATAGATGCAATGTCTCACTATGCCATTTTCAAGATAGGTACAGAAGGTCTTTTGTTCCTCACTAATTTTCTCTAAAAATAAAAGGGAATTGCTATTTCCCAAAGGGCATGTGTGCCTAAAATAACAAACTTATATTTTAAATTTTGCTTTATGTATTTCTATGGAGTCTTCTTAAAACACATCTTTTCATGTTTTCAAAATACTGAGACCAGAGCCCCCTTTTGACTTCAAGGAAGACAGTACCACACCCCGGAAAGCATTTAGATCACATCGCCCTCTGATTGTTCTCATGTTATCATTTAAGATCCTGGTTGCTTTGCCTTCTTGAAAAAGTGCCATATGATGTCACTATGTGAAGTTCTTTGTATCAATTCACTTCCTTACCCACTGTCAATACAACACTTATCTGAAACTACAGTATAAAAGATTTCTTCATTGTCAAATCTCCTTGATCTCATTCTCCTTATATTTCCCCTCCTTGAATATCCTCTCACAAGCCCTTTTAAACCCAAGATGTATCAAACCTAGCTATCCTCTTCCCACAAACCAGTACTGCCTCTTACCTCTCCTAGTTCTTAATAATGCTTCTATTTCCTCTTATCCAGATGTAAAACTTCAGTCATTTCAATTTTTCTTCCTGTTGCACATGGTTTTCCTGCTTTTTCTGAGGTCCACATTCTGTCTCTTTCTGTTTTGATTCTTCATTCCATTTCAGACTTGTCAGACCCTCCTTATTTTTTTTAATGAACACATGCCCTGTGATCTTGTTTTTTTTCCCCAATAAATCATGATACTTTCCAAGCTAACATCACTTGTTCACTTACCTGAAAGTGCTTTCACGCATTGCTTTCTCTCCCATAGAAGGTGCTCTTTCACTTATCAAGTTATTGAAATTTTGGCCATCTGTTAGATCAATTTTATTATCATGGAACATATCTGAAACATTTTCTTAACAAAAGCTGTTATAGATGGTTTCATTTTGTTTTAATAAAATGCATTTATTTCCCTCAGCTCTGAAACTACAATTCTTTAAGAAAGTGGGTATCATAAACAATTTGAACTTTTTGCATTGGCAACAAGATCTCAAAGCTCTGTTATGGCAGTAACCATGTCTTATTTGTATCTGTATTTCCTAGAGTACTTTTCACCATTCAGCAAAACAGAAGTGCATTAAATATTTGATGAATGAATGAATTGAAGTCTTATATTATCAGTATTAGTAGATTCTAGATACAAGGAATGGCAAAAGAACTAGTCAGTCATTTTGAGAATGAATTCCTTATCTATTTCCTAAGGTATGATTTATTTCAGTTTTCTGAGAAATAACATCTGATATTATTCCAAACAACATATTATGTTTGGAAACAAAATATGTACATATGTTGTGTTTTTATTTTTTATTTTTAATTTATTTTTCTTTTTATAAACTGCATTTTGATTCATTGTATACAAATGGAGTACAACTTTTCATTTCTATGGTTGTGCATGATATAGATTCAAAACTTCACACCACAAATACAAAGAACCCAATAAATAAATGGGCAGAGGAACTGGACAGACACTTTACAGAAGAAGATATACAGGTGATTAATAAGTATATGAAAAAGTGTTCAATATCCCTAGTAATTGGAGAAATGCAAGTTAAAACAACTCTAAGATTTCATCTTACTCCAATTAGAATGGCTATTATCAAGAACACAAAATGAATGCTGTGTTTTGATAAAATGGGTCAGTGTGCTTTTCACTACCTAGGTATATGGCATTAGTGAACACTTTCCAAAAATGCATGAAAACACCAAGATTACCTTCATAGCCATATTGTTATCTAATACTGCCTATGAAATTATTATAAATAAGTATCTTAAAACAACATACATTTATCATCTCAAGGTTTCTATGGTTCAGGAGTCCAGGCCTGGCATAGCTGAGTTCAATGTCAGTGTCTCAACTGGCTGTAATTAATGCAGTGTTGGCAGGGTCTGCTGGTCTCAGTAGAGGCTCATCTTGGTGAGAATTTGTTTGCAGATTCACTCAGATTACTGGCAGAATTCACCCTCTTACACTGGTAGAACTGTAGGTGCCCTCACTCCTAGAGGCTACCACAGTTCCCTTTAGTGTCACTTTCTACTAACTGCATGGTAACTTGCTTTGTCACAATGGGCAAGAAGAGAGACCCAGACTCTTGAGCTATTTGCTATCATGTAGCTAATAGCTACAAAATATATGTAGCTATTTTATTGCTAAACACATCAGAACATTTTATTCTCTCAGAAAATTGAAATAAATCACACCTTAGGAAATGAAAGAGGAATTCATTCTCAAAGTCTCTGACTTTGGCTATCCCTTGCATCCAGGGTCTACTAATACTGATAGTGTAAGTCTTCATTTCTTCATTCATCAAATATTTAATGCACTTCTGCTTTATGGGAACAGTAAGAAGTGCTCTGGAGAATACAGATACAAGTAAGACATGGTTACTGTCATGACAGGAATTACAACTTTGATACAATATAATATAACCATGAAGTGACATCTGGTCCCTTTGCTATCTTTAGTGGCTAGATGCAAATTACAGATCTTTCACCCACACTCTTTCATTCACAGAAGGTTGTGAATGAACACCAGGAGATGAGTACGTGAGCAGCCACTGCAAAGTCTCACCAGTGTCTTTTGGCATGTGTCTCCTACTTTTACATGCGTAAATCCTGCCTTGAGTTCTGCTGGAAGTATTAGTCTCTGAGCCCACTCCATTTTCCCCCTAAATTTCTTGCCTGATTTCCCACTGATAATGTAACATTGAAGGACCTGATGGATTTGGAGCAGGAAGAAAAACTCTCTATTTTCTAGTTATTTCAAGAACTGAAACCAGTTCAGAGTTCATACTAAAGTTCCTTAAGAGAAGTCACACCAATATGAATGCTGTGATCAGAGAGAATTTGGAAGGTTATGTGGTACAACTACTGATTTTCCTCATTTGCAAACAGAAATGCTCAGAGGTTAAGTGATTTGCCCAGGATTGAAACTGTAGTTGTAGCCTTCCTGCAGGCTTTGAGCTCTTGGATAGCAAAGTCGATGGATACTTGCATTGAAATCATTTAGTTAAATATAATGTATTGACTTTGGCCTTGATCCAAAGAAGCAGGTTTTAGAACATTTTTACAGCAAATTTAAAATTGCTGTAAAAAATTCTACAGATAATATGCTTATTTTAGTACATGAAAAATGAAAAAGATTCTTCTATCCAACTTATAAGTGAAATCCCATTTTATGCATATGCTCGCCATTAGCTTATTTATAGGAAATGAAAAAATAGCTACCTTGATGTTTCCTAAATGGTAGATAAAACTCTACAGAGAATTCATATGGAATGAATGATTAGTCAAAACTCTCAGTCATGAAGACATGGAATACCTTGAAAATGAACCTTGGCTACTCTCATTGCTCTTTTTCTCTTCTTGGTTAGATACTCCTTAGAGAATGTATTTGCATTTCCCATCCCATAAATTATTCATTCCCTAACTTTTTTACACATTAGTGTATATTACATACTAGACAGTATGCTAGCCTTAGTAGTACAAAGGTTAAGACTTTGTCCTTACTTTATTTTATAGTTTGGTGGGGATGGAAGAATGTGAGCAACATTTTCATGGAGTATTCCGAGGGTACCTCGGGTATCACCCGAGGGTGATATGAACAACTCTTGAACAAGCCCACAGGAAGCAACTGTTACTGCATCTGAGGAACTGGAAAGGACTTCGGAAGTCCTTTAGTTAGCATCTGGAAGTTAGCATCAGGAAGGTGCACAGTGAATGAATATCTTTCTCTAACTACTGCTTTCATAGCTTTGTAGAAATTGTACTTTCTATGCATTTATTCTTAAAATATGTAGGTGGCTTTGAAATTTTAGATTGGAATTGGGAACAAAGTATTGTGTATAGAGACATCCATCGACTGGATAATATTTTCAAAACAAAACGCAAGAATCTCTCTTTGTCAAAAATTTTTTTCATAGGATGTTAATGCTAGGATTACAGGTTGTCTAGCCCCATTCCTTTATTTTTCATATGACAACTTGCAATATCAGGTGGGTTTCTGAATGTTCCATTTAGGGAAAAAAAGCTTGGATTAGAATCCATCGTATTTTCTAAGTAGAGTTCGTTGCAGTTTGCTTTCACAGAGTCATCAAGTACTCAGTGAGTGACTTATTTACTTATTTACAACACAAAGTAGTATAGTAAGCTTTATTTCTCTGTTCTTTCTTTCATTTTTTCTTTTCCTCTTTTTTCATTCTTCCCTGTATCTCATCTCCCCTCCCCTTCCCCCCCCCCTTCCCTCCCTTCCTTCCTTCCTTCCTCTTTTGTATATTCCTCACTCTGATAGACATTATTGTGAATATCTGTTATTCCTAAAAATAGAGGAGTGGGTGGATGGAGATCATACATTATTTTTTTATTTTTTATTTTTTTATTTACTTATTGATTCATTGAACACAAATGGAGTACAGCTATTGTTTCAAGGGTTGTACACAAAGTAGAGTCACACCATCTGTGCTTTCTTGCATGTACACAGGGCAATGATATCTGTCACACACTCTGTTATTGATTTTACTCCCCACCCGCCCCCACCCCTCCCTTCCCTCTATGCTAGCTATCTTTCCTCCATTCTTGCCATCTTTCCCCCCCACATTATGCATCATCATTCATTTATCAGAGAGACCATTCGGCTTTTGGATTTTTGGGATTGGCCGATCTCACTTAGCATAACAGTTTCCAACATCATCCATTTACCTACAAATGTCATAATTTTATTCTTCTTTATGGCTGAGTAATATTCCATCGTGTATATATACCACAGTTTCTTTATCCATTCATCTACTGAAGGGCATCTAGGTTGATTCCACAATCTAGCTATTGTGAATTGAGCAGCTATGAACATTGATGTGGCTGCATCACTGAGGCAATCTGATTTTAAGTCCTTTGGGTATAAGCCAAGGAGTGGGATAGCAGGGTCAAATGGTGGATCCATTCCAAGTTTTCTAAGGAATCTCCACACTGCTTTCCAGAGTGGCTGCACCAACTTGCACTCCCACCAGCAATGTATGAGTGTACCCTTTTCCCCACATCCTCGCCAACACCTGTTGTTGCCTGTGTTCTTGATAAAAGACATTCTAATTGGGGTAAGATGAAATCTTAAGGTGGTTTTAATTTGCATTTCTCTTATAACGAGTGATGTTGAACATTTTTTCATAAATCTGTTGATTGCTTGTAGATCTTCCTCTGTAAAGTGTCTGTTCATTTCCTTGGCCCATTTATTGATTGGGTTATTGGTGTTCGTGGTGTAAAGATTTTTGAGTACTTGGTAGATTCTGGAGATTAGTGCTCTGTCCGAAGTGTGTGTGGCAAAGATTTTCTCCCACTCTGAAGGCTCTCTCTTCACATTGCTGATTGTTTCCTTTGCTGAGAAGAAGCTTTTTAGTTTGACTCTATCCCAATCATTGATTCCTGCTTTTATTTCTTGTGCTTTGGGAGTCATGTTAAGGAAATCTGGTCCTAGGTCAACGTGATGAAGATATGGACCTATTTTCTCTTCTATTAGGTGCGGAGTCTCTGGTCTGATTTCTAGGTCCTTGGAGATCATACATTATTGTTGCTTAGTAGAGTTAAGTAGAAAAGAATAAGGGAAAAATGTAGATGTTATTAGCTAACCTCAGTTTATATTTACCACCTTTTTGGGGTATGTTGACAGATTTAGAATTGGAGTACCATATAGTATTATTAACTGTTGGTATTCAGCAACCATATTCATAGCACCATTCAATAAATTTTCATGTTCATGTGAATGAAACAGGTATGCTGTCCCATGTTATCATTGCTGTACAGTGTAATGGGGTCTATAACATAATGAGGAGTGTTGTTGACTGTTAGATCAGGAGGAAATAATCTAAATGCAGTTTTCTTTAAGAATTTAACAGTGACTATCAGGAGTTGTGCAAACATTTTTTTCATGTATTATGGATATGGTAGAGTGGTTCTTTACAAGATCAGTTAAACTTTTAATAAAATTTAGAGACTAAAGGAAATTCTCTTATTATTCCACAAATTTGTCCATAAATTTTGAAATGAAACAGTGATTTGGGAACTTAAAACTTCTTGGGGAAAGTTTCTTTTTTCTCTCTCCAGATGTTGGTAAATTTATGAAATTTAATAAAATTGCATGGGAATGGATACTGAAAAATGCCTTCCAGGACATTTGTCAGATTCTCAGCATCAATTCATGAAATGGAAACTAAAAGCTGTTCTGAGCTGCAGTCATTATGTAATAGATAGTAAACATGTGTTTTCGACAACTGAATAGTTAGCAAATTAGGCATCTGGATAAAGTGGAATTTTGGATTCTTAATTGCATAATTCACCCTTGAACATCTGCCAGAGGAAAAAGAGCAAAGATAACATAGTATCTGAAGAAGGATATAAGCTGATAAACAGGGAACGATAATGCAGTATCTAACACGTTTTTGAGTTCAGATCCCTAGTATGTTTTCCACAGCTAATATGATTTCTGTAATTATCCAGGGATATTTATATTTGCATAAGAGGTATTCTAAGGATATGGAATACATCTGATTATAAAGGAAGGGATTAAATTTACTTGATTTCACATTTTACCATCAGAAAGAGCTTTATAAGCATGAGAAATCCAATGTATGCTGTGGATTTGATGATATCAGATGTGATAAGAAGAATTAAAAATATATTCTTTGAAATAATATTTTTGAATCATCACAATTTTTCTAGTTCATTTAAAAATATTAGGTTTTGAAAGCATTTGCCTTTTATACAAATACTATTTTTTTTGCTTATCTCTAGGTAAGCACTGTTATTTCTTAGAGCTACACAAACTTTCTTTCTTCCTATTGTTCTATTTTCCAGGAGGATAAGTAAATACAAACATCCACTGAGGGTCAGAGATACTTAACACTTTCACCATAAAATACATAAGATAATGTAGTTCTCTAGTAATGAAGGAAGCACGAGAAGTAGGTTAGGAAGACATGATCTGGCTTGGGGATAGCCTGCAACAATGGGGAGAAGCCGAGCTTCCAATCCCATTCCAACCTCCTACTAAATAGGTAACTTTAAACAAGTCATACTGTGTGTCTCATTCTTTTCAGTGGTAAAGTGAATATGGTGGCAGGTGGCATCATTGGGGAGAATTGAATGAGCTCCTGCTTATTGGACATTTCAATAAAACAAACTTGCTCTCAGCAATAGTATAGTTTCCTTGCCACACAACCTTTCTTACTATATAACTTTTGATACAGATCTGTGAATATTAAGAGCTAGAATGAGACTCATTGCTTACTTAGCTCCAGAACTGTGTTGTGGTCCTTGAGGTCTTTTGAATTGGAAATATCTCAGGGCCACTATGAGGAAGGTAATGATCGTTCAAGTAATCCCTTTCCGTCCTGCCCTCCATTAGAGGGCTGTGTTCTAGACCTCAGTGTACAGTAGCATTGAAAGGAAGCATCTCCTTATTTAATGAAAATTTGAAGTATACTCACTTTAGTCCATGCCATCTCAATTTTGCTGCTGAAAAGGCTGAGGCTCAAAGAGGTTATATTACTTATCCAAGACAACTAATTGTTTTGGCATATTAACCTACTAAGCACAGGTAAAAGAATGTGACCACGGAAATGAACAATTTTTATAGGATGGGGTTTGAAAGATTGTTTAATAGAGAAAGATGGATGTGGACAGAATGAGGCAAAAATATAATGAGTAAGAAGAATGAAGAGAAAGTTGAGGCTTTAGGAAAATGATGTGAGCCCACGGACTGAGGGTCCCAGTGGAGGAAGACATGGATTCCGTTCTCGGGAGGATGGCAGGCATCTTGTGAGTGAAATAGGAGGGCAAATGCTGTGGCTGATGTGGGTCACTGGGGAGAGCCTGTTTTAGCGAGTTGGCAGCCGTGGGTGTTGCTGAAGAATGGTGAGAGCAAGGAGTGAAGGTAACTGAATCGCTGCGTTCCCTGGAGCCATCACTGTGATTTAAAGTTTCTGAGAATGAAGTTTGTAGCACTGGGGGCGCAGAGGGAGGGGGGTGATGCCTGAAGGAAGGCAGAGGTTGTTTGAGGAGACCTCAGAACTGTGTCAATATGTCATTTCAAGGTGGCTGATTTATGTTTATTTTGACGGTTTTTATACATCACCACTATTGCTTTTTGCTAAAATTCACTCACTGGGGCCTTTTTATGATGTTCTGTGCTGAACAAATCCGAATTAGAATTGATAGTTGCAGTATTTAAAGACCCAGGGCTTACCTAGTTGCCGCTTAACACAGAAAAAATCTTCAAAAAATTTTTTTTTAGCTGTAGATGGACACAAACCTTTATTTTATTTATTTATTTTTACGTGGTGCTAAGGATCCAATCCAGTGCCTTGCCATGTGCTAGGCAAGTGTTCTACCACTGAACCCCAACCCCAACCCCAACCCCAGAAAACATCTTTAATGCACTAACTTGAAGATAATCTTGGGAGTAGGAAAAATAAAAGTTTCTCTCAGGAGACAATAATCTTGAGTAGGGATTAATTATGTACATTTAAGATTTCCAGTAAGTCAAAACACAAAACATCTAACATAAATTCCTGGTCATATAGTCTTTATAGCATATTCTAGTCCTTCATTCTCTTAAAAATATTATCTCAATAATTAGGACATATTATCCTAATATCAATATTATTTTCATTGTAATAATATTATTGTCTCTTTGTGGCTGGCTAGGCAATGTCACATGCAGGGAGCATAGGAAGATATGTTTACTTCCATTTATAGATTAGAGAATTATAGCTCAGAAGTTAAGTCATTGATCAAGTTTTGTCACTCCCTTAGGTGTAAGGTCAGGCAGGCTGAACAATCTTGTCTTCTTAACATAAGTCCACATCGAATTTGCCATGCTGGGATGCCTTCGTGTAGTGTATAATGTGGCCAAGTCATTATGCTGCTTGGGATATTGCCATCTCAATCACTGTGTTTATGATAGTCCCTTAAGTTGAATTGTGACCTATTACAAACAGCAACAAAAGTTTTGTTTCTTTTGGTCTTCCCAAACCTAGCAGACAATAAATACTTATTTTTTTGTTCATAGTTTTTCAAAGGCATATCATTCACAATAGATATCATGATATTAGTAATTTCAGTGCCAAACTTTGTGCATAAAAAAAAAGAAAATAGGAAGTATCTTTAACCTCCAAGCATTCAGTCAGATAGGAGAAGAAGGGCACTGAATTTCAATGTTAAGTGGGGCTGCCACCTTGTCATTCAAGTCTTGGCTTAAAGACCTTATCAATAAAGACTTCTCTGACTTCCACTCTAAGCATGCTGCCCTCCTCCAAACTCTAATACATTTTGTCAGTTCCTGAGAAAGACCTTTACTAACTGGTCTATTTCAAATGGTCCTGAGGCAAACACCATCCTTTTTTATCTCCACTATAATGCTATATCCCTCCCTTTACTTTTGTTTATTCACTTGGTTTATTATCTATCTCCCTTCACTAGAATAAGAGCTCCATAAGAAGTGGGGGTGCAGTGTTTGTCTTGCTCACTACTGTATGCCCAGCTCAGAGAAAGGCAGACACATATTAAATATTTACTGCATGAAAGCCCCATAGCTTTAACTACCATCTAAATACTGACTGCTCCCAAATTTTATCTCTAAAATTTATATCTCCAACTCTTACTTCTCTACTGAGCCCCAAATAAATATATTTGATTGCCTACTTCTTGTCTCCTTTTGAATGTCTGATAGGCATCTGAAACTTAACATAGTTAAAATAGAACTTTTTATTTTGCTCTCTTGCTGAGTCTGTTTCTTCTACAATCCTTCCAATTTAATAAATTCTGTCATCATCTATCTACTTCTTTAAGTCAAAACTCATAGATCCAATGAAATGTGTATCAGAATTCTCTACAATTTCTGCCACCAGGATTCTACTCCAGGACTGACATTTTTCACAGGAACTACTTAATACAAAGCCTTGTGCGTTAGCTTCATATTGCTGCTGCAGTGAATTATTACAAAAGAGCACAAGGTAAATTAATTCCTTCATAGTTCTAAAGTCAGAAGTCCAAAATGGGCTCAACCGAGCTATTTATCAAGGTGTCAGAATGTCTTTACTCCTTTCTGAGGGCCTAGGGAAGAATCTGTGTTTTGGACTCTTTGAGCTTCTATATTCCTTGGCTACCTGGAGAGGACCTGCATCCCTTGACTTGTGGGTTCACCCTTCATATGGACATCCTGCAGCTCAGTATCTTTCAGTATCTTCCTCTTTGCTTCCATTGTCATATCACCTTTTCTGACTCTGACCTCATATAAGGACTCTTGGGATTACATTAGGGCCATCTAGATAGTCAAGGATGATTGCCCCATCTCAAGATCCTTAATCTAATCACATCTTCATAAGCCTCTTCTGGCACATAAGAGAACATATACACAGGTCTGGGAATTAGGACATGGACATTTTGGGGGAGGGGTATTTCTCTGTCCGCTATGCCTTCTAAATGTGCTTCCTGCTGCTTCTCTTGCCCTGTCCTAAGCCATTCTTCATCAAATAGTCAACATAGTATTTCAAAAACCAAGAACGATCTTTACTCTCACTAGTAATAGCTTTGATCCTATTCCACTGAACTTAGAATAAATCTTGAGTCCATATGTGGGTTCACAAGGTCCTAATCACGGAACTACTTTCATTATTCTCTCCCTGTTCCCACCATGAATTACCATGAATTAAGAAATTCATGATGATTAAGAAATTGTGGTATATGTATGCCAAGACCTTTCCTCACCTCTTAACTCCTAGCACTTTTTGCTTCCTTTGTCAAAAATGTTCTTCCTTAAATTCTTTTGCAGGCTACTCTTGCCCTATTTCCCTTGGTCAAATCTTTTGCTTTTAATCATATTACTTCATTTATTTCCCTCATTGAAATGATCACCATTTTCAAATATTGTGCTTATTGTTCACTTTTTAATAGTTGGATATTAAATACATTATGATCATTTACTATCTGTAGTCTTTTCTAGAATGTGAGCTTCCTAAGGAAACTTATCTGTTAGTATGTCAATAAACCTTAGCACAGGCCTGGAATTTGTTGTTATGTAATAAATGGATGTCTCAACAATAATAAATCAACCCCAATTGATGAGCTATATGCTTTCACATGATGTAATTTATTTAAGCTTCACAGAGGTATGAGATAGGTACCTTTATTATTCCATTTTGTAGATGAAGAAAGTGATTTTTCAGAAGTCACAAACCAGTAAATAAACCAGGATTCAACCTAGGCAGTGTGACATCAAGGTTCACCTTCTTAGTTGCTGTATTCAACTGGTGGACAAGAATTACCCTTCCAGAGCACTCACCCTGTGACCTGTTTTCTCCCATTACCCACTGCCTTTCCACTATTTCCCTGTAATACTCTCATGATCCAATCACTTCCCTAAATCCCCACTTCTGAACATTGGAGACTGCATTGGGGACCGAACCTTGAACACATGAACCTTGAGAGACATTCCACATCTAAGCCATTATAAAATGCAAGCAAAGCACTAAAATACTAGTAAAAACTATAGACTAATATTTACTTTTGTTATTGGGGAAAATTCCCTAAGTAAAAAAATCATAAAAGAGAGACTTGGATTTCCATATCAGAATATTAGGAGGTTTTATATGACCAAAAAGCCAAAAATTAATTCATAGGCAAATAGCAAACTAGGACATTATTTGCAGTGTATATAATAGAAAAATTAATGACATTACTATATAAAAAACTCTTAGAAAAATGAGTATGAAAAAAGAAATACTTTTATAAACAACAAATAAATGACTAGGAAGATATAAAAACAGTGATAAATAGGAGAAAACTCAACTTGCTGATAATCAAAGAAGTGCAAATTAAAGCGATGAGATTATGTTGCATGTAGAATTGGCCAAGTGTAAAAATAATAGGTCATTCATCACAGTTAATAATGATAATCAAGCAATGAGTGCCACCTAATTTTATAATAATTGGGTGTTAAATACATTATGATCAGCCAATTGATGGAATACTGTAAAATGATGGTGATGAAGTTTAAAAAGTAGGTCACACAGCAGCAGGTATTGTTTGCAAAGCATTTTTCTGTTTTTATTATTAAGGGAAATTTAGGGAAGGTGGATGATAGCAAACAAGTTAGGAGGTTATTTTTAATATTTTTATTTATCTCTATTTTCTGAATTGTCTTCAGTAAACATTACTTAAAACAAAAGGTTAAACAGAAAGCAACACTTATACAAACATGAGGTAAAAAGACGAAACTGTCAGGCTTTCTAGTTTAACCCATACTGGATCATAAGGTTTTTCTGCCTCATAGAACTCTGCTAGTGTCTTCTGTTACCTGATTAATAAATTTAAGTTATTAGTTTGATAATCAGGATCCACTCTGAACCCATCCCAACTTATCTTTCTAGCTCTTTGTGCATCCAGTTCATTTAGTTGAGTATAAATATTTATGTGTTCCCTTGAAGGTTTTTTCTTGCCTTTGCCTAGTGAATTCTGTGCATTCATAAAAGGCTAGATTAAGTGCTATTTGGCCAGATTAAGTGATTTTTTTTTTACAAAGAGTGTACTTTCTCATTTAGATTCGCTTAATATTCTGCAATATTATAGGATACTTCCTATATACTGTATGCTATGGTAGTTATTTTTCTCCATGGTTTATGTTCCTGCATGGTGTTTAATATGCTTCATGTCATGCTCCATGTCCTTTAAATATTCTTATTTCTCACAGTCCATGAATACCATCATGCCTTACACATAAACTCTTCCTAATTGAATGAACAGAAACTTCCAAGGTTGCTTTACTCTTATAGGTTTCTTAATATTTTACTTTTTTGCTAGCCAATTCTTTCTTCCAATTCATGGAGTGTTGTAAATTCTTTTTCTGCCAGCTAATATATTATATAGAGACATGAAAAAGTCACCTAACCTCTGTTTTTTGTTCTTCAAATGTAGGGTTTTTCAGAATTCAATGTGATTATGCATGTATAATGGCACATTGTAAGCATTCAATTAATGTTAGACAAATTATAAAACTAATCAGTTTCATTGTGAGTTGTTCTTCTCAATACTTGAGTGTTAATTTTTTGACATTACCAAATAAAATAACTCTTTCTGAGAAATGATTATTTTTACTTAGATGCAGATTATAGGTTAGTATAGTTTTCCTCTATTTTGTAGCAATTTAGTTACATTTCTTAAAGTTACTTTAGCTCCTACAAAAAATAAATAAGCCACCAGTTCTCAATAGTTTAACACAATAAGTGTTTTTACTCATTCATGTGGCAGTGGCAGGAATGGTGGTGGTCTGTCTTGGTTCTGCCCAGTCTTTGAGAAATCTAAGTCAACTCAGCTCTTCCTTCTTCAGTACCTGGTTTACAAGGTCACCTTTGGCAAGTACTTCCAACTAAATGCAAGGGTTGAAAAAGAGACAGTTCACTAAGCATGCAGGTTCTTTTCACAGGAGCCTGGGCCAGAACTTAGTTACAGGCTCCACTGGCATGAGGGAAGTGATGAAATGTCTCCAGCTAGACACTGTTATTCAGCAATAACTGAAACAAATAAAATAAAAATAAAAATTTACACATAAAGGTAGCTTAGTGAAAAAGAAAATAAATAACCACAAGAATAATAATTTTGTGATGTTCACTATGTGTAAGGGATTTACTTTTATTATCCATATTAATCTTACAAGATAAACACTATACTAATGCCATTGGAAGATAAAGATGGTACTACATTAATATTTTAAATACAAGAAAACCGAGGCTCACAGTGGTTAATCAGCTTGCCAATGATTAGATAATAGATATGTGGGCTGAGATATGATCCAGGAAGCCTAACTTAAGAGTTTGTACACTGAAACCTATGCTTTTTGACTCTTTGCATGTGTGGTTCTACACACACACACACATACACACACACACACACACACACACACACCCCTTCAAGCCAGCTGCTTTCTCCTAGCTCCAATCTTGGGTGTCATCTGTGATTCATGTGCTTCCCTGAACCACCATTTGTAGATGTCTTTACCAGACTTCTTGTCCACTTTGGTATCATGGCTCCTTCACTTTCACCTGCGTTCTAAACATTTGCTTATTGAAAATTGTGCTGTAGGCCCTATGTGAGGATGGAAGGATCCTGTGACGGCATTGATCTCATTGATTCCAGTCTTCCCCTCCTAAAACCCATCTTGCATTACGCCTTGCAGACCAAGTCCTCAGATATTGCTTCCATCCTGGAAATCCAAGCTCTCTGCCTAAATATGAAAACTTTTAAAAACACTGATCCAAGCCATTCCCCTCATTTTGCCTCCGTTTCTTTGTTTATTGTTTTATCCTTAATTTTCCCATGGAATTACTATTCCCCTCGTCAAGGTGCCCCCTCCGCCCCGCACACACACATGTACACATACATGACTTTACCTACCATTTTTCTAACTGGTGTTCATTTATACAAATTATAAAATTAAAAAAAATATGTGAAAACACAGCAGAATTTGGAGAAATTAGTTTTCTTCTTCACCCTCTCCATCCCTCCTGCCCAAGTAACCAATGTCAATAGTCTGTGGTTACTTTCCATCCTTTCCTGTATGTGTTTTGATTATAGGTACTATAGTGTATTTGTAGTTAGTGCTGTATATTTCTGAGTCACATAGCAAAAAAACAATTTAATATGTCAATTTAGTTTATTAACTCCATCAAGATGCAATCATAAACAATTTAGGGTAAAATCCCATCCCAGTGTCTGAAGTCTGTGAATAGATTGTCACATTTAAATATATTAATGAGTTCCACTAATTGAATCTCTCTACTAGTAGAAGGTATTTCTACTTTAATCTATTAGACATAGTTCCCTATTTCTGGAACTATATATTCATTCTGGAAATTCAGAAAAGGATTATCTGGGGCATCTTGAGGGACATGTCCTGCACAAAGGAATTACTTAACATGGGTATGATATTATAATGAGCATCTCCACTATAATATTAACTATCAAGCAATGTTTGCCATTTCAGATATGGGCAATGAATATTTTAAAGCAATTTAGCAAATATTCAAAATGTACTTTAAATGCATTTTTAAAAACAGAAATTGCTAAATACATTATTTTAAATATAATAGCATATAATCAATATTCAATGGAATTTACCTTTGAATAAAATAGGAATTTTCCACCTATACATACAATCATGAGTAAGGTAAAGTATAGAATCTCATTGGGATGTGGTTACAGGTTTCTGTTTCATTTCATCAGATACTATCTTAAAGATTTTACTAAATCATGTTGAGGACAGGAAGGATAGTAGAATGAATAGGACATTATTATCCTGTGTACATATATGACTATATGACAGTGGGATTCTACATCATGTATAACCAGAAGAATGAGAAATTATACTCCACTATATATGATGTATCCAAGTATATTCTACTGCAATGTATAGCTAATTAACAAAAAAAATTTTTTTAAATGAAATTTTGGTCATAATATACTTCATTTTTATCATCTATAAATATTATATATACACACACACTTTTTATGGACAGATAAAAATAGAATTGCTAACCTTTTGGTAGAAAAAATATTAGTATTCATGTTACTAATTTATGCTTTTAGGCTTATTTGGTCACATATGAATGTGAATAGTAAGCCTGGTCCTGCTGTTTTAGAATATCTGATCATTTTTATGTAGATGTATGAAGGGTATAGAAATGATATAGTAACTTTCCAAAATCAGGACCATTGAAATTCTAAAGGTTTGTTCATGTGAATCTTGGGTCTCCCTGTTATGAGCTGGGTGATATTAGGTAAGGCATGCCTCTTCTACATACCTTACTTTCCTCATTTGACAAGTAGGAATAATAATATTATGTGTAGATGCAAAAGGTAATAGGAAGTCAAAGTGAGATAATGGGTATGAAGCACTTAAGAGAATGGGACCTAAAATTGCTTCAAAGAAATTAGAGTTATTAGCTGTTAAAAGACCTCCAGCAATGACAATTCCACATTCTCTGGAAGCTTGTTGCATAGATACTTGACATCTCTGGTCCAGATGTGTTATATAAATGTCAGCCAGAATCACTGTAATATAAAACAAAGCATCTGACTCAGTTCTCTGGTCCATACTTTTCCTGTCCATTTCCTGGGTAGCATTAACACACATTTACAAGTTGGAACAGGTTTGAAGTGCCCTTCCCCTCTCTTTCTCCTGAAGATCAAGGAGAGAATGCCTACTGATCTAAGTCCCCTGAACTTGAAGTGGCAAGAAGGCAGTATAAACCAGAAAGGCTTTGAGAGATAAGCTTATGAGTTCTCATATTTAGTGACAGTTGAATTTGAAGATAGATATAATATCTTACAACTAACATGTTAGCAACATTAACTGTGAATTAATTGGGCACTTATGTGGGGTTGCTTATTAAATATTGAAGAGTTAAAAGAGAAATTTGAGTCATAAAGTTTTTAAGTATGGAAAATTATGATATAATTGTCTTGATAAGACAATGGCCAACTATGAACTGACACTCCAGGTCTCAGAAGAATCCACATTGTCAGTTAAAGATGAAGAGTATTTTAACTGTGAAAATGTAAACAAATGCACTAAATTCAATACTGTTTTTCTCCTCCATTTCCTGAGTGAATAATAACGGGGTTAGTAATAATTTTCTTGTATGATTATTATGAGTATTGGAAAAGTTAATGTAAGGTGGTTGAACACTTGGCACATACAGAGTAATACATAAATCATGGCTATTATTATTCTTACCGATTCAAGCATGTTCTATATGCTTGAACATGCTTGAATGTTAATTTAGTAGTTTATAATATATAGCAAAACTCTTCAGTACTTATTTAGATATCTATAAAAGAAGAATTTATTATGCTGTGGACTTTAGAAATTTAAAATTATTAGTCTAAATAAATCAATGAACTATAGTTATATAGTAGAAAACTGAGTCCAGTTTTAGAAGAATTATATTTATGTTCAATTCAAATATTATGCTAGTATAGGGATGTTTGATATTGCATATGCTGAAAGGGCATTTAGATTAATTTCTTTTATCCAGGAGATATATGATTACTCTCATAGTTTGTTGCTTTTAATCATAAAAATATTCTTATTTAGTCTATGTAAAAGGAACAGAACATCAGGGCTTAAAAGCTGGGAACAAAGCTGGTTGTAGAATCTGGTTGAAATGCCTCCTATATGGAATTAGACACTTTTTTGTGTTACTGGAGAGTTAATTTTATAACGTTGCCAGCAGTGATTCCTCTTTTACATTTTCTGTCTTATTGCATAATGGATTTGGAATTACAAGGCAACTTGCCCTCTAGTAAGACTTTGAACTAACAGAACTTTGGGCTCTAGGGCAGAAAGAAATATCAGGCATGCTTATTTAGTCTTACCCATCACTTAATATATCTTTTATTCTTATCAATCTGCTTATTTTATTTATATTTTAATATTTCTTGGATAAAAATATTGGTCAGATCCGCATTTCATAGGAATAAATGTGTTATTTTCTTCATGCCATTTCTTCTAGAAAATAGAACCTGACATAACTTTCCTATGTGTGTGTGTGTGTGTATATATATATATATATATATATATATATATATATATATATGAATATGTCATGGTGAATCTCAGTATCATGCATATCCACAAGAAATTAATAATAATAAAAAACTATGAGCAAATGGTAGAAAGGTCAAAAGAAGGAAGGGAGCAGGGGATGTGAGGTAGAAGGGGAAGGAGAGGTACTGGGGTCTGAATGAGAACAAGATATATTCCATGCTTGTATATAATTATATATTGTATATATTCCATGCTTGTATATAATTATAATATTTGACATAATTATGTCAAAATAGATTCTAATGTCATGTAGAACCAAAAACAACCAATAAAAATATTAAAGCCAAGATTTAAATCTTAAAAAATCCAAAATGGAATATATTATTTTTCAATGTTCAGAGACTACCTTGAAGAGAAACTAGGAGTTTCAAGTTAGGAGACCTGCAGAATTGGAACAACACATGCAGGAGCTGTGACACTGGAAATAGGCAGCCTGGTGGGTTTTTTGAGGCATTCTTCATAACTGACATGCACCACAGTGATCCTTGCTGCTTTCACTGTCCTCCACTAAGAGAATGATAAATGTCATCTCATTAACTTTCACCTCTTTGGTCCATGTAGAGTCTATTCTTTGACCTCGTTACTTGTAAGTGTTCTCTCTAAAATCAGCAAAGGACTCCTCTCCATAAGGGTCCCTTGATCTTTAAGAAGTATTTACAAAGTTGCTCACAGCCTTCTCTAAGTTTTCTTTGTTTATCTCTGTAGCTGGAATTATCCTGATTCTCCTGTCTCGGAACATTCCTTCTCTTCTGTTGCTGCTTCTCCTCCTTCCTTTCTGAAACTGAGCTCTTGCCATTGCTCATGACCTGTCTACTCTTGAAACTTCATAGGTTTTACAAATGTAGCCAATGACTTCCTTACTTTTAGTCACTCAGCTTCCTGAATGTTACTCAACATTTCTAAGTACTAGATGAATGTGTCCCCCAAGAGGGAACTATCACTAACTCCATGGATCTTAATAAAGTCTTCTCTTGTTTTCCTGATTTCAGTTATTGAATCAAGGTTTTTCACCTGTACTTTCCCCCTAATAAATATGAATTGCATAAAGTCCTCAAATTTATCTTCTGAAAGCATGATTCCAATTATACAGTTCCTCTCTTCACATTTTAAATTCGAATACAGTTTCCAGCCAAGACTATTACCAATGTCTTAGAGTTGTGATGAAGATTAAAAGAGACATCATGGTAAAGTTGACTAATGTTAAATCTGGCCCACTGAAAAATTATTATTCATGACTATGGCTAGTTTTATAATCTGATCACTAATTTTATTACTTCTAATACTTCTTGCTTTTAAGTACCATTTGAATTAATTCTATGATATCTTCTTAGTTTTCATTCATATAAAAGTGTCCATTGTTTGATGACCCTTCCAATTGACAGTATTTATTTTTGAACACTATGATTTACTTGATAGAAGTAATAGGAAGATTAATGCTTTCCTAGAGGGAGAGAGAACATCACAAGATCACCATAGATGTCAAGCTGCCACTTTGATAAACACTTTTACCTTATGGATCCTTAGTTTGTTATCTCTAGATAAAATAATGCACTTTCTGATTGTTTTCCTTAGGGAGTTATGGTAAGCCTTGCACAGTATTACCCAGAAAGATATAGTTCTTCTGTCCCCCTTGGAGGGGCTCTTTTGCACCAGCCGTCACAGAAGCCACTTTCATTATACTCTTCATGACACAATCCCAAGATCAACATCCTTAATGACAAAATGTAACAGATGGAAACACTTACTGTGTGATTTCTTCCCCAAAGTTTAAAAAGAGAATAGTACACTGCTAAGCAGTGAACTATAAATAGCATATTATTAATTTTTTGTGAGAAGATGAAGTGCTATGGGAATCATAAGAAGATTCTATAATACTCTTCTTTCTCCATGCCCAGAGTAGTATTATCTATCACATGAGCTTAAAAATGAAAAGTGCCTTTTACTCACACAAGTTGATAATAAAGCATATGTGCAAATTTGATACAAGTCATTAGAGACCCGAGTAGAGTTAAAGATGTATGAAGTTGCATTTTCTGTCTGCTTCTATTTCTTGACTGAAAGCTATTACAGAATGTGCTGCTTCTTGCTGGGTTCATACTATTGGGACTTGGCCTAGCAAGGAAAAAAATGAAGAATAAAATTTGTTGGTACCATCTCCTCTGAAAGATCAAATAATCAGTTATTTTAGGTAACATTCCAAAGAACATTCTTAATGTCTCAGGTAGTCTAGGAGATGTCTTTATTACTGATCTTTAATATATTTCTGTTAAGACAGCAATATAATACTTACATGTGAGAGACCTTTGCATTTTGATGGTGGTCCTTTTTATACTAATTCATTATCTAGTTCCATCTTTCCTACTGTACATACATTCTTATTGTCCTATTTCATGGAAACATTTACGACTCCAAAAAAATCCACACTACATACA
Organism: Glaucomys volans; assembly: GCA_020662805.1. NCBI lineage: Eukaryota > Metazoa > Chordata > Mammalia > Rodentia > Sciuridae > Glaucomys > Glaucomys volans. Next base: position 1,628,752 of record JAJEJO010050221.1, read on the forward strand.
GTGGGGTAGTATTCAGGCTTAAAAAGGACATAAATACTGACACACACTACAACATGGATGAATGTTGTGGACATTGTGCTAAGTGAAGTAGTCAGAGAAAGACACATCATAGGTGATTCTACTTATATGAAGTACTTAGTAGTCAAATTCATAGAGACAGAAAGTAGGATGGTGGTTGCCAGGGGTTAAGGGAACAGGAATGGGAGTTGCTGCTTACACTGTTTCAGTTAGAGAAGATGAGTAGGTTCTGGAGATGGGTGGTGGCGATGACTGCTTGCCATTGTGTATGCACTGAATTGTATACGCCAGGATGATCAAAATGGTAAATTTCATGTTTATGTATAATTTATGCACATATTTTACCACAATAAAAAAAATGAACCACGTTGTCAAGGGCTGTGTTCTTCAAACATGGTCATGATACATTCCTGATCATGAATGCAGCTTAGGACATCATGATCAACATTTAAATAAAAACAGAAAGAGAATAAAGCATGAGTACATGGCTCATGTAAGAGTAAATATTGTGAAAACTCCTGTTTCATGAAAATTTAGCTAATTGTCATTGGTGTGGTGGTTATATAGTTGTGTATATTAAGTCTTATTCTCTTTGGTTAATGTATTATTCTGATAAATTGATGCTCATGACGTATTGTTTATGAAATATTTTGGAAATCACTCCTCTATATATAGATGTACAAATATGTAATATATTTCTTACTAAAGTTGAGATTCAAGAAATTAAAAGGATAAAAGTTTCTTATAGGGTCGAGTCTAATTGGCAGCAAACTCTTTGAAAGACAAATCCAAGAAACCAGTGTCTAGCACAGGCTTGCAGCTTTAATCGCAGTTTTGGCAATAAAGTTTTATTTATTCTGTGGCCATGGAAGGGGTCTTGGCTTTGTGGAAGATGAGATCACCTACTCAGAAAAGCAGGGTCTCATCAGTGCCAAGACATTGATTGAATAAAATGAGTCTCTCTTGGCCCAGGAGGCTCAAATCAGATGGCCCCAAACTGGCGAAGTCCTAGAGTTTCTCTGTGTAGGACTCCATCTGTGGTCTTATGTTTGGGATTGTTTTTTGTTTTTTCCAGACTTTTGTGCCCAGCTGAGTCTAGGCCAATTTGCTGTGTAATTCATCTAAACCTTTTCCTGAGTCAGCAGCTATAAATCTATCCAACTGTCCACTGCAGCTCATGGCCAGTGTCCTGGGACTATTTGGGGTTTAATTTCACTGGGTCATTAGTGCATAGCTCCCTAGAGAATGTTAGCATTTAGTTTCGTTGATTTTTTTCCAAAGGAGCAAAAGTCCTTCTTCACAGATGGCAGTTACTAGTGGCTGGCAGGCAAACTGATGGATGAATTTGTTTTTTTTTCCTTTGGAATTGTGCAGGGGAGCACGCTTGGCAGTGTGGCTGTGGCAAACTATTCATTAGCCTAGCTTTTAAAGGCTACTAGAGACGCCATTGGTGCATGATGCTGTGTGAACTATGCTCACCATTCTGCATTCAGTTTGACTAAATAGGTTAATTGCTCGGGAGAATCAGCTCTTCCAATGTAGCTAGCCTAACATCTGTGTAGTACACACTTACCAAGAACTACTCTTGTGGATTTACAACTGCTGTCTCTGGAACTAGTAGTCTGACTGAGAGAGCTATGTAATAGTTGTTTAAAAGAGGCATTACTAAACACGTCCTCTTTACCTGAACTTCTTGCTAGTTGTTATGTTTGCTTCAGCATTTATATTTATGTTATGCTGTGTAGTCCCAGGTTCACAGAGACTCCATACCATTTCCTATAATATGGGAACAAGAGAATCCTTCATAAAATTGTTCATGGCTAAATTTAAGACATGTAGAAAGAAGGTACTACTTCCTTATCTATTGATCACAGAGAAAAATACTTGAACTTAAAACTGCTAAAGAATCATAACTTTTCAAGTCAAAGCACAATTTTAATAACAATAACCTTCAAATCTTACTTCTTGATTTTTTTTTCTATTCAAGTTAGAAATGCCTTTCTTCGGTTATAACAATGCTATAACTTTCCCCCTTGTTTTCTTCTTTTGAAAAATCCTTCCTTCTTACCCTTTCTCACCTTACCCTAGCCTCCAGTCACAACTAATCATTCTGCAGAAGTTTATATAAATGGAATAATATAACATATTCTTTTAAAAAATCTGGCTTCTTTCCCTTAGCATTAATTACGTCAGAAGCATGCATGTTTTACTTGAATCAATAGTACATCCCTTTTTATTGTTTAGTAGTAAACTATTTTTTTTTGGTGAAGGACAATTTATTATTTTTATGTACAGAAACCCAACAGCATACATTTATCCCAGTTTAGTGGGAAGTTCTTTAGCCTTTGCCTTTTCCAGGTTGGCAATGCGACCCACAGATGTTGGACCCAGGACGTTGCCTCCCCAGTAGTGAAGGATCTCATCATATCGGTCATTGTAGTTGGTTCTGATAGCTTCCATTAGCTTATCGAGAGCTCCTTTGTCTTACAAGTTAACCTGTGTGAAGGCAACTTCCTGTGAACCAGAGGTCCCACCCTGGCCTTCCCCTCGATGATGCAGTAAGGGACTCCCATCTTGTGACACAGGGCAGGCAGGAAGACAACCAGCTCGATGGGATCCACCTCATGTGCAATCACCAGCTGAGCCTTCTTGTTCTCTACCAAGGTGGTGACAGTATTGACCCTTGCTCATAGGACTGGTGGTCTCTTCGTGCAAAGAGACCCCTTTGCCAGCAGCCTTCTTCTCAGCCAGGGTCAACAGCCTCTGCTTCTCTTGCTTGGTCTCTGGTCTGTACTTGTGGGCCAGCTTAAGCAGCTGGGCAGCTGTTTGGCAGTCCAAGGCCTGGGTGAACTGGTTAATCGCAGGAGGCACCTTCAGCCGCTTGTAGAGAATAGCCTTTTGCCACTGCAGCCGGATGTAGCAGGGCCACTTTACAAAGCGGGTAAGGTCCCTTTTGGGCTGGATGTCCTGTCGGATGCCAAAGTTCTTCCACCTCTTCTCGAACAGCGGATTCACCACCTTCTTGGCTTCCTGCTTCCTGACCATGGCCGGGGCCAGAGCCACCTTCTCTCCTTGGCCTTCTTTCCTTTCCGCATCTTGGGTGACTGGAAGAGAGAGAAAGTATAGAGTAAACTATTGTATGGTGATGGCACAATTTGTTTAAGCATTTACCCACTGTTAACCTTTTGGTTTATTTCTAGTTCTAGCTAATCTCCCCCTGCCCTACTTCTTACTGCCCCCCCCACATCTATTTGCTGTAAACAGTTGTTTATAATTCTTTGTGAAGATATATATTTTCATGTCTTTGGAGAAAATGCCTAGCAATAGAATTACACACACACACACACACAAACATACATATATATATATTCATTACTTGGTATATATATTTATGTATATATATGTACATATACATGTGGGGAAAATAGAATAGGTATAAAATAATATATAATACAATAAAATAATACATAAACATATACAATATATACATACATATGTGGGATACTACATATGACTTCAAGAAATTGCCAAACTACTTTTCTAAAAGATGGCTCTATTTTACATTCCCACTAGGAATGTATGAGACCTTCATTTCTGTTTCCTTCACATTATCACAACACTTGGTTTAGTGAGTCTTTTTAATTTTAGCAGTTCTAATAATATATTCATATATGTGAGGATAGATTTCTGAACACTTTATGTTGTTCTACCCATCCATTTGTCCATGTTTATGTCCGTACATTGTAGTCTTTCATAATAAATCTGGTTATCTGAAAGTATCAACTTTTTTTTCTTTTTCAAAGTTGTAATTCGTATTCAAAGTCTTTTGCTTTCTGTAGCAATTTTAGAAACTACTTATAAAATTAGATAGCATTGCACAATTACTCGAGAAGCATCCATGTTATTCTGGTATCAATAGCTCATCCCTTTTTATTATTCAGTTGCAATCTATGTGTGGATATACCATAATTTGTTTAACCATTTGCCCATTGGTAGTCGTTATTGTTAATTTGGATTGCAATTAAGCCAAAAAGCAGTATGGGAGAATTGGCATCTTGACAATATTAAATGTTTTGACCTTTGAACCAAATATATCATTATTTCAAAGCTTCTTTAATTTGTTTTAGCAATATTTTGTGATTTTTAAGTGTACAAGTTTTGAACATACTTTTTAGGGTTTATCTCTAATGTATTTCATATTTTGATGCTACATTAACATACTTTTTAGGGTTTATCTCTAATGTATTTCATATTTCAATGCTACATTAAATTTTTTCAATCACTAATTGTTGCTCAATATAGACAATTAATTTTTTATGTGAATGTTGTTTCCTGCAGGCTTCTTGAGTTTTAGTCTCTCTCTTTTTTTTTTTTTTGTAGATTCCATAGGTTTTCTACTTAGGTGATAATGTAAGTAGTTTTCAAAGAATTTATTGACTCTTTGATGTAAAGTTATATGAAAAACTAAATATGCAATATATTTAGCATTGATTCTCTAAGAATAAGTTTTTTCAAGACTAAGTTTTAGAATCTTCTAGAAAAAAAGCTATAAATATCAGCAAATACTTCTTGTTTTCCAATCTTGATGCTTCTATTTCTTTATCTTGCCTGATTGATTTCGAATTTCCAGTGAAGGCCTCAGTCTCTCAAGAGAAAGCATGTCTTCCCAAACTTTGTGACAAAATATAGTATATGCAGTTTCATTAAGTAGCCATTCTGTTTTTGTCCCTCTGATTTCCATTTAATCTTCTCCTTTTGTATGACCTGAAGTTCATTGTCTTGTATAAAAAGTGAAAATTCCAAATCTATTGAACTATTCACACAATCCTTGAAATAGGATAAAGCTAATTAATTATTTAAAGGACATGCTTCTTTTCCTCCTTAATAAAATTGCATTTTTTAAAAAATGGTAAAGATAGGACACTGAATTATATGGATTATAGTGGAGTTGTTGAGTTCTTCTTGGGTCTCTGAATCCCAATCACTTAAATTAAAATAATGTAAAACATAGCCACATATTGCTTCAGTGATTTGTAGATCCTCTAGCCAACTTTCTTTTTCTGTAGTATTTTCTATTGATGAAGGAAGTAACTTCACATCTGGAATAGGAAGTGAAGGATACTCCCTTATCTTCCCATCTGGCACATTTCTTAGTGTTCATTTACTGCAATTTAGTAAATATTTATTAAGCATTTATTCTGTACCAAATTCAGGAAATTCTTTTCTTAAAACAGGACATGAATTCTTTGAGTTCAATACATGCCTAAGCACACTGGTAGGACAGAAAGAGGAGTTGTCAAAGCTCTTAATTTTGTTACCAGAAATAAACTTGATCTGTCAGGTATAGAAAGACCTATGAAGTCAACTCCTACTTGCAAGAAGTTGTTTTAACCCAAACAGGGAAGCAGTATTCAACAATTCTATGTAAAGTGAATACTGACTTTTATGTCCCTTACAATATCCCTTTATAGTTTTGATTTCATATTTCTGATTGATCTTCTGTGAGCTCCACACACTTCAAGCTTCCTTGCCTAGGGCTGTCCATCAAGTAGTTAATGATCTGTATGCAGTGTTTTATGTAAGTAGTTTTCAAACAACTTATTGACTCTTTGATGTAAAAGTATGTGGAATACTAAATATGCAACATATTTTAGCATCAATTCTCTAAGAATAAATATTTTTTCAAGATTAAGTTTAGAACCCTCTAGAAAAAAGCTATTACTATCAGCTGTGTCCCTCATAATAAGGAAAAAAAGTCCTTTGTAATGTTCCTAGGGGAAATAGATTTAAAGTCTTTGTTAATATCTTAACTAAATAGAAAGTAAATATATTTGCCCCACATAAGCCCATAAATACTGCAGTACATATGTCAACTTTAGTTAAAACATCTCCTAAACCATTTCTGAATTGCAGGGAAATTTGAAACTTGATGGACTAGCAATAGGAAGAGAAAAATCTTTGTAAACTTATTACTATTGTTATTTTTTAGGCTTAGGGTTTGCCCTTTTACTTTTGGGCTCAAATATTTGCATGGAACTATACACTGTTCCAGTAGTCACTTATATTAACACATTAACAATTCTTTCTGACCCCAAATCTCACCGTTTCCTAAGATTCTCAGTTCAATAGGTTCAAGAGAAATGTAGAAGTTTGTTCATTCATTGGTGACTGGTGTGTTAGCTCATAAATTTCCATTTAACTCTTATTAGCCATTGTTGCTAAGCAAAAGTAAAAATTGCTGCTCTTCTTGATTTTTAATTGTAATTACTCTTACTTTAGCTCAATTATTTTGTTGGTTGTGTGTTACTTAGTAAAGTTTACTTTTTTTTTTTGGTAAGTTTATACTTGTGTTTCAGACTTTTTTCTTGTTAAGATTTATTAACAACTTTAAGATACACATTTATTGTGCATTTTAATACATCACAGTGCCTTTTTTAAGAAAAATAATGTGCATCTCTGTCTGCATTTTCCCAACCAGGTTAGTGGTGTCCAAAATTCAGAGGTGAGAAGTCCTGACTACTGATAGTAACATGGCAGTGCACTATTTTTCTACCCAAATTGGCATGACCTCTTTTTTACATTTTTATTAAAAATTTCATTGTCGAAAAAAAATGAAAGAAAAAAAGAAAAATATCCATGATTAGAGGAATGATAGTCTTTTGCTTTGCCTGAGTCTATGGCATGTACACACACACACACACACACACACACACAAACATACTTGCACAAACATGTACATACACACTTGAGGCATATCACAGAAAGCAAAGTGGGAAAACAATGTCAGATTTCAGGTACTTTACCAAAGGCAAGATGTGTTTAATAAAACAAACCCTGAACATCTTCATTAACCAAGCCAAGTGTGGCCGCCTGTGTTTGCAGCTGCATGACAAAAATACCTCAGCCTCCAACTTCTTTTTATTGTAGCCCAGTTGGAGGTAGATGAGGCAGACTCTAGGCAAAGCTGTAATTCCTGTGAAATTTGTCTTTACCCTCATTTTCTGCCTTTTTTATTCTCCACGTTCCCCCCTCCTTGTCTTTCTATTCTCATGGTTCCTGCTCACCAATCTAAACAGGAAAGGATCTGATAATGACCCATTTGTACCTCTTGATTGACTGATTGCACCGCTCCTGGAATTCCTTCACCCTGGAGCATTAAGTCAACCAGGCGTTTATCTCTGATTGTACAGGAGCCTTATCCATGCTTAGAAAAAACTTCATTTCCTGAGCAGACTGGGGAGGACATTGTTTTGGGAAGGTGAGGTAGAAGAAGGCTCCCAGGAGCTTCTGAAATCACAGTTGCCTTACTCAAGCACCTGATTTAGAGCTGATGATGTTTTGAGCTGTCCACGAAGGTGATCTACAGTTGGCCCCTGTCGAAGAACCATTGCATGGGATACTTGTTAAAAATGACTACACAAAGGGATGAAGACTAGTGGGACAGGGGAGAGAGGCTGAACTCAAATCCACTAAAACAAAAAGCAGGGGGAATTTTGAACACTGGGGTGAGTCAGTGGGAAAGTACTGGAGGACATCAAGGTGACAGAGGTCAATGGGATTAGGCTGCCAAACTGAGTGTTCGCTAATTGGTGCTCATCAAAGTTACGCTCCTAGCCTCTCACTGGAGACTGATAGACAGGAATCCTGTCTTTGTTGAGAATATTTCAAGGTTCTTGAGAAAAGCATACCTACCTTGTAAAACTGCTAAGAGACTGGGAGAAGACTTATATCTCAAAGGGGCAAAGGAAGAATTGACATGTTTTTTTTGAAGAAATGTTCTAATAAAAGAGATGTCAGGGGTCCAAAGTCAGGAAGAAACATGGCTTAAGTTTTGTCAAGGTGAGGGAAGGTTCAAGTCCTCATGGTCACTGGCCTTCCACACCCCTCCCCTTTCTACTCCTGCATTCAGGTGCTTCACTCTGCTGAAGAACCTTATGAAGGTTTCCCGTTCTCTCTGAGTTGACTGAAGTTGACCTGATGCCCTTGCATTATTGGTTTTTCTGTATAGCTATCCCTAGCATAGGTATGCCTGTGGGCATTTATTCTCTGACAATACTTTGCACGCCCTCTCTTCTTCTAATCTACTCTCTGCCATCTTGTCCCTGTGCCTCAAGGCTTGGAATTTTATATATTATGTTCTTGGCTATTCAACTTTGTATCCATTTGCATGCAATGATCTTTCATATTGTAACTTTACTTATCCCTTATCTTCACTCATCCAAATCCAGTATTATCTCTACCTCTAGTTAGAAAATTTTGTCTAAAGCATCAGATTGCATTCTCTTTATTGAAATGTTATCATACTGGGAGTAGTGTTCATAGTCAAAAAACAAATGAAAAGAATAAATCCAGTACAAAGACACCATCTAAGAGTGAGAGGAAATAGCCACCTGCATTGTACCTGGGCAAACCTCAAGCCCTGTCTAGCATACCTATCTAGATTTTTCAGAGTAAGGTTGGCGCTGATTATTCATAATACAAAATCCCTATGCCTAAGAAAATCTGCCCCTCACAAATTCATTTTAGTCTTTGCTGGGATTTATCTTTTTACCCACACCAGGAGAATTCACAGGGAATAATAATTCACAGAAGCATATTTTCAAAAACCTGGGCATTCAGTTTAGCATAGGACCACAGTTAGGTAGGTTTTAGTAGAATAGCTCAGGGCCACTGTGATTATATGTTCCAGTTTGTACCCATATGATTCCAGTTAATACCTGTGTTTCCAGTATAATCATTAATGGTATGCCATTTTACTCTCAAATGGGTTGTAAATTAGGTGATGAATGTTCACTTTAAATTTATACTTCAAGTTCTGATCTCTTTTGAGGGTCTTCTGCCAGTACATAGTAAAACTCTCATTCTATCTGGTTTTCAAATAGAGTTACTGATTTAAACTCCCCCCCCCCCATTCACATTCCCTCCCACACTCCTGTACCTCCAAGAAAGAAAGAAGAAATTTAGGAAGAGACAGATTTTCTTAAATACAACATAATATGCAAAGACACCTGCCCATAGTGAGCAGGAAGCTTTACATTATGAAGCTAAGCACAAGTCATTCTCTAGTGGCGCCATTGCCTTGCATTTTTAGAACAGTGATGTGGTAGTGACCTTTGGTTTACACACAGAGTGGCCAGTGCTTTGAAGGCATAACATATTTTTTTTTCTATTTTAACAAATTACATTTTCAAACAGGGTATCTTTTCCCACTGGTCTCTGTAAGCAAAAGTTAACAGAAAAAATGATTTATTTTCCTTTCTTGGTCTACAGCAAACTCCCAGATGTGGGTGGGGGCTGGATGGTGGTGGTGGAGGGCTGTTATTCTAGTTAAAAATGGACATTGGTGTTCATATTTCCCGAAAGAAGAAATTTGAAGTTTGAAGCAATTATATAATTTGTTCAAGAGCATAGGTAATAAAGGGGAGGTTCAGGGGCTCAAACTCAGGTCAATGTAACTCCACAGCCTGTGTCTTCAATTAGTCCCTCTACCGTCGGTCAGCTGTGTCATGATGCGTTCCATGTTTGTCTTCTCCACAGGGCGTGGAATTTGTCTTTCCTGTGTCTATTCTACCATAAGCATTTAACATACAGTAAATGAATGAATGGTTGAATAAGAATGAGCGTTTGAGTGAAGGGGAAGCCTAGTGGGAAATCTGAAAGGCAAAGTCAAGGCTGATGGCCATTGTCCGTCAGTGTCACTGTTCTCAAGGAGTCTTTATACTCTCACTAAGGGTCCTGAGAGAGAAGCCTGGTCATCACATCAGCCTGATCTCATGAGACAATGAGCTTCAACATTGGGGTTTGGTGGCAGTACACTTTGACAGTTTTCCTTAGTGGCTTCTTGCCTCTAAGGTGGACATCAAAGAGTAGCCTTGAATCAGTTTACTTTAGGGATAAGCCCTTATAAAAATCCTCAAAAGCATAGAGGTAACCACTTTACATTCAGGATCTTATCTTCATAATAATTTTAGGGGTATATACCGTTATTCTCACTTTATAACTGAGTCACCTGAGACTTTGGAGTGAAATAACTTGAGCAAGTTCATGCAAAACGGGTAAGATCTCCAACCAGAATCTACCTCAACTTAGAGAAGGAGCCCCCAGCTATCCCTCTTCCTAGGGTGGATTTATTGGAATGCTGATACCACTTGCAAGAAGTTATCACCAAGCCTCACCTTTTCTTACACTTACCATTGATGGCCCTATCTCCTATTTCTCCAAAGACGTTAAGAGAAATACCATTTCTATCAACAGAAAACATTTATAGAATAGGGGCCAGATACCACTGTGAGTGCTTTGTGTGTGTTAATTGCATTCTTAAAAAATCTTGTGAGTCAGGTACTGTGCTTTTTCCTTATTATACAGATGAGGAAATTGAACCAGGGCTTAAATGACTTGGCAAAGATTACCCAGCACATAAGTGGGTGGAACTTGAATCCAAGTAATGTAGTCCTAGAATCTATGTTCCCAACTAGTATACAACTGTGTTACCTACTAATTCTAAGACAAGAAGGTAACTTCTGCATTAGTTTCACTTGAAATGATTGACACCTCGTGTGCCACTTCTGAAGATTGTTCTCACAGGGTAATAGAAATGTCCCTGGATTTACAATAATAATAACAGTAGCTGTAGTAGTAATGTTACTACTATTACTGCTACTACCACTATTACTAATGACTGAGCTCTGTCAGACACAGTGCTGAGTGCTTTACCCAGTTTATCTTATTTAACTCTTCCAACAAACCTGAGATGTGCCAGGTGTGGTGACACATGACTGTAATCCCAGTGGCTCAGGCAGGAGGACCACAGGTTGAAGCCAGCCTCAGCAACTTGGCATTGCTGTAAGAAACCTAGAGAAACCTGTCTCACAATAAAAAATACAAAGGGGTTAGAATATGGCTCAGTGGTTAAGCGCCCTTGGGTTCAATCCTTGGTACCAAAAACAAACAAAACAATAACCTGGGATGTAAATCTATTATTCTTGTTTCGCAGATGAGGAAACTGAAGCCTCTTCAGTGTAAGTGACACGCTCAGCACACAGCTAGTAGTAACAGCTGTGTTGAGTCTGTCATCTGTCTGATTGCCTCTGGGAACCACCAGGTGCTCTTTGGCCTCCCAGCAGAGGCTGTGTGAGCCTTTGATTCATGAATCCCTGCCCAGGAGGGCATGTTGCTGTACATGCTCATTTTGCTTTCAGAAGAAAATGGCAAATTACCAAAAGAACAAACTAACACCAGGGACCTTTGCAAGAAAACAAACTGATGACACTTGGCCACCATCCATTTACTACTAGACTTCTCACTCTCTTATGTTTTTTCCTTTGTTTAAAGCTGCCCTTTTCAACACATCCCAAGACTGGATACTTATAACCGTTTCAAGATTAAAAATGAAATTTAAATGATGTATAAGAGACATGTATTTTTCAGAAAGATTAATATTAGAAATATTTCAATATAGGGTCCTAGATTGTATACATAGTATTGATAAATGTACACTCATGTAAATGAAAAAGAAATATGAAGTACACACCTTTCTAAACTGTTATTAAAGATACACATGCAATTATAGAAATTTAGAACCAATAGAGAGTTTAAAAATCATGTTGTCCAGATGAGGAAACTAAATGAGGCCAGTGTTGCTTCTGGGACCTGAGAAACTTTCAGGCATCTCACAGAATTTAGATTAAGTTTCATCTTCTTTAGGAGTTATTTCCAGTTATACCTTATTGTGCCTGCCCCTTGCTGGGGAGAGTTGGTGCCTTCTTTCTTTATCTTTGTACACTCTGGCTATTTTGTTTACAGGTCCTTTATCATTTTATTTTACTTCTTTTTGTTGTTGTTGTTTTGGTACCAGGAATTGAACTCAAAGGCATTTAACCAGACTAAACCACAATCCAAACCTGTTATTATTTGTTTTGAAACAAGTTTACACTATGTTGCTTAGGTCCTTGCCAATTTGTTGAGGCTGGCCTTGAACCTGTGATCCTCCTGCCCTAGCCTCCCAAGGTGCTGGGATCACAGGCATGTAACACCATGCTTGGCTGACTTGTTTTTTAAGAGCAGTTTTAGCTGCTATGAACACTGATGTGGCTGAGTTATTGTAGTATACTGATTTTAAGTTCTTTGGGTATAAACTGAGGAGGGATAACTGGGTCAAACAGTGGGTTCATTCTAAGTTTTCTGAGGAATCGCCATAATGCTTTCCAGAGTGGCTGCACCAATTTGCAACTCCACCAGCTATGTACTAGTGTGCCTTTTCCCCACATCCATGCCCAATATCTATTATTGCTTGTGTTCTCGATGATAGCCATTCTAATTGGAGTAAGATGAAATCTTAGGGTGGTTTTAATTTGCATTTCTCTAATTACTAGAGATGTTGAAAATGTTTTCAAATATTTGTTAAATGCCTGTATACCTTCTTCTCTAAAGTGTCTGTCCAGTTCCTTGGCCCATTTATTGATTGGGTTCTTTGTATTTTTGGAGTAAAGTTTTGGAAGTTTTTTATAAATTTTGGAGATTAGTGCTCTATCTGAAGTGCATGTGGAAAAGATTTTCTCCCACTCTGTAGGCTCTCTTTTCACATTATTGGTTGTATCTTTTGCTGAGAAAAAGCTCTATAGTTTGATCCATCCCATTTATTGATCCTTGCTTTTATTTCTTGTGATTTAGGAGTCTTGTTAAGGAAAGTCTGGTCCTAAGCCAACATGATGAAGATTCGGGCCTACTTTTTCTTCTATTTTGGTGCAGGGTCTCTGGTCTAATTCATATGTCCTTGATCCATTTTGAGTTGAGTTTTGTGCAGGGTGAGAGATAGAGGTTTAATTTCATTGTACTACATATGGCTTTCCAGATACACAATGGAATGTTATTCAGCCATAAAGAATAAAATTATGGCATTTTCAGGTAAATGGATGGAATTGGAGAATATCATGCTAAATGAAATAAACCTATCCCAAAAAACCAAAGGTTTAATGTTTTCCCTCATAAGTGGATGATGATATATAATGGGGGTGGTGGTTGAGGGTGAGAGAAGAATGGAAGAATTTTGGATTGCAGAGAGGGAAATGAAAAGGGGGAGGGGATAGGGGTAAGAAAAATGGTGGAATAAGACAAACATTTTTATGTACATGTATGGACATAAATGTACATGTATGATTACACAAATGGTGTGAATCTACATTGTGTACAACCATAGAAACAAAAAGTTGTCCCTCATTTGTGTACATTGAATCAAAATGCAGTCTGTAAAAGTAAAAAAAAAGAGAGAGCAGTTTTAGGTTCACAGCAAAATTGAGAAGAAGGTACAGATATTTTCCATATACTCACTACCCCCACACATGCATAGCCTCCCCCACCAGCTTGGTATGTGCATTACAATTGATAAACTTGCATTGACACACCTGTCCCCTAAAATCAATGGTTTGCATTAGGGGACACTCTTAATGTTGTCCATCCTATGGGTTTAGATTAATTTATAATGACATGTATCCACTGTTGCAATTTTACAGGGAGTCCTGCCTCCCAAATCCTTTACACTCTTTTTAGGATTATCCTCACTTCTCTTCAATCCCTGGCAAACACTGATTCATTGTTTTGCCCATGTCCAAATGTCAATGAGTTGGATCATACAGTATGCAGTCATTTCAGATGTCCTCTTGCATTTCATAAGATGCACTTAAGCTTCCTCCATGTCTTTTCATGTCTGGGTAGTTCCATGTCTTTTTAGCACAGAATCAAATTTCATTGTCCGAACATGGCACAGTTTATTTAACCATTCACCTACTGAAGTGTCCTTGGCTGCTTCCAGATCTTCGCTGTTATGAACAAAACTGCTTTAACTAAACATCAATGTGCATGTTTTTGTAAGGATGTAAGTTTTCAGCTCCTTTGCGTAAACACCAAGGAGTAGCATCGTTGGATCATATGATCAGAATTTGTTTAGATTTATAAGTAACTGCCAAATTGACTTTCAAAGAGGGTCTCTCACTTCACATTTCCACTAACAGAGATGAGAGTCCCACTGCTCCATAGCTTTGCCAGCATTTTAGTTTTTAGTATTGGGTTTTTTTCACAACCAGCATGGGTGAGGGTAAGGGTTTCTGTCAGAGATGGGCTGGCTGTAGATTAATCACTAGGAAACTTATTTAATAGAGTAACTGCAGGAGACAATTATCTTTTTAAAATCAAAGGGGTGTGACCGATTGAGCCATGCTAAGATCTGCCTCTAAGAAAAGTGGAGGAGCCCACCTTCCTTTTTTTTATAGTCATACAGGTAAAAGGAGGCCAGGAGGAGCTGCTTCTGTGAGGAACAGGCTGGGGTAGAGTTAAGGAAGCCATTTGCTCTAGCAGATCATCCCGGCAGGACCGGCATATTCCAGGCAGTGAGCTACTCTGCACGGAAGCCACATACTTCAGGCGATCTGGAAACATCTCTTAGTGATTGCCAGTTCCTGGAAACCAGATTTCTCTCTGACAGCTCACCAAGCCTGGTTTTAATTGCTGGTCATAAATGGCTCCCCGCATGTCTGTATTCTGGATTTAGGCATTCCGAAGGTGTGTGCAGCTGGGCGCTGTGGTAGACACCTTCTTGATCTTTTGACTATTTTCATCATGACTCTTTTATCATTTTATTTTAGTTTTTTTGTTGTTATTGTTTCTTAAAAGACTATACGTTTTTAAAGTTCAGTTTTAGTTCATAGTAAAATTGTTTTGTGTTTCCATGGTGACTTGTAATGTTGAACATTTTTTCTTATGCTTCTTTGCCATTTGTATGTCTTCTTTGGTGAGGTGCTTGCTAAGACCTTTGACTCAGTTTTTAATTGGATTGGGTTCTTTTTGTTGAATTTTTAAAATCCTTTGGGTATTTTGGATAAGAGTCATTAATCAGATATATCTTTTGCAAGAATTTTATCCCAGGCTGTGCCTCATGTTTTTATTCTCTTGATATTGTCTTTTGCAGAGTAGAAATTTTTAACTTTAATGGAATCCAGCTTATCGATTCTTTCGTGTGTTATTTTACATTTTATGCACATGACTCTTTTCCTCTTCTATCTTCTAAACTCCTTAAAAGGAGGGACAGTGTTCTCTTGGTCATATAATCCAGGATATAGCACAAGCCTGGCACTTAACTGGTACTGGGTGAATCCCCAACCTGTGAAGGAGATGACAGTGTCTCAGTCAGCAGTGGAGTGCAGATGAGAGCATGCATTTTCTGACCTGCTGCCCAGGGTCCTTCTACTACTCTTTTCTGCTTCTCTATCCTAATTTGAAGTTTACTTCATAAGTGAAATCTGAAGCCATGTTTAAGAGGACATTTTCAGAAGCTATTGATAACACAAATAAAGCTTAATTGATGTGATAGCATAGACTAATCCTCACTCAGTAAATGAAGAGTGCAGAATGTCATTTTTCAACAAGCCACTAGCATTTTTTCTTCTGAAAACTAAAAGAAGCCTCATCTAGTCTTTTTTAATAATCTGACTAAGGATTTATATCCTTTGATCTAGAGTGACACCCAGAACCTGGGTGTTTCTTATTGAAGTTGCTGAAGTGTAGAGGAAAGATAACCTAAATTTGCTTTTCATGTCAATCACTGGGAACAAAGCAAACCTTCCATGTATGAGAAAAGATTCTGTTGGACTGTAATTGAAAGGCAAAGATTTTGCTTATTCTTGAATAATACCAATTCTGTATGTTACAGTTCTCTTACTGGCTTCAAAGAACACACCATATGCAGAAAGCCTCTTAGTATACAGAAGAATATGAAGTTATGGATCTGCCAAATAATATATACAGAACAATAGAAATTTACCTATTTAAAAACATTTTTTAACTGACATCACAAATTTTCCTTTACTACACAATTTTAAATGAATGGAGGAACTTTAGATTACATAGAGGGAAATGAGAGGGGGAGGGGGAAGGGGTATAAAAAAATGGTGCAGTGAGACAGACATCATTACCCTATGTACATGTATGATTACATGAATGGCATGAATCTACGTGGTGCACAACCATAGAAACGAAAAGTTGTACCCCATTTGTGTACAATGAATCAAAATGCAGTCTTTAAAAATAAAAAGAGTTATACAAAAAATAAAATTGTAGTATTGGGTGTCCAACTGCTTTATTTTATAGAAAAATAGCAACTTTAGGGATATTAACTAGTTTGCCAAAGATTAAACAATCATTTTGTGACAGCGCTGGATATAGAGGCTGAGTTTCTCTTTTCCCAGTTCAGGGCTATTGAGTGAATCTCCTCCTGAAACCCTAGGTGCCTCCCTATTGTAACGAATTAAGCACATTTAAACACATATCCACAAAATAACAAAGTCAAGTGTTTTTATAACTTCCAATAAGTTCATTTAAACCTGGTCTGGAAAAATTATTAAAGTTATTGGCTTTTTCTCTCCTTTGAGAACCCTTATAGTAAATCACCTATTTATTTATCATACATAGTGATTTTATGCATCTCAAATTGTGCCTCAAGCTGGGATTCAGAGATGAAAGTTATAGATTTGGGCAGTAAAATTTAGAAGGAGGAAACAAAGGTATAAAATGTAGATATAGGGCTGTGGGTATAGCTCAGGGATAGAATGCTTACCTAGCATGCTCAACTCCTGGGTCTGATCCCCAGCATTGCAAAAAGAAAAAAAAAAAAAAAAGTACATACAGAAAACTGTTGTAGGTGTTACAGATAGGTAAGAAAATGTCTATCAGAGCAGGGAGTGGTTCAGTCTACCTGGGGGCTTAATTAACACCTTCATAGAGAGGGTGATATGTTCTGAAACTTGAAAGTTGGGAGAGGAACTTTCTGGGACTAAAAAGGACAAAAGGATTTACGAAAGGCGAGAAGAAACTTGAGCATAAATACAGAGAGGTGACGGTGTACTATGTATATGACCCCAAAAATAATTTGTGTGACTTCAGTGTGCACCGAAACAAGAATTTGGGAAGGTAAGGCTGGAAAAGTCAGAGCTGGGCTGATGGAAGGACATTTGTAGTAGTCACAGAGTTTGAACTTATTCTATGAAAAATAAGAACTGAAAATGCTTCTTGTATGTGTGTGCGCGCATGCTAAAGGAAGCAAGCTAGCAAGTAGGGAGTCTAGTAAGACGACTTTCACGGTTATGCAAGGAAAATATGCTAGTGATGCACAGACTGTGTCAGAAGTGAATTTGTAGAGGAGAGAGTGAGGTAAGGAGGTGTACATTTACAGAGGGCAACGTCAGAGAAATCTGGTGACCAAAGAGATGTGGGCAGTAGGTAAGGCAAGTGATACTGAACTAGAAATTAAGAGAGCCAAGAGTTCTACCTATATATCCTTCAATCTCTAGCTTTGTGATTCTGGACTGTGTTTATATTTTTTAACCATCAATTTCCACTTTGTAAAATGGCAAGGTATTCTTCAAGTCTCTTAAAATCTATGCTTCTCTCTTAGATATCTGAATTTTATAAATACATTGATTTGGGTCTTCTTAGATGTCATAATAATTATTACTAACACTTTTTATTAGGTGTAAATATTGTTATGAGTGTTCACTCAGTTAATCCTCATTATAAACCTTGATGGTAGTTAGTATCATAAATCCCATCTTACAGATGAGGAGCTGATGCTTAGAAAGATGAAATGATTTTCTCGAATCACCTCTTTTTGTTTCCTGTGTCACTTCCTTAAGAAGCATTTGGACTTTACCCAACTTCTTCCTAAATCCATTAAGAAGAATATTATTAGATATTAGTTAAGCTAATGGTTGCTACTGGAACAGATAAACCTCAAAATCATTAGCTTACCTTAAATCCTGCTCATGTGAAATCCAGTTGGTGGCAGGGTGTGGGCCTTTCCTCTACATAATCATTCAGGGATCTGAACTGATGGTGCCTTTGCCATCTTCTGCACATGGTTTCCCAGGTCACCCCAACACTGATCTCTATCTGAATGGGAGGGTTTTACAGGCCTATCTGAAAGAAGCATAGTTCACATCTGCACCCGTTCCAGGTGTAGCACTCATACCTCACTGCAGGGAGACCGGAAAGTGAAGTCTGGTGTGAACCCAGGAGTTTCATACCTAAGAAAGCACTATCTCTGAAAGCTGGAACTTCCTTCAGCTTAGACCGTCTGACTTCACAATGTCAGACAAACCACGGTATTATATTGCCTTTTGAACTTGATCTCTGTCATGGAAATACATTAATCAAGCTGTTTTTTACGTAGGTAATGTGAGGTGCAGGTTGACGTTATAGTGAATGTAACACCATGTAGTCAGTAAGATTCATGACCTCATACTGTTAAGAAATATATCCAAAATGTAAAATTCAGAAACTCCTTTCTCAGTTTCTCATTAAGTTTACTGACTTCATGAAGTTAATTTGTGTTAGTTTGAAGATACTGAAAAAATCTTTTATACTTTGACTTTCATTTTCTGATATGTCTAATAGATTCCCTCATTATAATGAAACTTAATCATTTAGTAAACTTATGGAATTTTTGAATTGGAAGAAACGTTTAACACTAAATTTCCTCTAAACATCGTCTGATTTCTTCATACTGCAGATAAGGAAAGAGACAGAGAGACCTAAATAACTTACCCACAGCACACTCTTCAGGGACAGAGAACTGCACACATGAGCCCAGGTCCTCTGTTTTTCTTTTCACTGTCCTCTCTATTCATTGTGTCATTTTCTCAAGAAGCCTCAGGCTGCACTGAGCTCCTTCCTGGAAACAGCTATAGGGATGTTATTAATCATAAAGAACAATGTGATTCTTACTGTGCTTGGGAATTGGGGATGTTCTAAGGCTTTATATTTTTCATGTAATTTAGAATTAAGTGGAAAATCTTTTTTTAACACTTGTCATTATAAAAATAATATGCACATATAATATTACATATGTACATACATATTAATGGACTGTTTTCCCTTGATTATAATTTTAGATGGCTTTAGGATCATTGTTTGTAATATCAGTTTTTACTATAAGAAAAATGTAGGAAACATGACTATTGGATTTAGATTTTTCTGGATCCTACTTTGAAGGCAGAGGTTACTCTCTTAAAAGTGGAGATAAAGAATACTTCTAGCTCATGATTAGTTTTTATTACTTACACCTTTAAGTTTTTAAGAAAGAAATTTTCTAGACAGCACATTTTTGGGTCAAGAAAAAGAGATATCATCGTGTTACCTCAGGAAGAAAAGGAGATCATTGAAATGTATTCTATAAAATATTTACAGGAACCCTAGGAAAAACTTCCTGGGAAGGGCAGACATCAAGGAAGCTCGTTGGCCTGTCTGCTGCCTTACCATAACCTCTCCTCCTCCTGCACTTGACCCAGCCCTCATCCCCACAGCACAGAGCTCTCCTTGGGTCTCCTAACTCCTGATGCCTCACAACCTAAAGACCTTCAGCTCGCATTTCTGTCCCCACATGGAAGTTTTGTAGTTTTCAATTCTTCTTTCCAGAGAAATGGATTTGTCTGGTCTAATGCCTCTTTTTCAGGGCAGTCCTTATAGCTTCAGTTGACCAACAGTTTATAAAACGACCATTATTCTTTTCAGTTCACCCTTAACATCAATTTTTAGTAAAAATTTGGATGTGGAAGATGTTTGTGATTGAGCCAAGGGGCAATGAATCTAAACATTCTCACAAGAATGAATCATCTTCTTTTCTTCCTCTTTCTCTTAAAAGACACTGGGAACATTCTCTGATTGAGGATTTGCTTTTGTTAACAGGCCCCACACTTTGAAATGGAAAGTTTAGGGTTATTTTTTAGTTACAGTCTTTTTCCCTTCAATAATGTTATTTCATCTTTTTTTTGTATAAAAATGGTGGAACCGTTTTAGAAAACAGGATTTGTAAAAATGTTATTGTCTCTCTGCTGTTTCCTTCCTGACCTGACATCCTGACTTCATACAGTAAGGGAACTTTTGAAATTTCATTCAGCTATTTAAATGACCAGTTCTTTTAATTAGATTGCTTCAGCCATGAAAGTCTAAAAATATGCCCCACTTTCTCATCTAATGAATAAAAGTGAGAAATTAGCTGTCTCAAAAGTTTTTGTTTCAGCACATTTTTTCCATTCAAAGTGATTTACAGCAACCCAAATTCACTAACTAGCTTGTATTTCAAATGCCTGTTGGTGCATGTGGGTGATGCTTTATTTCCGCTTAGAAGGTGTAATACAGACTCTCCAGGGAGCTAGCCAAGCTGCGTAAAACTATTAAATAGGAGTATATGAAGAAAAACAAAATTTCAGAATCAATGAGACAAATCAGAATACAAATAAGAACTGAAATCTAATGGAGAGGAAACGGGGAGGAACAAATTCACAACTGGGTATAGCTCAAGTGTCAGATTCAATTTTTTTTTACATACATCCTATGTCAACACAATTAAGTATATATAGAGTTTTTTGAAATATGAAATTAGAACTTCCATAAAATGTACTAACTCTCCCTAATAGTCATGTCTTTGTAGTTATATGAATGCTATGCCACTTTGACATACATCATTTATGCTAATAGTAAAAGTACAGATAATTAACATTTAAGTAATGCTTTACAATTTTAAAGCAGTTTCACATTTGGCCTTCATGAGGACTCTATGGAGTCATCTTAGAAATGAACAAATGAATTCTTTGGGAAGCAAATGAATTTGCCTGAAGGTTCACTCAAGGAGAGCATAGGTCAAATTAGGCTTGGAATCAGGTGTTCAGAATGTTCCAGAACCTGTGTCCTTTTGTGGTTACTAAGCATTGCCTGTGGGGACAGTGACATACTTGCTGCACTTGTTACAGTCTTCCACATCATCTTAAACATTAGTCTGATATATGTGTTTAGATATCCAAGGAGAAGGCACAATGCAGTCATAGCTAAGTTCAGGATATCTGGAAGCAAGTTGAATCCTCTTTTTCACTGTGTCCCTCACTAGCTGTTAAACCTTGACCAGCTTACTCAACACTTCTGTTTCTTCACTGTAAAAAGAAGGTAATAACAGCGTCTTCTCCAATAGTTTTTGTGGTAATAAAATGAAATAATGGCACATGATAAGTATTTTAAAATACTAACATTTACCATTATTCTATAAATTGTTTCTACGGTATGTGAACTATTTTTCACATAGAATGTGATATGTCTAGTTGTTTTCTCTTAGTTATTAACCTAAGACCAGAAACCACTGCCCAAGATCAGTGATGTGTATAAATATTATTCTGCTATAAACCCATTTTTCATGCCTATGTGTTTATTGTTGTTCACAGGTGATAAATCAAATGTGGCATATTATGTATATATAATTTAATGAACATTGCTTGTCATGTGTAATTTTAAAAAAATGTATGTGTATATATAAACCAAATGCCCTTTAATTTAGTTTTTCCTCTGGAAGTTTCTATTAGTGTATAAACAAGAAGTTGGAAACAAAGGTTTTGGTAAAATTTCTTATGGAATTTCATGCCAGAATATACCAGTTGTAGTAGCTTTGCATAACAGTTGGGAATCTTAAGGTCTGATTCTAAGGTCATGTTTCTGGGGCACTCTAGGGAGAGTGGTCCTGTGGTTGAAGTGAGACATAAGGGTCATAACCTTGGGAGGCAACAGTTAGAGCTGACTAAGACTTGCTATCGCTGCTTCATGAGAATTTAATGAAACCTATATGTCTCTGTTGGCATTTTGCAAAAGTGTAGAAGCAACACGTTTGTGTTTATGCATCACATTCAAGGAGGAAAAAATATCAAAAAGCTTTTTTTTAGTGTAAGAGGAAGAGAAAGAAAGACTTGGAAATTGTGACATGAAGAAAATGGTTTGTTTTTCTTTTTCATTTAGATCTTCTCCAGGGGGTCTTGCATCATTTTACCGTGATGCTAAATGATCTATTGTGAAGCTTATTTTGTTAATGTGAAAAGCCCTAATATTTGATTAGGTTAGTTTATCATGAGCTTTTTCTCAATCTATATAGAGAATTCTAGCTTGTATTTTCTACCATCTCATTAACCTTTTACAGGGAAACCACAGGAATTAGTTTTTACCTGCTTAAATTGCTTGTTTATTAAACACATACCACATACTGAGAAGTTTATATGAAAAATTAGTCTTTGTCTACAAGAATTTGGTTATCATAAGAGGAGGTTCAAATACCCAGCAAACAGATAAGGAAACTATACATTTACATACATATACAATTATACACACATATGATGCCAAGGTGAACTAAATTCTGCTATGTTTTCTTGTTTGAGATATCTCACTTTACGTGACATATTTATAGACATATATACAAATATTGAACAGTTGACATTTTGACTGTCCATTTCTTCAAATTCTTTGAGCACAAGGTGTCTACCTACCATCTGTTAGTTTTTAAAGTTAGTTGTCTGTCTCTTTTTCCCCACGAAAAAGACTTTAGACCTTCAGTTTAATAAGAAGAACAAAGGGCAAGAGTGATTTTCACAACGTCCTATTTCTCATCAGGAGACTCAGCCTGTGTTTCTGCACGTTGTATTCATAGGCAGTGGAGAGAGAGGACAGGGCAGGAAAGTCCTGTATTTGTCAGACTCTGACTTGTTCTTCCTGGTTACCTCTGCAGTTAATCTCATCACATTTAGTGTCATGTTCTCTGAGGGGAGACATACTTCTTTCTTCCCAATGTAGCTACCACATTATCTTCTACCACATTATCTTCTCATCATTGGACCATGCCATGTTTCATCTCCTCTGTCTTCCAAGAAGAAGATAAAAGCCCACTCTTCTCCAGAGCTCTGACATACCGAACTGAGCCGATGTAATTATCACACTGTAGGATAATTCCTTACAAATCCTCAAATTACATTAATATCTAAGTATTTTAGCAAAGTATTTTTAGTCTTCATTCTGCATTTGGCTCAGATAAGCTAGAATGACCCAGATTTTGAAATACTGGACTTCATTGACTTACTCTCCAACTAACATATTTGAAAAGTACACCTGGGGAACAGGAGAGGGAACTACTGTGTAGACAAGGTAGGCTAAGTTTGTGGCAATAGCAAACTCCAAATTTTGGAGGTTTATAACAGTATCTGTTTCTTTCTTATTGGATTATCATGGTGAGTCTTTGTAGAGAGTCTGTTCTGATCTCTTCCTCTGGCGATTCAGGTTGCTATAGTCTCTACTTTCATGAACATAATTGGTTGCTTTTCCTGGTGGAGAGAACACACCAGTTCTTAAGGACCCTAGTTTTTTAAAACAAATTACACTGATGACTTTTGCTTCCACTCATAAATGCCTCATATCCCTTCATCTTTCATTTCACTGGACAAAGTCAGTCACAATCCCACATCTAGAGTCAATGGGATGGAGAAGTACAAAAGTGCCCTGAGTCCAGACAGGAGAGAACTAGAACAGTATGGCAGGCAACACTTACCACAGCTAATTTATCTTACTATTTTTCTTGTCAGGCAAGGTAGAGATGAATTTCGGTGAAGGCATTAAAGGGAAACCAGATGCAAAGTTTTTATTCCTCCCTTCATTTCCAATGTGTAAGAAAATCTCCTTCAATGAAATGGTAAAATATTCTTGGTGCTGCAAAGATGCCTCTTTTCCCAGGGGAGAGGCCCCTAGGGGAGCCTTAGCATGTGCTCTTGCCAGCTATAGTACTAGGGAAGAGAACGAAGCCCCTGCCACCATCAAGTGCTTCCCAAAGCTGTCTCTGCTCAGTGACCTGTCCTCCATTGCCAGTCTGAAGAAGCCCTAATCATCTCTCCCTGACTTTCACTCAATAATTTATAAGATGAATTTTAGCATCACTCACATCAAATAACCTATCATCATAGAAATTCCACATCCCCCACTTCATAAACTTCCATCTTCTATTCTTCTGTTTCTTCTGCAGTACATCATGTCCACATGCAAATGCCCTGCCAGATGGTCCTACTGCTTCTCCCCAGGAATTGCATGCTTTCTCTTTCATGGATATCTGCTTCATGTTTCCTTTTTCTTGTTAAAATCTCTCAATTTAATAGGAAGACTAGATGATGTCAGGTAAGATATGACCTCACCTTCTCACTGCTCCATCCCTGCACACCTACCTGCCTCTGTACCTACATATTCCACCTTCACTTTTGTGAAAATGAATAGTGGCAGAGCAAGTGCTTAGCATTTGTAAGGCCCTGGGTTTAATCCCCGAACCCACACACAAATGCTAGTCTTTTTTTTTTTTTTTTTTTTTTTGGAACCAGGGATTGAACCCAGGGACACTCCTCGGCCACTGAGCCACATCCCCAGCCCTATTTTGTATTTTATTTAGAGACAGGTTCTCACTGAGTTGCTTAGGGCCTCGCTAAGTTGCTGAGAAAGCTTTGAACTCGCGATCCCCCTGACTCAGCCTCCCAAGTCGCTTGGATTACAGGCGTGCACCACCGCACCCAGCCATGATGCATAATGTGGGGGGGAAGGGTGGCAAGAATGGAGGAAGGATAGATAGCATTGAGGGAAGGGAGGGGTGGGGGGTGGGTGGGGGGTAAAAATAATAACAGAATGTGTGACAGATACCATTGCCCTGTGTACATGCATGAACGCACAGATGGTGTGATTCTACTTTGTGTACAACCAGTGAAACAATAGCTGTACTCCATTTGTGTTCAACGAATCAATAAGTAAATTTAAAAAAAAAAAAAGAAAATGAATAGTGTCTTCAACACTACACATGCTAATCCCTGGATCTCAGTTCCTTTGTCTTTCTTAAGAACATTCTTTTTAGAATTACCCATTTTCCTCCTGTATTGCCAATTTCTGTAATAAATCATTCCAGCAAACAAGTGTGCATCCATTAAAATTTCCCCTGACTTCATACTTCCTTCCAGTCATTGCTTTATTTCCCTTTTCCCTTCACAGAAAAAATTGTTGGAAAGAAATTTTTATTATTCTGTGCATATTCTAAGCGCCATTTTCTACTATACTTACATCAATTATGCTTTTACTTTCATCGTGTCACTAACATTTTTTGCCAAGATCAAATGCTAACAACAATATAACTAACTTATAGAAGTGCTTACATAGAGACAGGTAATGTTCGTAAGCACTTTTATATTAATTCAGTTAGTTCTCAAATCAACCCTATGAAGCTAATGCTCATATTCTTTTAGACATAAAAAAAGAAAGAAAACTACTGCCAGAGTGGTAGGTGACATGCACTAGGTCAAAGAGCTATTAGAAGCTTAGATTTGAATCCAACTATTCTGACTTTGAATTCTATACACTTATCTGCTACACTTTTATTTCTATTTTTAATAAAAATAAAACTCATTTCTCCTTTCTAACTTAAATTTTGTATCTTTTGACAAATATCACCCTGCACCTCCAGGCTCCAGTGGCCACATTATCCTCTCTGATTCTCTGAGTTAAACTTTTTTTAGATTCCACATATTAGATCTTTTAGTACCTGTCTTCCTGTGCCTGGTTTATTCACCTAATGTTCTCAGTCCCATCCACATTGTCACAAATGACAGGATTTCATTCTTCTTACGGCTGTATGGTATTCCATTGTGCATATGTACCATATTTTCTTTATCTACTTGTTTATTGATGGACATTTGTATTGATTCCATATCTTGGCTATTATGAGTAAAGCTTCGATGAACATGGAAGCGCAATGTCTCTTTTTGACACATTGATTTCATTCCCTTGGAATATATGTCTAGCAATTGTACAGCTGGATCATAAGGTAGTTCAATTTTTCATTCTTTAAGGCGTCCTCATACTGTTTTCCACTATGGCTAACCAATTTTCATTCCTACCAGCAGTGAACAAGGGTTCCCTTTTCTCCATATCCTTGCCAACATTTTAATTTTTTTTTTGTCTTTTTGATAATAGCTGTTCTAACTAGAAAAAGTCATATCTCATTGTATTTGATTCACACTTCACTAATAATAAATGACACTGAGCACTTTCCATGAATTGTTGGCCATGTGTATGTCTTTATCTTAGAAATGTCTATTCACATGTGTGCCCATTTTAAAATTGTGCCAGTTGTCTTCTTGATATTGAATTGTTTAGGTTCCTTATATATTTTGAATATCAGCTCATTATCAGATGTGTGGATTGAAAATGTTCTCTCCTATTCATTGGGCTGTCATTTTTCCTTTTGGTTGTTTCTTTTCCTGTACTAAAGCTTTTTTTCAATTTTTGTTCTTGGTGCCTGTGCTTTTGTCATCATATCTTAAGAAGATCATTGCCCAGATCAATGCCATGGAATTTCCCCTCTTTATTGTCCTTTAATAGTTTCACAGTTCCAGGTCTTATATTCAAGTTTTTAATCCATTTTGTGTCAAGATTTTTATATGGTGTGGGATAATTAGATTTTATTTATTCTGCATGTGGAGTCATTTGCAACACTGTCCACTGAAGTGGTCATCTTCTCCCACTTCTGTGTCCTGAGCATCTTTGCTAAAGCTTTGCTGTTTTAGCGCAAGATTTCATTGACAATTCAGGGTGAATTACTTTTTTAGCAGGCAATTATTTCTTTTTGTCACCTTGGATCTTTCAGCAGCACTTGATGTAGCTGATCCACCCCTTTTTTATTGTCCTTGCATTTTATTCCTTGGTCTTCCATTCCTTTATTCCCTGTGCTTTTCTTTTCCTCATTTGCTGGTCTTTATTGTCTTCTTGTTGTCTCCTCCATCCCATATCTGAATTTTGGACTGTTATTTTTCTTTTTCTCCTCTGTAATGGCAACATTTATGTGAAGATCTTGTTCATTCCATAGCTATATACACTATTCGTGGGCTTGGGTCTCTTAAATCTGTATATGTAGCCCAAATCTCTTCCTTAAGTTCTATTTCAATAAGTGTTTCTCTAATTAACATCTATGCTTGCTTTAAGAATCTTAAAGTTAACGTGGCTGAAATTAAAATTCAGGTGTCCTGACTTTAACCATCTTCTGTTGAACTTCCCTTTTCCCAGGACTTTTCTATTGGAGTCATCAACTCTTGCCTTCTTCATTCTCTAAAGAGCAGCCTGAGTACACGTGTGAAGTGTAAATGAGATGGTGCCACTTACATCCAAAGTCTTTCCCTCATAAGGAGAAGGATATCCAACCTCCTTACTAACCCCCACGTGACCTACCTCCATTTCCAACACGTTTTCCTTGATCTCTCAATTGTTGCATACACCAGTCAGCCTGGCCACCTTGCTGTCCTGGGAACACACCACAGTTGTCCCTATTTCAGGGCCTTGTCATTTTCTGCTCCCTCTGTTTGGAATGCTCTTCCTTACTTAGATCTTCATAATGGATGCTTCCTTCTCAAGAGTCACCTGATTATCTCCTCAGACAGATCTTCTTTGAGACTCTCCTCATCTCTTTCTTTCTCTCTCTCTCTCTCTCTCTCTCTCTCTATATATATATATATGGGTTATATATATAATCTCTCTACATATATTCAAAAATATTCAAACATATTCAAACATTCAAAAATCTTAACAATGAAATACCAAATTACTTAATCTCTAATTTATGTGATTATTAGTTGTTTTCTTCCCAAGAATACAAATTTTTCAAGGCCAGGGAGAGACTATGTCTCTCCTATTCATTGTTGCATCTCTAGTACTCAGAACCATGCCTGATGCGTGGTATTTACTCATTTAAAATGTGACTAAGTTGAGTTAGGGCATAGAGGCAGTATAACTTGTATAATACAATGTAAAGTACTCAGGACATTGAAATGAACTGACATGGTTAACTAAGAAAATATTTTCTGGAGCACAAGATAAGAATAGCAGTCTGGCTCACAATTTTTAGCCTTCATAGTCAAAGATTTGTGTTTGAATCAAATATAGAGAACATCCTCATTTATATCAACAGTGGCAGAAAAAATATTTGTGACTTTGAAAATAGTATCTGCCTCTTGTAAGCACTTTTGAGTATTATGTGTCAAAGCTGTATGTCACACCTGAGTTTCTTGGTCTCACATGGAAGAATGAGAGGTGGATGACATGTGTGTGATTTGCTTTCTCTTAGAAAAAAATCTAAGCTTTCTAACCTGAGCTACTAGACATTGGTTCCTCTCATTTCCAAGGGCAAAGTTAATATAGTGTATGCTGTGCTGACCTCATTTATAATGGGTCTCAATATTTTTATAACTTTAACAACTTCAGATTTCCTACTTTTCTATTCAAATTTCTGTTTTTATTTCAACACAGTTTTTAAATTTCTGAAACCATAATCTTTCAATGAATATTTGATTTTAAGCTTTTAATTTTTTTAAGTTGTTACTTTCAGCCAAAAAAATTATGCTATATCATTTCCCAGTAGGATTAATACTTTGAAAAAGACATGTAGAGAAAATAATGATGATAAAGACAAACTAAAACCCTATCAGAATATGACAACTGAGGTCCTAAAAATTCAATCACCCAGAAAGTTCAGTAGCCTTACTTTGAGGTTAACAAAATAGATACCAGATCCTGACAGCTGGGGATCTGGTTCTAGGTGACTGGCTGACAGACATAATCCATCCAATTTCTGGCTGCAGTTGGTGCCATTTGGTGTGGCAGTTGTCACTCAAGCAAAATAGCAAGGAAGGGGTCTAGGTCCTGAGACTGGCTGGGCTTCTAGGAAAATGGTGGCAGTTTCAAGAATCACCCTCTTAGTTCATTTCCAGGGAAATTCTGCAGAAGAATGCTAAGGATGTGTTACTCATATTCTGCCTCCTGTTTCCTGAGTGTGTTCTCTGCCTGGCTGTCATACTCTACCTCTGAAGAACATAACTGTTATCAGTACTGAACTATTTTGCAAATGGGGCTGGCTTCAGGTTACCTTGTCCAGGGGTTTGCTTTAATTTGATTAACATGTTGAACAAAAAGGTGTGAAAAAAGTCATTTGCAAATTAATATATTTTTGATAGGACCATATATTGCCTCTATATTTTAGACTGTTTTAACAGCTCATTCTAATTTAGTCACTAATTGTTCCTGCTTCACCGAGCATTTACTGACAGAAATGATCTCATTTAGAAAAGAAATCAAATCTGCGTTGTGGAGTTAGCATCATTGTATTTCTAGTTTCATGCATGGCGGATCCCTCATAGAGCTATATTTAATGTACTTCTAATTAAAAAGAGGGAGGGAAGTGTCCAAAGCTTCCTCAGTGTTGTTTTATCTTTTGTTTTTGTTTGCACAGCTCACCATGTTAAAACAGGAACTTGCGAGGTGGTGGCACTCCACAGATGCTGTAATAAGAACAAGATAGAAGAACGGTCACAGACTGTCAAGTGCTCCTGCTTCCCAGGACAGGTGGCAGGCACCACTCGAGCAGCCCCGTCTTGTGTGGATGGTGCGACCACTTCTATTGCTCATTGTGGGAACGTAGTGGGGGACTGCTTGGTTCTGGAACTCACTATAATGTTGTCACCTGGAGTCAATCTTAGGGGACTACACTATGAATCACGTGGCTAAAATGAAGTTGTTTGGGGGACATTTTCGAATCTAAAATGGTTTAGTTGGAGATCTAAGATCTTATGCAGTTCTTTTACAAAAGACATTATAATGAGGTTCCATTAAGTCAATGTATTTCTTATTTTGATACCATGAAATATTGATCTCCTGGTGGATGATAAAGGGAGGGAAGTGTAAAAATTAATTGGGAAAGGCAAGATGAAAATAGATTATTTAATAGTATAGATTCCTAAATCTATAAATCATTCTTAGAAATGGAAAAAATCAACACCATGTATATGAGTGAATGTTTAGTTGTGGATAGAATTCACAAAAACATTGATTTTTATGAAGATGCACAAAAATATTAATGTAGTTCTTTTAGAATTCACCTAATTATAACATAATATAAATCTTTATATGGGTCCATTTAATTAATGTTACCATATATAGTAATTTGTTAGATGGTGTATTCATTGTGATGAGATTGGTGCTCATGATAAAAATAAGAAAAATGTGTTTACTCTAACAACCTCCAGATTTTCAGCCTACTGATAGGAAGTATTACATTTTTTCTAAACTGGTCATGGATTCATTTTCTTCTCTTTGTATAAATCAGTGCATGGACATATTCATGTAGTTTTTATTATCAATATATTTGTTTTCATGAAGCCTATATTTTCACATGAAATATCTTTGAAAATTGCAGTTATAGTTAACACTATTATATTGTACACTTAGGAATTTGTTAAAACTGTAAATCTCATGTTCTATAAGCTTATCACAATAAAATTTTAAAGAAAATTACTTTAGCTAAAACTTTGCTAATTTTTTTTTTTGTCAAATTGGTGGCTTTTGTTTCTACTTAAATGTACACCCAGAGAACTACCAGTCCTGAAAAGAACACATGGAGTTAATTTTTCTCTCTCTTGTAGCATCTATAGTGGAACAGAAATGGTGGTGTCATATGCAGCCATGTTTGGAGGGAGAGGAATGTAAAGTTCTTCCAGATCGGAAAGGATGGAGCTGTTCTTCTGGGAATAAAGTGAAAACAACTAGGGTAAGTGGACATCCACCGTGGCAAGAGTAAAATATCTCTGAATCAAGAGAGAATGGGGCATGTGCAGTGGCATCTGTAAGTGGTGGTTATAGAATGAGAAAGTGCAGTTTTGCATAGTGTGTTTCCCATCTTTTCCTCAATTCATTTTTTTCATAGTACATTTTAATTTCTGAATGCCATGTTCTATATATTACCATCAAATCTCATGCCATCAGATAAATAAACATTGTTTCCTCATGAGATACTGTCAGGAATATGACCCCCCTTGAGGATGCATGTTAAACGTTGCAAAGGTGACCCCAATCCTAATTCTTCTGATGAATACAAAGAATCATTGCAATCATTGCAATGGTTACTGAGAGGAGTTTCACAATCAGGGCCAGTGCACAAAGAATGTCCCTAAAACAATGATGCTTTTCAGCTTTGAAATGAGTTAGATGGTTATTCTGGAATGGCAGAATTTGAATTTTTTATAGAATAAATAAAGGTTTTGTACTGCAAAAATAAGGAATAGCATAAATCTAGAGACTGGTTTATTTGTGATATTGTTTGATGTGGCAGTTTTTTAAACCTTGTCTGGACATATTGAAGAGATTATATTATGATCTCATCCAGATATATTTCAGTCAGTCAGGCAGTATTTTCAATGCATGACTGATAAGATATACAAAAAATGATCAGGTTTCAAGTGGCACAACTAATAAGCATACTTTGTCAAGTTATTCTTGACTTTAACTTGTTAGTTAAATGTTGCCACATCTTTCCAAACTTCACTAAGTGCATCATCAGTTAGTTAGAATAATTGTTTTATTCAGTGAGTAGCAAAAGATATAATTAAAACTAATTAATTAAAAACATTTTGGAAATAAAAAAAATTCATTTTAACGTGTTTATACCATGAAATTATTTTCTTTTCCACTAACACTGTTAGGTCTGAGTCTAAAATAAAGCTCGTAGAAATTACTGAAGATTTGAGATTCTGAAACAAATGAACAAATGGCAAGACCTCTTGAACCAAATTCCATGTTTTTATTACTTCAGTGAACAAGGAGAAGCTAACATTTATCGGATACTTAAAATATATGCTATATACCGAACAAAGTGCTTTAAATGAATTGGCTCATTTAATCCTCTTAATGTCCAGTGAAGAAGATAATATTTTTTATCTCCTTTATGCAGATGAGTAAACCAAAACTTCAAAAAGTTAAGTGACTTCTCAAGATCATAAAGCTAATTAATTGGGACATCAGGGTTTAAACCACACAGCCACATTCCAAAACCTATCCGCTTAACCTGTATTTTGTACTAATGATTTAACTTGTTTCTTAAGTAATAGCAATAAAAGTTTCCTATAGTTTTCTTCATATTAGGTAGACCTTTAAAAGTATCTTTAACTTTCTGGATCATTGAAACGAAAAGGTCAAGACCATGTGATCCAAAATCTCATAGAGAAGAGTTTTACAAGTGCTCTTTCACTCCCTGTTGGCTATATTCCCAAAGATTCAAAATTAAATGGAGTCTTTGCTTCACAAAGTTCTTTCCGATGAAATGAAACTATATGGATGGGAGACTGAGGACTATGAATAGGGAAATGTGGAGCCATATTGGCTACTGTTTTAGTTGTATATTGTCCCATGCATACTGTATGACACTTCTATCTTTATTTCATGTCTTTTGCCCCAAAGAACAGCAAATAATGAAGGTCTTCATTTAAGATATTACAGAAAGGATTCATGCAAAGGAGATGTTTGGATTAAATTACCTTCAAGATCTCTAATGATTCTAAGACCCTGTGATTTCCATTTTAAAAAGAGATAGCATCATTTGTAATAGAAGATAAGAAGACTTGAAAAAAAGGATCTTCTTGAGTAAAATCAAAGTTAATTATTATGATCTTCCCTTCATTAGAACAAATATTGCTGGCAAAAAAAAATGGAGATGCATAGGCAATTTCAACTAAAGGAACATCATAGCTTTCCAAATGTGTAGGCAAAAATGTGCAATTATAAGTGTTAGTGTAGCTCACAAAAAAACAAAAAACAAAAACAGTGTGAGAAAATTTTCCTGATGCTGCAAAAAAAAAAAAAGGCGAAATTTCTAAGGTGATCAGGTTATTACTGCTGTGCCATCCCCACTGAAATGGTGCACCAAGTATAGGGGATAAGAAGTGTTCTTGAAATAGCCCTTGGCACAATATTATCTTGCCCATAGGGAGAGTGTTAGAGGTAATTTCCTCTATGCTTGCATAGAAAGTATATTATTGAGAAGAAACCTGATTCAATATTTTAATCACTGGTATTATTATCTACTTGCCAGTGTTGAATATGGTAGCTGTGGCTGCCTTGTGTCTAGAAATAGTTAGAACCCTGATTTGGAAAGGTCCTACCCACAAAATGCCAAGTGCAGAAGTTAAGCAGCAATAGGTTACAAAGTAACTCAAGAGCTGCTCTCAGCCAAAAACTATTTGTGTTTCTTATGCAAGATATGTTGGTCATGGGGGATCATTGCTGCAAGCAAAGTGGCTTGAAAAATGATTAAAATTTGCAATAATGCACATCCTCCCTTGTAAGTGCCCATATCCAATCTGGAGTGCTTGAGTAAGCCTAATATTAGGAAAAGAACCAGTCAGCCAAAACAGCAGGCTTGCGTGGCCTCTGCAGAGATGTGTGGTACCTTCCAGAACTGGCTACAAATCAGAGGCTGAGTGAGCTCATCTAAGAGTGATTTGGAACCTACATCACTTACTACAAATGTGAATTATATCCTCCTTCTGTCTTTGAACTAAATTTAGGAAGCTTTTTTGTTCTGACCCATTTTCTGTCCTAAAAAGGGGAAAAGGCAAGGAATAGACAGCCCTTTTTGTAACATCAATATTTTCTTCTTCAAACCCCCAAATATTTAATCAAAGAGAATAGAAGATGCAACATTTTTTTTTTCCTGTTCTCATTGTGAAGGTGGAAAATTTAGGACTGTGTGTGACATTCGTAAAGATCTGTAATACTTTTTAAAGATTTCCTAAGTCAAAAAGAAAGAAAGGGAAAGTCATTTAAGCCTTTTATTTCAAACTCACTTTCAAAGATAAATAATAAAGAATTTCTTCGAGTCATTAATAAAAGAATAGGCTTTCCAGTGTGAAAGAGCACATAATTATGTGCTAATTATACAATACAAAAGTAGCAGGGGGGAAAGGTACCATAGAGCTTGTAAGATATGAGAAAAAAAAAAAAAACTTAAACATTGTTGGAATCAGCAGAAAAAGAATAGCTCTGGTTCATTTCTTTTCATGTTTTAATGTTTGTTCAATTCTTTGTCTATGGACGATGTAAGGCAGTCACATTCTGCTTTTAAGATTTGCAGCCCTTGCCGACGGGTATGGACACCAAACTCCAAACTTCAGTGGTCTCCATAGCTCTTGTCTGATTCTTACCCAAGGAAAAATGCACTTCACTTTATAAAAGACTTTATACTGTCATTAGAAAGAATTATCTCTGTGAATCATGAATCCCTGGTCTACTGACTTTTCCATATGCTTAAGAAGGTATTTTCTGGGTATACTTTAGCTGACTGAAATTATTATATCTTCATTCATTTACTTCAAATGCCTTAAGTAGATTAAGAACTCTGTGACATTTGAATGTCTCTTCACATAAAATGAATTTAAGGGTATAAAATATGATTCTGTTTCTTTTGTATAATGCAGAGACAATCAATAGAAGAATTGCTTATATATGGCATTCTATAATAATGGTACTCATAATCAAAACAACAAAAGCAGATATAATACTCTTACCATGTAGCTCACTCTGCTAAGAGCATTGCAGGTACTAGCTCATTCGGTTTTCCTAACCACAGCAGACACTAAAGAAAATACAGAGATATATGGCATAAACCCTGCCCACAAGGAATATGCACTTGAGGGGGAAAATGAATAAAGTATGTTGTATTATTCTTTTCTTTTATCCATCTGCAGCTCACTGACAATAAACCTTGCAATCAATGGTAAATAAAAGTCAAGAGCAGTGTTGTTAAAATAATGAAATAGCATAAGACCATAGTTTAGCTTTCTTAATCTACAAAAAAATTTTAAAATTAAGTATGTACATACATACATACATGCATACATAAATAAAAGAGGATGTTGAGCTAGGTTCAATTCCAAGTTCTTCCAACCAACATTTATTCTTTGGTTCTGTGTGCCAAGGACATTTCTAACTTCCTTTCCAGCTAAATTTATGTGGCACTAATACCTGGTTAATCTCAGAAGATGGATGAATATTGTGTTTTTAATTCTTTCCCTGTAAGGGGGAAAAGAAACAGCATGTTGCGATGCTTTGCAGATTAAAACCTTGAGTCTTCCCTTACATATGCTACTGGATTTTACACCAAGGCTCAGGGGCTCTGCTCTATTTATCTGGGTCTGAACAGGGTCCAGTAGTGTTATTTCAGATTCAAGGCAAAGGAAAAACTCCTAAGAGGAAAAGATTTCATTTCTTTACCTGAAGGCTGTATAATTTGCTTGAATTCTTCAATTCTGATGCTCAGTTTTACCTTGTAAATTTAAGTTCAGGTTCATAACAGTACAGTTCTTTCTTGCTCAGCCCTTTCTTAACAGGCACATCCCCATTCATTTGTCTTCATCTCACTTCCAGTCAGGCCCTAAATTGCACTGTAGTCTGAAGCACAGAGTGTAATGACCTCTAGGGTTCTCGCTTTCAAATTATTTTTATGGTAGTCATAGTAAGAAATGCATCTTACCTTGTGATCTGGCACACATGTAACACACACATGTGTCCATGCCACATTAAAATGAAAGGTTCGCTCTGACATTTGGGTTTTATTTCCTTCTTCCTTCTCTTTCCCCTTCCCTCTTTCTCGTCCTTCTGCCCTTCCTTCCTTCCTACCTTCCAACATCAACCCCATAAATTGATTTTATCATTGCTAATATGTTTTGACCTTCAGTTTGAAAGATGCTATTTTAGAAAATGGTAGTTGATTGTTTCCTGTGTCCATTCCATGGAACTGATGATAGCCACTGCCAACTCACAGACATATGAATTACAGAATAATCAGTTTTCAAATCAGTTCACCTTTCCCATTTTAATGTTAAATACTTTTCAATGTTTTGGGGGTAAAAATTTTGAAAGATTGAAAAGTATATATTTTATGGGAAAGAATATATACACTGAGTATCTTAATTCATCCAAAAAGTCTTTATTATTTACTATTTTCAGGTACTGTTTTAAGTTTTGGGCATAGGCACTAAAACAAAAAAATAAAAAAAAAAAACAAAATTAATGAGACTTCCTGCCCTCATGGCCTATATCCTACTAGGATTTGTTAGTTTTCTATTTCTACCATAGCAAATTACCACAATTTAATGACTTAATACAACATCCACTAATTATCTACAGGTCAGATGTCAGGGCCAGGGTGGCACAGCAGGATCTCTGCTCAGGGATCCTCAAGGCCAAAATCAAGGGGGAGTGTTTTACCTTTTCACATCAGGGCTGCTTCTTTCTGCAAGCTCTGGGAGAGAATGCACTCCTAAGCTTACTCAAGATTTTGTCACAACTTGGTTAGTTGTGAGTGCAGGACTGGCGTGTCTGCCTTGGGAAACCTCTCTCACTTCCTTCTGGGTGCTTGACTTTCTGGTGGCATTTCCTACCTCACTGCAAAATAGCAATGGCATGTGAAGTCCTCCTCAGACTGTGAACCTCCCTGATATCTCTCCTGCCCTGTCTCTTCCCTCATCTTCCTCTTCTGTTATATCCCTCTGACCAATCCTTTGGTCTTTCTTTTCTGCTTTTAAGAGCTCAGATGATTTCACTGGGTCCACCTAGAGAATCCAGACTAATCTCCCTTCTGGAAGGTCAGTTGATTAGCAGCCTTAGTTATATCTGTAAAGTTCCTTCAGAGTAGTACTTAGATCCTGCTTGTTTAAGTAACTAAAGAATGTCAATCTTAGGGGTACACCTTTGGAATTCTTCCTATCACATGAGAAGATATACATGTGTATGTGTGCATATGTTAGGTATATTTATATGTGTATGTATACATACATACATACAAACATATAAATACATATATACTACATATAAATACATATATATACTATATATGTATTTTATTCAATATTTAATATATTATATATATGTTATGTGTGAGATGGTGATGTCTAAGGAAAAAACCAGAGATGGGAAGTGGAGCAGGTCTGCATATATGATTGGAGTCTTGAAGGAGGTGAGGGGTGAGCCACTTGTCTCTTTGGAGGACAGGTCTTCCAGGTAGATGGAAGAACAAGTGCAAAGTACCTGAGAAGAGCATTATCCTGAGAAAATCATATTCAAGATATGACAGTGGTTCTCAATCTGGAATAAAGTGAACAAGGGCAAGAGGTAGACTTTAGGGTTAAAAAATGCAGCATGGGGAATGTCAGGACTGACTTCAGTTTTGGTCCTCAAGACAGAATGAAGGAGTTTCCATTAGGTGAAATGGAGGGAACTAATTCAAGGCTATTTAACTTTATGGAGAATTAAATATGGTATGATACCTTGAATCTGATATTTCTTTTTTCTTTTGTTCTGCCTACTGGGAATTGAACTCAGGGGCACTCGACCACTGAGCCACATTCCCAGCCCTATTTTGTATTTTATTTAGAGACAGGGTCTCACTGAGTTGCTTAGCACCTCGCTTTTACTGAGGCTGGCTTTGAACTCTCAATTCAGCCTCCCGAGCTGCTGGGATTACAGGTGTGCACTACTGTGCCCAGCCGAATCTGATATTTCTTAAGAGTAGTTGAAAATTTTTTTTTGCTATACTAAAGAGAAATGCAGACTTTGAATGAAAGAAATTTGTATTCCATAATATTGAGAACTGCAAATGATATGGAGATTGGACACAAACACTTAAGGAACTGTGTAATTCCTATAGCAATGTTTAGATTTTAATAAAGAGATTTGGACAGAAATGGATTAACATATTAAAGATTTTTTCCCTTAATTAGATATTGAGTTTAAGTAGGTGGGACACCAGGTAGGTATCCAGGAAGCATAAGTAAAAGGTAACATTTTAAGAGTGGTATGTAAGAACAGCTTACTTAATTAACAATCACTTCATAGGACTAGATTGTCAGCCTTTAGTATTTAGAGAGTTATTGGAAACTAATGCAGACACTTTATTTATGTTTTTGTGGCTTCAGTATTTTTTAATTTAGAAAAAATATCTAGAAGTCTAGAAAGCAAACAAATAGAAATGGAAACTACATAACTCCATTCTTTATATTGAGCAAAGGATCAATTGATCTTGTGACTGCAGTGTTGATACCTGGTATTACATTATATAGCACACACTATTAGCACTTAGTTTTAACCAATCTCATTCTTTTTTTTTATGTCTACATACAAAATTTATTTATGTATTTTTTAAAAATTTTGATTCATTGTACACAAATGGAGTACAATTATTGTTTTTCTGGTTGTATATACAAAGTAGAATCATACCATTTGCATATTCATATACATAGGGTAATGATGTTTGTCTCATTCTATTCTCTTTTCTCCCCCCGCCCCATTTTAGTCTACACAATCCATCCTTCTTCCATTCTTCCCTTACCTTCCTCCACCCCCATTATGTATCATCAACCACTTATCAGATAAATCATTTGGCCTTTGGTTTTTTGGGATTGGCTTTATTTCATTTAGCATGATATTCTCCAAATCCATCCATTTACCTGCAAATGTCATAATTTTATTTTTCTTTATGGCTGAATAATATTCCATTGTGTATATATACCACAGTTTCTTTATCCATTCATCTATTGAAGGGCATCTAGGTTGGTTCCACAATGTAGCTATTGTGAATTGAGCTGCTATAAGCATTGATGTGGCTGCATCACTGTAGTATGCTGATTTTAAGCTAATGCAGACATTTTAAACAACATATCAACAGGCTATATTTCCAAAACTTGGCTTACATTTTCATAATTAAAATGAGAAATGGGGTCATACCTGTGCTCTAAAATTCCTGTAAGATTTAGATGCTTCTATAGTGTTTGACCTGGGTGCTTATTTGTAGATGTTACTCAAAATAATGTGTTTGCAATTTTATAGTTAATTGTGAAGGTTCACACATTGGAATAGAATCTAGTTGGGGAACCATAGAATTTCTTAGCAATTGTGAAGTATATCTTTAGGCCAGTGCTATGTCTTGTGTATTAAATGAAGAGGGAAGTAATTCTGTCTCCAGTGGCTAAAATTTTTTTCATGTTATTTTTAACATTTAAGACCTTAATATTTGCTGAAAATAAGTATTCCTTGGAGATGCAACAGATTCATCTGTTTTTGGTTATC
This sequence comes from Glaucomys volans, assembly GCA_020662805.1. NCBI lineage: Eukaryota > Metazoa > Chordata > Mammalia > Rodentia > Sciuridae > Glaucomys > Glaucomys volans. Next base: position 1,667,575 of record JAJEJO010050221.1, read on the forward strand.
TAGAGTTTCTTTACAAAAGAATAGCACCAGTAGGACTTAACAAACCACATTTAGTGGATTTCTAGGTGTTTTTGTTTTTTCCTATGTGGTTTAATAACCTTCCTATTTAAGAATTTGTTTGGCTGAAGAGGTTGGGCAAAATGACAGTTTAGAGATGGTTGCTTTCCTGGTCATTCTGTGGCATGAAACTAAGATATCAGACACGTAGTTTCTCAACAAGGTGAGGGAGGGGATCTTTCTGGAAAATAACTCTGGACATTCAAAACAGATCAGGGAATCAGATAGTTGGATAGAAGAAAATAAAGGAAATCCCCAGGGCTTCTGCTGCCAGCAATAGCTCCCACAGGTGGATCTTTCCTGCACTAAAATTGTGGAGCAATACATCATTTAAAGGAATCCCCAATTTTGGGAGGTCTGAGATGTGTACATATGGAGAGATCAGAGTTCAAAGTCACTGCAAGACCAATTTGAAGGGTGTCTTGTGCACCAATATTGTTGGGAGGGAAAAGGGAGAAAAGCACGTCTCCTGTCTCCCCTAGCTACGAAAGAAAGAGGAGGAAGGAGCCATTTCACAGCTTCAGCACAGGGGAATGACAGCTGGGGGACCTGACACCTGCCCTGGCCCGAAGAACAGGTTTGGCAAACTCATGGCACATGGCACAGTGTGTGTCTAAGAGACCAGAAGAAAATAAAAATCTGAGTGGGGTTTTTACAAGGGAAATTTGGTTGGGAAAATGCCTGGCTTCCTCTCTCCCCCTCCAGAATGGCCCTTTGTAAGATCAGCTGCTTGAAAGTATGGCTGGAAAGACTCACCTGGCTGAGTATTCAAAAGGGTGGGGAGGAATTTATTGAGTTTGGAGTCTGAACCCTAGAGTCAGAAACATGCAGTCACATGTGTCTGAGAGGATTAAGAATTCACCCCTCCACCCTACCAGTGAAACCCAGGGGTTTTCTCAGGAAGACAGCCTTCCAGTGTAGCCCTGGACTACATCTGCTCTGCCAGGGGAGGTGCACCAACTTAAAATCTTCAGACCAATCCAAGGAAGAGCTGGGAAGCTAACAAAGTCTAAATCCTACTCCCAAGAGACCTGCCTGCGGAATCTCCCATTGCTCCAGCAACCCCAACTATCACACCTGAAAAGAATATTTGGAAAGCCACCAGAAACAATTCCCTAATTTTTCAGCAAGATCCACTTCTTTATTTTTTTATTATTATTTTTAATCTTTACTTTTTAATTTTTTCTATTCACTGTTCAATTGTGGCCTGAATAATTCATGGACACATACATATTCAGACCTGTTTTTTGTGTTTGTTTGGTTTGGTTTGATTTTTTTTTTCTTCTTTTGTTTCTCATTCCTAACATTTTTCTAAGGCAGTTATTTCTTATAGATCAATAGTGTAAGGACTAAGATGTTTAATTAGAATATAGCAGTTTTGTTCATGTACTCTTTTACTTCTATTTTTATTTTTACTATTAATTTTAAAAGTTTTCTATCATCATTTATTTTCTACTTCTATTATGTCTCCCTTTCCCTCACAAATATCACATCCTACACTGTTACTTTTCTATCCCTTTCACAACTTAAAATTGTAAATATGTATGAAAACTTACTGTATTAACTGTGGGCAATAACTGAACACATCATCTCTGTTTATTATGACAATTAACATAGTAGATACCAAAGCAGGAACTATTTGGAATGATGTTGTAAATTGTTTGCATTGGTTGTTATTATCATCTGTCTTCCTCTAAACTGTGAAGTATTAGAAACCTTCAGAATCCATATAAATCTACAAGGTAGAAATGGTGTGGGTAGGTAAACAAACAACATGGAAAAGCAAGGGAACAAATTGCTTCAAACAAACCAATACAATTTCGTAACAGAATCCATCTACACCACAGTGGAAGAAATGACAGAGAAGGAGTTTAAAATGTTCATAGTTAAATTGATCTGCGAGGTAAAAGATGATGTATTGATGATAATTTATTAATCACTTCAATAAAGAGATAGAGATTCTGAAAAAAAAAAAGAACCAAGGAGAAATCCTCAAAATGAAAGAATCAGTAATCCAAATAAAGTTGACCATGGAGAAAAGAAGTTAAGAAACCCTGAAAAGAACTTCCAAGAAATATGGGATACCATGAAAACACCAAACTTAAGATTTATCAAGATAGACAAAGGCTCAAACATACAAACTAAAGGAATGCATAATCTTTTCAATGAAATAGTATCTGAAATTCCCCAAACTTTAAAAATGAAATGGGAAACCAAATACAGGAAGCTTACAGGCCCCCAAATGCACAAAATTACAACAGAACCACACGAAGGCACATTATTATGAAAATGCTCAACATACAGAATAAGGATAGAATCTTAAAGGATGCCAGAGAAAAACAAGAGGGGAGATTACTTTTAGAGGGAAAGCAATCTAGATCTCAGCTGATTTCTCAACCCAGGTCTTTCAATCTGTGAGATCATGGAAAAACATATACTAAACTCTGAAAGAAAATGGATGCCAACCAAGAATACTTTAAAATTAAGCCCCATTTGAAGAGGAAATAAAACCTTCCATTATGAGCAAAAATTAAAATAATTCACAACTAGAAAGCCTGTACTAAAGAACATTCTCAGCAAAATATTTCATGAAGAAGAAATGAAAAAGGTGAAAACCAGCAAAGGAAGTAACTACACTAAAGGAAAAGTCAATCAAAGAAGAAACTAATTCAAATTAAAAACCAGAAATAAATAAGAATGACAGGGAATAAAAATCTGCATAATACCATTGAATGCCAATGGCCTAAACTCATCAATCAAAAGACATAGACTGGCAGATTGAATTAAAAAACAAGACCAAACAATATGCTGTCTCCAAGAGACTCACCTCATAGGCAAAGACATCCACAGATGGAAAGTAAAAGGATATGTTATGGTTTAGATGTTAGGTGTCCCCTAAAGCTCACATATGGGACAATGCAGGAAGGTTAAGAGGAGAGATGATTGGGTTGTGAGAATCTTAACCCAATTAATGAATTAATACCTTGTTAGAGATTAACTGACTGGTAACTGAAGTGGTAGGATGTGGCAGGAGGAGGTGGTAATTGAGGGTGTGACTTCGGGGTATATATTTTGTTTATGGAGAGTGGAGTCTCTCTCCCTCTCTCTCTGCTTCCTGAGCAACATGTGAGTGAGTTTCTTCCTTCTGCCACACAGTCTGCCAGGATGTTCAATCTTACCTTGAGCCCAGAGGAATGGAGCCTGCTGTCCATGGACTGAGACCTCTGAAATCATGAGCTCCCAAACTTTTACTCCCCTAAAATAGTTCTGGTCAGATATTTTAGTCACAGCAGCAAAAATGCTAACTGAAGCAGAAGTTGGTACCAGGAGTGGGGTCATTGCTATGAATAACCTTTCCATGTGGTTCAGAAACTTTTTGAGTTTTTTTGGATTTGGTAGGAGGAATTTTGAGATGCTTAGCAGTGCAAACTGAAAATGCTTTAGGTTGTTGCAAGCAGAGCTTCATGGCCGATTCTGATGGGAACTCAGAAGAGCAGAATGCCAATAGGACTGTGGAAAGTGAAGGCAGGGTTCAAGATGTTTTAGAGAAAAAGGAAGACACTGTTGGTAATTGGACCAGAGGCCATTCATGTTATGTTCTGGCTGAGAAGTTGTCTGCATTATGCCCAGGTCCTGAGACTTTCTGTGAGACTGATTTTAAAAGTGATGGACTTTTTAAGCTAGTGGAAGAAATTTCTAGGCGGCATAGCACTCAGATGGTGGCATGGATATTGTGGCAACTTTCAGTCAAATTTATTGTGATAATCAGAAAGCAGAGCAGAAAGATTTGGAAAACTTGGACTTGAAAGGCAGAAGTAAAGCTTGGAGTAATGAAGTTGCAGTTGTTAAAGACATTACTGCCACTAAAGAAATGAAAGACTTTGCCCAGAGAAAATAGGAAAGATGGTTTTAGGGCATCTCAGGAGCTGGCAAAACCATACCCATCTTAAGCTCACGAGAGTCAAAGTAACAATTCTCTTGAGAAGAGACCAGTGGGGCACCCTTCTTGCACAAGGGTGTCTAGGAATTTTTTCCAATGTGCTCAGCCACCCAGACACTCAGAGACTGCTGTAGTGAGGGTCCCTGGAGGCTTGGCTACTGCTTGAAATGGTGGCAGACCTTGGCGTCAGCCATGTGGTGCTGGTTCTGCAGGAATGCAGGATTCTGGGGTTAAGGGATCATTGAGGCTCCCATCAAGATTTCAAAGGAAGTACTGGGAAGCCGGGCAAAGTGCAGTAGGGTTGGAGTCCCTGTGGGCAGCCCCTGAGAAGGCAAAGCATGGAGATGTGAGGAGGAAGCTGAAACTGCAGTGGAGACCCCCAAGATTTAAGAAGTGCCAGTAATGTGGGACATCATCCTAGAAAAGCTGCAGTAATTGAGCAGAGAAAGCCAACAGAAAGGATACTTGGGCTGCAAACCAACAAGACCACAGGGACAGTGCTACACAGGTCCCTTGGAGAGGACATCATGCCATGTGCTCCAGATGCAGAACACAGAACTATGGGACCAGTATGCCCAGCAGGATTTCAGTCTTGCTTTGATTCCATCCCTTCTTATTATGCCCTTATTTTTGTAAATTGAAATGTTTACTCAATACCTTTATATATTGGCTATTTGTAGATTGCTTTTAATTTTACAGGAGCTCTCAATGTGAGATTCCCTTGAGCCTTAGAGAAAGACTTTGAAATTGAAGTTTGAGCAATCTTAGAACTGTTGAGACTATGGGAACTCTTGGAATGGACTAAATGTACAATTGCATTGTAAAGTGCACAGATGAGTGTGCACTTTTGGGAGCCAGGGTCAGAATGTTATGGCCTGTATGTGAGTTGTCCCCCTAAAACTCACATGTGAGACAATGCAAGAAAGTTCACAGAAGAAATGATTGAGTTGTGAGAGCCAATCAGGAAATTAATCCACTGGTGGGATTAACTGAGTGGTAATTGGAGGAGGTGGGGCATTTGGAGTGTGACTTTGGAGTTATATTTGTGCCTGGAGAGTGGAATCTCTCTCTGCTTCCTGATCAACATGTGAGCTGCTTTCCTTTGCCACACTTTTCTGCCATGAGCCCCGAGGAATGGAGCCTGCTGTCTAAGGATTGAGACCTCTGAAACTGTGAACCCCTAAATAAACCATTCCTCCTCTATAATGGTTCTGGTCCTTTAGTCACAGTAGCAAAAAATTTGACTAAAACAAATTGGAAAAATCTTCTCATTTACATGGATGTTGTAAACAAGCAGGGTCTCTGTCCTCATATCAGATAAAGTGGATTTCAAGTTAATCAGAAGTGACAAATGAGGTCATTTCATACTGCTTAAGGTAACAATACATCAAAAAGATAACAATCATAAATATGTATGCCCTAAATATTGGTGCATCTACGTACCTCAAACAAACTCTTCACAATTCCAAGGATCAAATACACTACAACACAATAATTCTGGGTGACATTAACATAATTCTCTCACGACTTGATAGGTCTTCCAACCAAAAACTAAATAAAGAAGCTATAGAACTAAAAAATACAATTAATAATTTAGACTTAACAGACATATACAGAATTTTTCATCCATCAATAACTGAAAACACATTCTTCTCAGTGGTGCACAGATCCTCTTCTAAAATAGACCATATCCTAGGCCACAAAGCAACTCTTAGCAAATACAAAAAAAAAAAAATAGAGAAAATACCTTGCATTTTATCAGATCATAATGTAATGAAATTAGAAATCAATGATAAAATAAAAAATAGAAACTGCTCTAGCACATGGAGATTATTTAATACACTACTGAATGACCAGTGGATAGTTGAAGGAAATCAGGGATGAAATAAAAAAATACAAGTAAATTAGAATACTGATACAAATTATCAAAATGGACACTGTGAAAGTGGTAATAAGAGGAAAGCTCATTGCACTGAGTGCATTCTTTAAAAGAATAGAAAGTTATCAATTAAATAACCTAACTTTACATCTCAAAGCCCTAGAAAAAGAATAAATCAACATCAAAAGCAGAGAAGACACGAAATAATTAAAATCAGAACTGAAATTAATGAAATTGAAACAAAATATTTCAAAAAATTGATGATCGATGAAACAAAGAAGTTGGTTCTTTGAAAAATATTGACAAACCCTTAGCTAAGCTAATAAAGAGAAAGAGAGAGAAATGTCAAGTCACTAAAATTAGACATGAGAAAGGAAATATTACTATGAACACCACTGAAATACAGAAGATATTCAGAAGCTATTTGAAAATCTATACTCCAATAAAATAGAAAATCTTGAAGACATTGACAGATTTCTAGAGACATATGACGTACTCAAATTGAATCAGGAGCATATAGGAAATTTAAACTGATCAATCTCAAAAAATGAAATTGAAGACGCCATCCAAGACCTACCAACAAAAAAAAGCCCAGAGCCGGGAGTGGTGGCGCACGCCTGTAATCCAAGCGACTTGGGAGGCTGAGTCAGGAGGATCGCAAGTTCAAAGCCAGCCTCAGCAACTTAGCGAGGCCCTAAGCAACTCAGTGAGACCCTGTCTCAAAATAAAATACAAAATAGGGCTGGGGATGTGGTTCAGTGGTCGAGTGTCCCTGAGTTCAATCCCTGGTTCCAAAAAAAAAAAAAAAGAAAAGCCTGGGACCAGACAAGTTTTCAGCCCAGTTCTACAAGACCTTCAAAGAAGAATTTACACCAATACTCCTTAATTATTCCATGAAATAGAACCATTCCATGTTCATTCTATGAAGCTATACATCACCCTGATACCCAAACCAGACAAAGACACATCAAGGAAAGAAAACTTAAGACCAATATCCCTGATGATGCAAAAATTCTTAATGAAACACTGGCAAATCACATACACAAACATATTAAAAAGATAGTATACCATGATCAAGTGGGGTTCACTGTAGGGATGAAGGCTAGTTCAATGTATGAAAATCAATAAATGTAATCCATTCCATCAATAGACTTAAGGACAGGAATCACATGATTATTTCAATAGATGCAGAAAAAGCATTTGACAAAATTCAGCATCCATTTTCTCTAGTTTATCAATAGAAAAACTAGGGATGGTAGGAACATACCTCAACATTGTAAAAGCTATATATGCTAAACCCAACACCTAAATCATTCTAAATGGAGAAAAATTGGATGTATTCCCTCTAAAATCTGAAACAAGACAGGGATGCCCTCTTTCACTAACATAGTTCTGGAAACCTTAGCCAGAGTGATTAGACAAAAGAAAGAAATTAAAGGAATATGATAAGGAAAAGAAGAGCTCAAACTAACCCTATTTGCTGATGACATGATTTTATATTTAGAAGACCCAAAAAACTCCCCCAGAAAGCTTCTGGAATTCATAAATGAATTCAAGAAAATAGTAGTATATAAAATTAACACCCATAAATTGTTTGTGTTCCTATATACCAATGACAAATTAGCAGAAAGAGAAATCAGAGAAACTATCCCATTCACAACAGTCTCAAAAAAAAAAATTGGGGGAATCAATCTAACAAAAGAGGTGAAAGATCTCTACAATGAAAACTATAGAACACTAAAGAAAGAAATTGAAGAAGACCTTAGAAGATGGAAAGACCTCCTATGCTTCTGAATAGGCAGAATTAATATTGTCAAAATGGCCATACAACCAAAACTGCTGTACAGATTTAATGCAATTCCTATTAAAATTCCAATGGTGTTTTTCATAAAAATAGAAAAAGCACTCATGAAATTCATTTGGAAAAATTAGAGGCCCAGAATAGCCAAAGCAATCTGTAGTGAGAAAAGTAAAATGGGAGGCATCATAATACCAGACCTTAAATTATATTATGGAGCTATAGTAGCAAAAAATGGCATAGTATTGGCACCAAACAGAGAGGAGGACCAATGGAATAGATTAGAAGGCACAGAGTCAAACCCACATAAATACAGTTATTTCACACTAGACAAAGTCACCATAAACAAATTGGAGAAAAGATAGCTTCTTCCATAAATGATGCTGGGAAAACTGGAAATCCATATGTAGCAGAATGAAATTGAACCTTTATCTTTCACCCTGCACAAAACACAACTCAAAATATATCAAGGACTTAGGCATTAGACCAGAGACTCTGTGCCTACTAGAAGAAAAAGTAGGCCCAACTCTCCACCATGTTGGCTTAGGAACTGACTTCCTCAATGAGACTCCTAAAACACAAGAAAAAATCAAGAATTAATAAATGGCATGGATTCAAACTAAAAAGCTTCTTTACAGCAAAAGAATCAAGAACATGAGCAGAGAGCCTATAGAATGGGAGAAAATCTTTACCACCAGCACCTCAGACAGAGTGATAATCTCCAGGATATACAAAGAATTTAAAAAACTTAACACCAAACAAAATAAAACTTAAACTTAACAAAAAAAAAAAAACAAATAACCTAATCAATAAATGGGATGAGGGATTGAACAGGTGCTTCACAGAATAAAAGATACGAATGGTTAAAAAAATATGAAAAAAATGTTCAACATCTTTAGCAATTAGACAAATGCAAATCAAAACTACACTGAGATTTCATCTTGCTCTAGTCAGAATGGCAATTATCAAGAATACAAGGTACGATAAATGTTGGCAAGGATGTGGGGGAAAGGGTACACTCATACATTGCTGGGGGGTACAAATTGGTGCAACCACTCTGGAAAGCAGTATGGAGATTATGCAGAAAACTTGGAATGGAGCCACCATTTCACTCAGTTATCCCATTCCTCAGCATTTTAAGTCCTACCCAAAGGACTTAAAATCAGCTTACTACAGTGATACAACCACTTCAATGTTTATAACAGCTCAGTTCACAAAAGCCAGGCTATAGAACCAACCTAGGTGCCCTAGAAAAGCTGAATGGATAAAGGAAATGTGGTATATATACACAATGGAATATTACTTCACTGTAAAGAAGAATGAAATTATGGTATTTGCTGGTAAATGGATGGAACTGGAGACTATCATGCCAAGTGAAATAAGTCAGTCCCCCAAAAGCAACAGCAGAATATTCTCTCAGATATGTGGATGCTAACCCACACAAGGGAGGGGAAGATTAGAAGTTCAGTGGACTAGACAAAGGTGAATGAAGGAAAGGGTGGGAGATGGTAAATAGGAAGGATGATAGAATGAATTGGACATATCTTTCCTATCCTCATATTTAAATAAATGACCAAGGTAAATCCACATCATATACAACCACAATAATGGGATCCTAATTGGAAGAAGTTATACTTATTCTATGTATGTTTATAACATTTCAAAATATACTCTACTACCATGTAAAAAATAATGATTGCAGGGGTATGAAAGATAGTGAATGAGACAGACATCATAATTCTGTGTATGTGTATGATTACAAGAATGGTGTGAATCTACATCATGTACAACCATAGAAATGAAGAGTTGTACCCTATTTGTGTACAATGAATCAAAATGCAGTCTGTAAAAATTAAAAAAAAAAAATATATAAATGTTTGAGTAACACATAGACCTGTATATATTCTCCCATTGTTCTTTCACTCCACCATCCTTTATACATTTCCAGTGGAATTAAAATTCTTAACCAATGATTTCAGAACCCAATTTAATTTCTTAATTTGGAGAATTGGTTGAAGACCTAGCTTAGAAACAAAAGGCAATTTTCCAATAAGCTCAAAATTCTCTACACTTTGTGGTTAGTGTTCGGGCTGTGTAGGAAAATCGCTGTGGCCAGATTCCCATGTCTATCTAGGAAGATAGTGAACCCTAGTTCCCTGCTGGATAGTCTATAGCTGGTCTGATCACCTCTGAACTGTGGAAAGCTGGCTGTGAGTTGTGCTCATGTGAAGAGCAGAGTTGAGCTTTATATTGTTCAGACCTCTTCTCAGGTACCCCATAAAGTTCTGAACCCAAACTTTTAGTGTGCTAGAAAAAGGCTTATGCAGTGGATTTTGTGGATATTTATCTTTGAGAATAGAAAGACTAGGATTAACATGTTTTAAATTATTTGAAGATATAGCATATAGAAGAAAAAAATAAATTTGTTTCACATGGCTATAAGGTCTACAACGAAGGCCACTGAAAAACTTCCTCAGTGTTAGCTCTAGATGTTGCTGGATGGACTGCCTTGGAACATACTGAATTCCTTATTTTTAGATGTCAACACTTTGATTAAAGGACTAAGTAGCAATGCAGAGTTGAGTAAGTCACCATGTCAATACAGACAGTTTATGCAAAGGTATAGAGGTACAGATGATCAAGTCTTTTTAAAACTTACCACATAGTAATGGTACAAATTAATGGTTTTCACTATGATATTTCCATACATGCATACATCATGCATTGCACATGTCTGCCCTCCCTTCTACTCTCCCCTCCCCCTTTTCTCCCCCATTCCCCTGGCTTCCTTCCAGGTGAAGATCATGTCTTGCTCATTGGACTGAAACCAGTTCTTGGGGGGGAGGTAGGAATATGTGTGAGAGGAAGTGGGTAATGGCATTCCCTGAGAGGGAATCCTGGGGGATCCTGGCCAGCTGCAAGTGCATCATGAAGGTCTTTAAATAACAATCTTATTCTCTAAGCAGTGAACAATTGAATAGCCATTGGATAAATTTAAGTAGTTAGAAGAGGAGAAAATTTTGATTTACCCTTTAGATAGTCCATCTGGCTGCTTTAAGGGTCAACAGAACTGAGGAAGGTACAAGACAATGGGCCTGGAATGAGGTAGGAAAGCAATGATAGTGTGGGAGTGGAGAGGCGAGAAGCAAAATCAATAGGACTTGGCAATGAATTGAAAATAACAATGAATAAAAAGGAAAATTCCAGAATTACATATTTCTCATATATTTCTGACTTCAATAATTTGGTGATAGTAATTGATAAGAGACTGAAGTGGTGATGATTTTGATATAGAAACCTAGAGATGAAGATGGAAATCTGGAAATTATTGTTTCTTAAATGGTATTAAAATAGTTTAATTAAGGAAATTCTCCCTGAAGCAATGTTTAGAACAAGAAAACTATCAAAGATATTTTAACAGATAATGTGCTGGAGGTGCTATGTGCTATGAAGCATGAAGTATAGACAGAAGGATAAGAGGAAAACCAGGAGAGATCAGTCTAGAAGAATGCAGATTCTAACCCTCTTTCTGAATGTGAGATTTGCAACAAATACTGGAAATTCATTGTCCATTAGATGAATTCTATTTTCCCCATTATGATATTAAAATATGTCTCCTATTTGGATGGTATCATTGTTAATACATTGTACACACTGTGGAGTATATATTCATCTAGACAGAATGCCCTTTAAAATTAAGAATAAATATTAATCTCTAACAGAATGAGAAAATTCCATTTAAGGGAAACTTGTCTGCTCATTCATTAGTTCATTCCATAGAGATAAATTGGCTGTCTGCTATGCGGCTGTGTGCCAGATATTTTGCTAGAATTTGGGACTTCGCATTTTAAAAAATGACTCTTTCCTGTCCAGAGCTCACAGTGGATTGGATCAAAAGTCAGTTACTTGTTGTTAGGTACAGAGTGATAGGGCAGAGGTTTGAACAGGCACATTGACAATCTAATATTGCATGGCCCGTAACTTTCCTAAGACTCAAGAATAGCAGATTGTGATGCCACTCAAGAGCAATTTATTCTATGACTTGTCTCCTTAGTATATGGTATCTGGACACAATCAAATGTTACATTCCGTGATATCAATATTGATTTGTTTTCTACTTTTATTTCTACCAGTATTATACCATCATAAGAGAACAAAAAAGAAATTCAATAAAAAACTTTCTCACCTAGACTGTTTTCCTGTTGATGAACTATTTATAGAGAAAATTCAGCATTGTAACTGATTACTTTATGAACTGATTATCTTAGATTCTCTACCAGTTATAATATTCATAAATATATATAGGGGGAGGGAGAAAGGAAGAATGAAGAATGAGGAAAAGAGAAGAAAGATTTTGTGTATGAAAATATAAAAAAAATTTGAGGCCACAGTAATAACTCTAAATAAATTGAAAATAATTTAAGATTCTCATTAGCAAGGAAGAACATTGGAACATTTTAACATTGCACACATGTGCTATTACTTTAAACTTGTAAAACACTTAAAAATCTTGAGTGTTTTACAAGCACACAGTTATGGCACACTTAGCCATCCTAGTTGAAACGGAATTTAATATATAAAATTCAAATTTCCAGTTAAAAAAATCATAAATCTTTATACTGTATACTGAACCAGGGAATTGCATATATTATAATGTTTAATATTGAACTTATTGAAGATGAGAATTATTTAGCTATTGATATGACTTCTGCTCCTGTGCTTCTGTGTTATGGCATTTTGCTTCTATTAAGTAGCACTGGTGACTTCCCATGATTTATGGTGAGATTAGCCCCAAATCAATAACAGGTGGTTTTGTTGAGGTTCTGCTTACTGTTGGCTATTGTAACTTTACCTTTTATTGCTTATTCATTTCTGGTGACAAACATATTTTACCCTTAGCTTGCATCTCCTATTCTTTTCCTGATCCTGTTAAATAAATGTGGAGGGCAGGGATAAGAAAGAGAGAGGGAGGGAGGGAGGGAATGAGGAAGGAAGAGAGAGAGAGAGAGACAGACAAGGTAACACCAAGTAGTACAAATTCGTTTTCAGAAGATGCTTGCAAGTAATTGAATGCAATCTCTGCTTTAAATCTCCACTTTGAGTAATTTTGGGGTGAGTTGATGTGCTCAGCCTGTTTCTAGGATTTATATACTGAGATGCTTTCATTCTATCTTGAAAGAAATAAAATTGAATATTCTCAACAGACACTTTGGCTGCCAGTCAGAAGACCTTAACAAGTATCATGATTAGAAATCTCAACTCCCAACTTCAATTACAACATATGATCGATTTGTGAGATTACTAATGTCTGGCCAGACAGTCAGCCATTGTTTGAAACTACATTTCACCTATGAAATCAACTTGTTGAAAGCACCCCGAATATATAATGCAATGTGCACCATTTCCCTCCAGTGGCTTTAAGAATGTCTTAGATGGGTTGTAAGGAAATTCCTTTATGAATAAGGTTGATAATAAAAGCTGTTAATGGTAATTTTTATTTATTTTTATTGGTCCTTTTTAGGTATACATAACAATAGGATTCATTTTGACATAAGTACAAAAGCATGGAATACAATTTGTTCTAATTCAGTCCCTAGTACGTTCCTTTTCCCTCCCCTCCTTCCTGCCCCAGGTCTCTTCCCTCTATTCTACTGGTCTTTCTGCTATTTACTTATAGTTGCTTTTTTTAAAATTAGTGTCTTATGGCTGTACGTGATGGTGAGATTCACTTTGGTATATTCATATATGTACATAGGAAAATTAAATCAGATTCATTCCACTGTCTTTGCCTGTCCTCTCCCTTCTCCCTTCCCTTCATTCCCCTTTGTCTACTCCCCTGATCTTTCTTCTATTCTTTTTTAAAATCCTCTACCCTTGTTTTGGATTAGCTTCTACATCTCAGAGAAAACATTCTCCCTTTGACTTTTTGGGTCTGGCTTATTTCACTTAGCACCATAGTCTCCAGTTCCATCCATTTACTGGCAAATGCCATCATATAATTCTTATTTTGTTTGTTTGTTTGGTTTTTGGTTTTTTAAAATTTTTAATTTTTAAAAAAAATTTCATACTTCTTTATGGTAATATTCCATTGTGTATATATACCACATTTCCTTTTTCCATTCATATCTTGTAGGGCACCCAGGTTGGTTCCATAGCTTGGCTATTGTGAATTGTGTTGCTATAATCATTGATGTGGTTGCATTACTGTAGTATGCTAATTTTTGACAAATTCATATTTTATCTACCCAGTAGTCTAAGGAAACCTTCTGGAAAATTCTACCTCATCAATGTATGATACCAAAGGTATAAATACTCATAGCATGAATGAAAAGTGTTCATATATGCAGGCTAAAAATCTACAGGTCATGATAGAATTATTTTCAGTAGTACCAGTAATGTCTAAGGGTTCATTCTGATGTTACTGAAATGACTGAAAAAATCAGATATTGTCAGGGTGCATCAGGTAATTTTTAATTCTCCCACAATGGCCACTGAAAGTCCCTTTTCAATGCTATGTATCTCGAGTCACCCTCCCACCGCTTCCACACTGCTGTTCTCTCAGCCCAGCCTGGCCTCACCAGTGCATACCCACTTGATAGAGTGGTTACATAGTTTGCTTGGCCCTTCCACAGTGCTACCCAGTGAATCGCTGGGAGGAAACTGCTATAGTAATGCTTTTGTTTATTTACAGTTTAGGTTTGTGTCACCCCTGTTGAGTCTTACAGACATTTTCATCTTTTTCTTCACTTCTCCATGATGTTTCATATCTTTTGCTTCAGAATAGGCCTACTTGATTTCAGGGCAGTTCCTTTCTCTTTATCTAGTACAAAATGGGAGCTCCATAAGTCAAAACCCACAAAGGTAGACTAATCTCTATTCAAAATAGGTGTCCACTACCTTTTTATCAATTTTACAGGGAGAATGGACACATGAAAGGAGTATCTCTTGCAAACTTCACTAGAAAGGAGCTCCATAAGTATTTTGGTTGCTGCTGAGTCATCAGATCTTGTTTATTCTCATGGCAGTGAAGCGTAGGAGTTGTAAATTCACAAAGTCAGGAAGTCAAGTGTGATGGTCGATTATGTATGTCAACTTAACTGGGTCATAGTGACCAAATATTTGATCAAAGATTACTTAAGTTATTTCTGTAAGGGTATCTTTTGGATGAAATTTACTAATATTGGTAGACATTGAGTAAGAGAGATTACCCTTCCCAATGTGCATGTCCCTCATCCAGTCAGTTGAAGGCCCAAGAGAACAAAGTAAGTACAAAGGTCAAACCCAAATCCGTTTGATTCCAAAATGTGTACACCCTCCAATTAAATATATTTTTCCTAAGAAGTGTAAAACTTCTAGATGCCATGTAATCATTATGCCATATTTTCCCACATTTTCTAAGAATAGTTTGACTAATATTGATATGCCCATAATGCATTCTGGAAATGTTAATGCCTACAGAACTGACATCCTTAGATGTCTTGTGCATCTTTAAAACAGCTTTTATAGCCAGGTGTGGTGAGGTACACCTACAATCACAGCAACTTGGGAGGCTGAGGCAGGAGGATCATATGTTCATGACCAGCCTTAGCAGCTTAATGAGGCCCTAAGTAACTTAGCAAGACCCTGCCTTGAAATAAAAAATAAAAAGAGCTGGGGGTGTGGCTCAATGGTTATGTGTTCCTGGATTCAATCACCAGTACCACAAAACAAGCAAACAAACAAACAAGAAAGAGGAAACAGCTTTTGTGTGTCTGTGTATAGATAATCTTCCATATACAATTACAAGAGTCAAAGTCCTAGATCCAGCAGTAGGGCTCAGGCATTTCTATGGGTAGAAGCAAGATGAAAGGGTAGTGATTTTTTTAAGGCATGCATTCTGTGAGAAGTTGGTGCTTTCATGGGGGAAAAGAAATATTCATCAAGAAATATTCTTTTGGTAGGATACGTAATACACTGAAAACAAGGTGAAAAGTCTTAAGTAGCTTACAAAACAAGGTCCTCTCAAATCAGCCACAATATGAAGGGTTATACCCAGGTGCCAACGTTAAAGTAACATGAAAATCTGTGGAGACTAGAAATGCATTGTAGGCGAATTAAAGAACATTATCTCAGATATTCTTGTGCCAACTGTTGAGTTTTCTTAGTGGAATGTCATTACAAAATTTATCTATAATTATAATACAGTGATTCCATTGTAGACACTCACATAATAACCCCTTTTGACCCATTTTAAATTATTTTGATTTGGAATTTCTAAGTTCTAGAATATTCCAATGCTGTTTGCATGTGTTTATTGTACTTCTTTTTGATGTGGTTCTGAAGACAGAAAACAGATTTTTTTCTATTTATTAAACATTCCTGAATGCCTACTACATGTCAGGCTCTGTGCTAAACCTTGGGGAATACATAGGTGAGCAAGATTCCGTTGTTGCCCTATAGAAGTTCTCACTTGTGATATAATGAGACAGACTGTATTTGTCAGACTAGGCTAAACAGGAAAAATAGGAAAAATGGCCTTCAAATCTCACTAGTTTAAAACATCCAAGGTTTATATTTCACTCAAACTATGCCTCCATCACAGATGGCTTTGGGGTGTCAACTCTGGGTCCTCCTTATACAGAACCAAGGCTAAAAGGCAGATATGATCAGGTATATTATTAGTTGCTATCTTATTATAGCAAGGAAAATAACCTCATTTTTCTCACACTACATACAACAGAGCTAAAAATTGTACTCATAGAAGCATTCCAGATGTTCATGCCTTGTTATTTAACCTAATGTGTCAGAAAGGATGTCTTAGTCCTTGATGGGGTGTCATAGTCATGTTGACTTAATAGGAATTTTGTATGAAAAATTTCAGTTCTGAAGATTCCAGATGGCTCCAAGAATTCTATTAGCTGCTTTAGACATTCACAGTGGATACATTTCCTGGAGCTAGCTAGCTATCTATCTATCTATCTATCTATCTATCCATCCATCCATCTCTCATCTACCATCTATGTATATCTGATGAATACCATTTACCTCAGTGAAAGATGTCTGGTGTGTTCTGCTGAAAAAAGCTTCAAGGGTGTTACAATGATTAAGAATCCAGTATCTGGAGTCTGATTACTTAGTTCACATCCTAACTCTTCAGTTTATTAGCTGGTGAACTTGGGAAGTTACTTTTTATCTACTCTTCACTACACCTGTGAGGGGGAACAATAATGTACCTACCACATAGTTCCTTAGGTGCATTAACATTTTTAACATTGTAAAGTATTTAAAATAATTCCTGGCCAAGGGCTAGGGTTTATGTGCTTTTAAAGTAAAATACATAAATCAAACAAGTTGTTGATAGGCTAATAAAATGGGCCAGTTTTCACATAACTCAAATGTGAGCCTTATTATTCCACAGTAGTCAGTCTTGTCAAGTAAATACTAATGTGGAAACATCTCAAGATGTCCTTTACTACCTCCATCCATATTTAAACAAGGATTTTAAAGAGAAAGCACAGATTCAGTGGAGGTTGCTCTTTCTGCTCCTGTTTCCCTTTACTACATCCACAAAAACTTATCCTAGAGAGAAACCCATGGAGCCAGACTAAGTAGATTCTGAAGTTTGGAATGACCACAGAATTGGTCATTCCAGGTACATAGACTGGGCAGGTAGAAATGTTTGTACTAATTAATAGTAAATGTGGTCTTCCCAGGTGAGTGCTGCAAGAGCATAAACATTAGCTTCTTTATACTCACCATACGTTGCTTTTCTAGTCATAGCTCTTGAGGACTTACTACAAAGTGAAGGGAACATTTTTTTTCCCTGACCATTACGATTATTGACCTTCATTCAGCTTCACTATTTCCAAGTACAGGTCAAAGATACCTCACATAAAAGTGTATCTTTATGATTAAAATGTTTTGTTAACTGGAGAGAGAAGAGCGTTATTCTGTGTCTATATTCTTGGTTTTTTGGGGTGTCCTTTTTGTTTTATTTAAAAAGATATTTCATTCTAATTTGTTTTATGTGACAGTAGAATGCATTTATACCCTTTGATTATGTTTGTTACCTGTGTGCCTCTAACAATTTAAAATGAGGTTGGACTGGAGTGGTTGTTGGAGCAGTAAAGATTATTTTATTGAATGCCGAGCCACTCTTACCCATTTGCTACTACTAATAGAACATTAATGTTCTTATTAAATCACAAAACACCAAGTAAAAACTGATGCAGAAAGTGTTTATAGATATTCAGCAATTAGGAGAGACCTATAATTTCTATTTATGGAATAACAAATAAAAGCTAAGTGATTTTTTTAAACCTCAGTACATTTCAACCAAATGTAATAAGTGAATTTTTGCTCTTTGGAGATAAAAAATTACATTAGACATTATGTGCATAATATACCATCTTTATAATTTTTCCTGACTATAGCATAACATTTGAAAATAATGCAGGACTGGTCCTATGCTTTGTATGGCAAATGCACAGCTCTAAAAATGACAGTCATAGTTATTAAAAAGTCAGGAATTCATTTATGGCTAATTCTTATTATTACATAATTAGATTTCATACTTTGTAGTAGCAATGAAATAATGAGAATAATCTTAAATAGTTAAATTTGTGACTTTGAAAATATTTATTTCACAGCATGGCTTGAAAGAGTTTGAGTTACCATTTATTATATTCTCACTATAGGCATAGTTGCATTTATTCTTTCCAGCAGTATAATAAGATAGGGATCAGCACCACTAGTAGAGAGATAAGAAAACTGCTTTTTTTGTAGTGTACAGAAATAGGGCCACATTGTCAATAAACAGCCAAGTCAGAATATCCCCATGACTATATTATATACTTCACCCTGTGTTTTAATCATTGCCTCATATTTATTGCCTGCCTGATACTCTGAAATCCATATCCATCACTGTTGTCTTTATTATCATCATTATCACCAGCAAACGGACATTCAATATGTATAGGATACTTTGTTTATTAGTGAACTTTTAATTACTCATGGTAAAGAAAGGGGAAAAATACTTGGGGGAAATTAAAGTTCATATATAATTTTCATTTTTCAATTTTAGGAGAAATTGGTAAAAATCTATTAAAATAGAGTTTTTTATTATAGTATAATAGGAAAAATAACAAAATCAATAAACTTAAAACTTAAATTAATAAACTTTCACAGTTTATTAAACAGTTGTGTTATGTTAGATAACACAAAATTGTATCACAACCTTTTAAAATAGGCCTACATCCCATAAGAAGCTACTTGACTTCCTTGTTATAACATATTTTTTTTTTCAAAGGTAATAGTGTGTGCCATCACTTCAATGGGATTTTTAGAGTTTGGGACTCTGGACTGCAATACTCATTGATAATATGATGTCAATCTTTTGCATGTCTCATTTTTATGATGGGAAGGTTGAAGAAGTTAGTGCAGTGCTCTATCTGGGAACCTGTGCGGTACCAACCTTAAATATTTATTAGCAACTTGGTGTGATTTAATAGGTTTCAGAAATATTTTATGCTTTAAGCTAAGCTCCTTTTTGGCCAGTTACAATGGTTAAAATTCTTGCATTAGGAGGTCATTTTTTCATAATTTGAAATCTTCAAAATTCAAGGGTTATTTACTAAAATTTCAAATATTCATGATAAAGGTAATTGCTCTATGTGGCAGATGACACAATTTGTTGTCATACTAGGCCACATTTCCAGGACAAATCTAATATGAAATCAGGGAAACAGTTGGAAATCAGGATTATTTCAGGAAAATTGGAAGGTATAGTCACTCCAACTGTAAGTATCAGTTAACTTCTGTTTCAAGCTTTAGAGGAGAGCAAGTTTAGTTTCAGTCTAAACCTGATTAAAACACAGAAGGGCTAAAAAGGTGGGAGAATTCCAAAGATAATTTTCAAATATTACATAATTTGTGGATGACTATTTAATACCAAGTGAAATTGAACCCATATACCTGGACTTTCTCCTTTAGTAATGAATGTATCAGGTAAAATCTTCAAATTACTTCCCTCTAGTCCCACAAATTAGACCAAATAGATTATAAACACTAAGCATTGAGGCATTGGAAAACCAATGAGAAAGTAAAGTTACTGGTCCAGAATCTAGAGGAAGATGAAGACCAAGAGATACTAGTCCAGTTCTGTGTCAATACAGAGGCAATTTTCAATGTTGAAATGAGTGGTGTAAAGACTGGAAGTTCATCAATAGCCTTGCAGGTTCCAGAAGACTGCATGACAGGTCAAGGATCACCAGAAAGGGAGCCCTGGTGAATCACTCTTATTTTCTATTAGAAACCCAGCATGCTACACCCTGAAGTTAGAAGGAATTAGAAGAACAGCACTCTCTGGGCTCAGTCTGAATCATTTTAATACCTGATATTGGATTGATGTGAACATGAATTGTTAGAAGATGCACTTGGCAAAAGCAAAAGTGATTCCTCTCTGAGGGAAGATTACCAACCCAGTCTCACAGTGGGATCACAGCTTTTCAAATATGATGTCTAACACACAATAAAAACACCCTGACATGGGGTTGGGGTTGTAGTGATGTAGCTCCAGTGATGGAGCACTTGCCTAGCACGTGTGAGGCACTGGGCTCAATCCTCAACACCACATAAGAATAAATAAAGTTAAAAATATTAAAAAACAAACAACAAACAAACAAACAAAAAAAAACAGCCAGACAAACATGAAGACAGGGTAACATGAACAAACTCCAGCAAAAGTAACACACAATAATGAATGATCAAACTGCAGAGTCGTGGCACTAAGTTAACCATGAAAAGAACTGTAGAAGAGTGTGTGAGTGACAAGCCAATGAAGAAATAATAGACCAATAAAAACACTCAATGCAAAAGAAGGCAAAAGAGGAGAGGAAAAAGGAATCTAGAGCAAGTGGAATAATTAGAAAGCATGCAGGTGATGGTAGACTTTCACCTAAACATATCAGTGATTATGTCAAATGCACATGGGCTAAGTAATCCAGTTAAAAGGCAGGATTGTCAATGTAAACCAAAAGATCAAAACACAAATACATGCTGTTTAACAGAGATGTATCTAAAGGTTAAGGAAGAATGGAAACAAACAAACAAAAAAAACATACATAATATGCAAACACTAGAGAAAGTTAATAACATGATACTATGACCAAAATGAATCTGTGGCAAATTGTTGCTAAATAGGAACATTTTCTGATGATAAAAAGTTAAATTCCTCAGGAGAAGCCACATAATAAGTAACTTTTTTTCTAATGTTATTACTTATATACCACTTCCATTTCCACTAGAATTAGTAAAAAAAATAAATATTCAGTTCTCACTATGGTAAAGTACTTCACACGTATTAACTCATTTAATTGTAACAACCCCACAAGATAGACTTGATCATTATCCTCTTTTTGCAGATGAGGAAGTTTAGGAATAAAGAAGTTACCAAAGTTATATAACATCTAAACATTGGGACTGGGATGCCAGGCAGTCTGGCATTCACATTATCCAAATATTTGGATAAGGAAAGTCAAAATGGACCAAATACTTTTTATCTTTTTCTCTTCTACACATTTCAAACCAGTTTTCCATGGATGGAAATATCCCTTTCCCTCTGCCTCAGGTACGAATTGAGATTATTCTTCCACCTCTTCCTTTCTGAACCCCCTAAAAACCAAGAGATAGTAATTTTTCTCATAACTGAACTCACATTTCTTTTGAATTTCTTTAAACAAAGAACAACTCAACAGTTTGAAAGATTCTGCTCTTTCTTGTATATTGGATAAGCCAAATGCTGTAGTGCTAGAGTGAAAGATTCAGAAGCCTTCTTGTTCTATCATAGTTTTCTATACTAGGAACTGTTCTTGCTCATTATAGCTAGATTTTAAGTGAATAGAAATCATGCATTCAAGAATTGTTTTCCATTGGTTACCTGAAGACATTTACTAGGAAAAACTTCTATTGCTTCCTATCCTGATCAACCCTTTCCCCAACAATATCATTCACTTATCACCCTCCTTTTCCTTAGAGGTTGAATGCTATCACTCTTCAGAGAGAAAGAACAGTGGCTTCTAGGCTTATAAAGAGAGGTCTATGTGGTCCTTTCTGTCCTTCCAAGCTTTATCCAGTTTCAATATCCAGAAATGAGGCTTTTTAAGGGAAGAGACTGTAAAACTCTATGTGTTACTTGGACTTCTTTGTAGTTCCTTTATTTCTATTTTTTTAAAATTTATTTTTAAAATTTTCACAGACTTCATTTTGATTACTTGTACACAAATGGGGTACAACTTTTCATTTCTATGGTTGTGCATGATGTAGGTTCATACCATTCATGTAATCATACATGTACATAGGATAATGATGTCTGTCTCATTCCACTGTTTTTCACACACCCCGCACCCTCCCCCTTTCATTCTCTCTTCCTCTTAAGTTTATTTTTCTCTTGGGGTGGGCTAAAATAATTTCAAGTTTTTTACTTAGTAAGTATGCTGTTTTTCTATCTTTCTAGATAGTTCCATAGAGGCAGTGGTTGTGTTCTACTTTTTTCACACCTAGAATAATGCCTGCTACTTAGTATATGCTCCAGAAACAATAGTCAAATGAATGGAGAAGCCTGAAACACATGACGTGTTTCACTGGGTTGTGAGCCTAAAATGGGAATCACACTCCCAGATTATCACTTACTACTTTCAGACATCTTTGGAAAATTTCACTTAATATATTGGAGCTTCAATTTCTTCCATAGGAAACTGAAGGTGATCATAATTAGTTCAGAAACTAAAAAAATTGTGTGATCTAAGTTACCTTCTGATGCTAGCAACTCTGATCTGAGAAATGGAAGTCAAAGTAGGATGAGGAGGCTCAAAGTTTCTTTGAGGAACTCAATGACCAGCTGTCTTTGACATTCTAGTTAACCTTTTCTTTTTAAAATACCAGTCTCTATATTTGAGGGGTAGAAGGGAAAGGTGGGGGAGTTGCATCAGGGATCCTGAATTATAAATAAATAGAAATTGTTGCATTCTCTGTGTTTGTATGTGTGTGATTGCATGCACAATATTATTTGGGAGTGGTGGTGAATCATTTTGGTATTTGTTTACTATGCTCCATTATAGGAAATATGATGCCATTTCAATTACACCACCATATTTGATGTCAAGTGGGCATATAATTCTTAGGTGTTGGATAATGTCACCACAAAACATTCATGAGAAAAATTTCCTGACAGTGTTAAGCAGCATTATGGAAATTACTCAAGAGAGAAATGCTTCAAAAAATAATAGTATAATTTCTAACTGAAATATGAACTGTAAATGGTTGTACCAGCATTAACCTTGATGTATCCATTTGGACATTTTCCACATCCCTTGTGGTTAGTCTTACACCCATTAAAGCATCACAGATTGCTATTATCTTCTTGCATTATTATTTTCACAAATTAATTTTGTTTTAAAAATCAGATCTTTCCCAAGTGAGAATAAATTTAAATATTTTAGGTACAAATGTGAAGCTAAATGTCAGGACCCATACATATCTATAACTTCAAATTCTGAAACTACACAATCGTGGGTCTAATCGGAGAAAAATTAAAAATGGAGGAACTTACTTTTTGGGTCACCAAATCATTTCCCTTGCTATTTATGGAGAACTCAAATACTAGCTGTAGTTTCCTACTTCTAAATTTACTTTTCTTCTTATATACATCCATTCACTTATTTGTTTATTTATTCATTTTCTGTCCATCTACTCTCCCTTCATCCACTGTTTTAATCTCTCATTAGACATCATTTATGTGCTCCTTGTACTGAGGAAACAAAATGAATGCTAGTATTTTTTTCTGTAACACCTCATAGTTTGATGAGAGAAACAGTTTAATAAATAATCATAATATGAAATATGTCTTAAAATAGATTATGGACAAAGTTCGAACTGGGCGAATCATGATATGGCAACATCTCTGGGGATTTGAAACAAGTATTGTTCAGGTGAAGTTAAATTGTCATGAAGATAAGGAGACAAATGGGCACATCCAGCAGTATACAGTGAGGCATGGCTGGAGTTGAGCACATGTACTTCTGTGCAGTCTCTGGGAAGAAGGGGAGATGGAGCTGGGTGGGTTGGAGTCTAACAGTGATAGACTGTGTATATCATGAGCAGGAATTTATATTTCTTTTCTGTAATAAGATGCATTTGTAAATCATCTTTTAAAAATGATAGCAAAGAGGAGAAGGAACTATAAGAGACAAGATGAGTTAGGGAGAAAAATCAGGAAGTTATTGCATTATTGCAGTTGTACAAATGAAATGAAATGAAGGCCTTGATTATGACAGGGCCTAGAAACTGGATAGAGATAAAACATGGAAAAAAGTTATGCTATTTTAAAAAATATCCAGTGGAGATATATGAAATTAAATACTATTTTCCAAAAGACTTTCCATGTTTTTGAACAATGTAAAAAAAGTAGAGCATTGAAAATAAAAGGGGTATATTTCTCCCTCTGCTCCTGGCTTTTCATAAAGTTTATAAATCTTCTCTAAATTTTCTTGAATATCATCCTTTGTCTTCTGGATTTGTCTTTGAATGTCATACCTGTGTCCCCTGCAAGGCACAGCACTGACCCACTTCTTGTCTGTCTTGGCTCTGATGTATCTGGATAAATTCAGCTAGATTCAAGGGGAGACTCAAACATGAAAGTTCTACTTTTCCTCAGACCAGTGTCTTATATTTCCTGGTTGGGCAGGGAGAGGTGAAGGTTAGCAATTGGGGCTAAAGGGTCTATTTTCATTACTCAAGAACTCCAAATATTTTCCAAATTCTAAATTGTCTATTATGACATGATTTTTCTTTTCTTCAGTATTATTTTTAACAATCCTGACCTCTCAAATTTATGTAGGCAGTGTTTTAGCTTTACTTTTAATTCATGCTACCAAAACCCTCTATTATCTGATTTTAATTACTAACAACTCCTTCAGATGATTTATTAGTATATGTTACTGCTAGTCACAACTTTTTTCAGATTCTAAATTGCTATTCAAATATTTGAAATTCAAAAGTATGTTTTCATAACTCTAGAGTAGTACTTTGGGAAAGAAAATTTTAAAAATCTTTTTAAAGTCTGTATCTATAAAATGTTATAAATTACAACTGAAACATGACATGATTCCATTCAGACTATTAACCAGGGTTATAGAATTGACAATGAGTCAAGAATTGCAAAGTTGGCCTGAAAAGTGAATGTCCATGAATGGCTAGACCCAAGTGTCAGTCAAATGACTCAATCCCATTTACCTGTGTGTGAGATTCAAGTTCTTGCCTCAGCAATTACTATAGGCATGGGTATTCTGATAAGCCTGGAATGGTTATGACTACAAATATTAAATCTTTGAATTTGAATTGAATATTACTACAAACTATTGCTTCTATAATTCTTTTATACTTTTATGTCAAAATGACTCTCGGCTGATTTCAGTGTAACCTTCTCACTTTGATTTTAATGAACTTTTTTCTTTGGTTTGTTCAGGATGCTTCCTAAAATATTCATGAGCATTCTTACCATGCTTGTTTCAATTTCTTGTAAAAAATCATTTTGGAGCCCATTCATAAATATGTGTGTCTCTGAATGAAAAGCAAAACTAGGAGTTCATAATCTTCTAAGAGAGCTGCAGATCCATCCCTACCGTGAGCTCTTTGGAGGTGTTGGATGTGATTGCCTGGCTGTCCCTGTGCTTGTTGAAATGCTCACTTTCTCCCATGTTTGCTTCCTGTGATAAAATGTTGAACAGTGGAGTGCCTGACCTGTGTTTGTTTCTTAGGCAAACGTGTAAAACTCTTCAAGTTCGAATGGAGAAGTAGAAAGAGAAGGTTTCTGCTGTGCCTGATGACAATTGTTTCATTTTTCCACATTCAAAAATATTTTGGCTCCATGTTGGAGCTCTAGTTGTGGCGAATCCTAGTGTTGGTCGGATTCTAAGGAAGGGGCAGAAGTTTCCTTGAGAAGTAAAGATTCAAAGCAACTCCAGAAATGAGCTCCCGTCTTGGTTTATTTCTCACAGAGCAGCAGGTGTGTACACCACGTAACAGGTTTAACCATGATCTCCTCTTTGTTATAGTTACCATTAGCATTCCAGGTGCCCCTGATGATGAGCTTGATATAACTTTAGAGGTCGGAGGACAAAGAACTGCTTCAGTGGTCAACAAGGAAAGATAATATTTTTTAAAATAAAAAAGTGGGGAGAGGCATCATTCTTTGGAGAGATATAAGGTCCATACATTGGGCAATTTTTTTCACCAAGGGCCAATATATTAGAATTGGTGAACCCAATATCATGGCTTTGCAGTATTGCTTTCCCAAGATAGAAAATGGATGGTATAAAAGCCTGTACGTATTCCTTATCCTCTGGCTATTAAATGGAAATTAGCATGAAAAGTACTAAGCCATCAGGCTTTCACTTAATCTCCATAAAGTAAAGCCAGACTTCATTCTTACCTAATGGTCCGTTCTTTATAAATTGGCATTGCCCTATATTGAATGTTAGGTCATACTTGTACCTAAGCAATTACAAGTAGAACTAGATTTAGCTACTTGCAATTGCTTGGGTTGAAATTTGGAAATTTGAGACTACTGAGTTGTGATTATGTTATTAGAAAAACCCAGGGAGGATTATAGCTGGGAAATAAGGAAACCAAGTCTAAGTACCCTGCACATGTCTACATCACTATCTATGCTCTCCTGTCCTTCCAGAATGGATTATATTTCTACAACATGCAGAAAGGGAATATTTTTATTTTAAAGATTTACCACATGTGGAATGATAAGCACTAAATTTAATTATAGGTAAAGAGATAAGAATGGAAGGGAGAGAGAAATGTCCTGCTTCTGGCATGTTCTCAAAAACTGCTGCTTCTGGTTTTGACCTTCCTCAAGTTACATCAAGCCCCTTTCAAAGTCACAGATTCTTCATCCAGACAGGTGTCTCAAGGAAAGATTGTTACCAAGAGCCATTTGTATTTGTCACTCAAACCAACCAGGAAGCTAAGAGAAATTGCTCTTTTAAATCTCTAAGCCACTAGAAAGAATGTCTTCTGAGTCTTAGCCCTGCTTAATTTTTTCCTCATGTGGTTTCTTCTGCTCTCCCTCATATGTAGCAAAGCTCAGATCCTTGAGAAGTGTGATTCTTGACCAGATTTAAACTTAAAGCTTTACTGCAGAAAGTAGACTAAAACTATCAATCCAAATTATTCCTTTGCAAACAAGAGAAATTCCAATTGAGTTTAAAATCTCAACAGCCTCTAAGAATGTGCGAACTATGCTGGCATCTAGACATAATATCTTTGAAAATCTACTCATATTTCCTTGAGTTGAACATTTATTATTTATTTGTTTAGTGATACAGAGGATTCAACCATGGTTGCTCTACTCTGAGTTACATCCCCTGGTCTTTTTATACTTTATTTCAAGACAGAGGCTTGCTAAGTTGCTGAGGCTGACCTCAAACTTAGGATCCTCTGTCTTAGCCTCCTGAGTCACTGGGATTATAGGTGTATACCACCACACCTGGCTTTAAGGCATTTAAAATAGTTTCTGTCTTAAGACATTTTTGGATGTGTCCAAGAAAGTTCTCCTAAACCTGTATGCTGTTGCCTTAACCATTATATTAACTTTTTATTGTTTTTTAGGGGGTTTTATTTTTTGTAGTTTTCCATCTGTAACAAAGAGACAGTGTGTCTGCTGGGGGTTCAGGGGAAGAATAAGGAAAGTCTTGTCTTAACAAATTTGAGAAAATCCCCAAGCAGTTTATTATCTGCCCAAAGAGAAAGCAGAGAGTACTCTATTTTGCTCACAGTGACTGTCATCCAGAGACAATCAGCTGATCAGTTTCTGAGTGGATTGATGAGCATAAATGGCAGTGCAACCATCATCTGCTTCCATGAGTCACGTAGGAGAGTTCATGGCAGGCACACTGTACAGCTTTCAAAGTTCCAAGAAATAGTGCTGGTCCATCTGTTCAAAAGATTCATTTCCAGTCAAGATCTTTATTTGCACAGCACAGGAAGCTCAAAGCCATTGACAGATGTTGTATTTGTGGTAAGCTCTCACTAGTTCTGCATTCTAATATAATGAATAGGTCTTTTAAATAAAATGAAGTCTATTCTGTTGAATTTAGATGGTCAGAACCAAGTCTTAGGGAATCAGTGCATTTTAGGAAAAATCTTAGAAGTGGGAGGCTAGAAGGGAATTAGAAAGAAGCCCACTGAGTCCTATGACTCACTTTTTATTGTAGTTGTTGTTTGTTTTGCAGTGCTGGGGTTTGAAATCAGGGCCTCACTCTACCACCTGAGCTATATCCCCAGCCCTACTGACTAACTTTGCAGATAAGAACTTTGGAGATTCTGGGATTTCTATGTGACTTATCCAAAGTTTTAAAGCTATTTTGACACTGGTTAAAAAAAAAAAATCTGGTCTCCTGACTAGATGAATGAGACAACCTGTGTTTTCTTTTCTGAGAAGTCAAGGAGATTATAGGTGAAGTCCAGGGAATATCTATTTTCTGCTTCCCCATTGGGTCTCACACTGAGTTACACCTAAATATAATCAGTTAGCTACAGAAATGCTCTCTTTTGTTTGAAATGACTATATTTCCACTCACCTAAGGCTGACAAATTTTTCAAGAGTTTATACAAAAGAATAGCAGAATAGCTCAAGGTCATTTAGTGGAAACGGTGACCATTGCTGAAGCATTAAACAGATGGACTTTACTATCCCAGCGTTAAAATAAACATTCAAGTCTAGTACCAGACGTTCTTTTGCGGGAAGGGGAGAGTGCAGGATTAAATAGTAATATGACAATACGATCTTCAGGGCTATAGAAGTCACCTCCATGACCATGAAAGTAAAGAATAGGCTCAACTTTTATAGAAAAATATAGGCTCAATTTTTGTATAAGTGGGCATACTTATGAAGGTGCTTTGTATGTCATTGTTGTATAGAACCTCATTTTATACATGAAAACTGTCTAGTCAGTTTGCTCATGCATTTATATCCCAAACAGAGAGGTTTCTTTCATTTTGAAATACCTCATTGTATAAGACACTGTGAGATAGGACAAGTGCATTCATGTATAGTTACGACCAACTTAACAACAACTTTCCTCCGGCTTAAATGAGAAAACCTGCTACTGCAGTGCAATGATGTTTTAATTGCACATTTTGTACACAAAAAGTGAAGCAAGAGCTTAATTCTTGTACTTGTAAGAGCTACATTTAAAACATACAGTGGCGGTGAAGTAGCAATTAAATTCCAAGAAAGGAAAAGTCCATTTGAATCAGCACTTAAGATTATGAAGGTATTCTATTCTTTTTTTTACAATTTGATCGAGTAAGTTAAATTTATTGGAATGTTAGTTTGAAATTGTGTCTATTTGGGGTGTTATTAAGCAGCTATACCGTGAAGATTGGACATAGACTGCTTTGAACCTGCTGCCTCCTCTCAGAACTATTGCCACATTTCCTAGCTTTCTAGTTGTTTAAATAATGTTCATTAGTTTAAAAATACACGTTTCTCTAATAACATGGGTATTTAGTGAAAATTTAACTCTTTTAAATAAAATTGCATTGTTCAAAAAGCATGGCCTCTTTTATTATTGTGTGTTTGTGACTGATATTATATACACCAGAATATAAATGTTGTTCAACAGTTCCTCATAACAAGATTTTAATCACCATATTAGAGAAAAGAATATGTTATTTTGTAAATTAAGCAAATATGACATAAGATTCATACTGATGCTATGGAGTGCTGATGGTGATATCACAAATTCATGCAGATGGCACACTTAACAACTGAGATTAAGAAAATGGGGGGATGCAGGATAGAACTCAAAAACTAAGTCAGAGAAACCATCAATGAAGAAGAAGGAGATTTAAGGATCTGCATTTCATTTTGGCATAATCATAACGACCTTTAATTTTTAAAGCCTGATCCTAAATATATGTCTTGCATGCAAAGACTGATGGCACCTGGCCTGTCTGGAATAGAAAGTGAAAGAGTGGATTTATATGTCTGAGAAGACTAGTAACCTATGCTCAGAAATAACCAGGGGCAAAAACTGAGAGTTCAGTGCATTCAGATGCCTAAAAATTATACATATCAGAATACTAATAGCTACCACGTACAGCGCTCCTCAGGTGTTCAGTTGCATGGCACTGTTCTCAGCACTTGATCTCATACTTCTCAGTCTTATGGTGTAGATGCTAGTGGTTTTGCTTTACTATGATCACAAGGTCAGCAGCAGAACTGACCACTGACCCCAGGCAACCTGATGTCAAGGCACAACCTTTGTACCATAGCTTTCCACCTAACTATCTGAAAAGACATCAATGGCCCCATTTTTGATGTATGACTTTTATTAATAACAAGATTATGAGACGAAATAATTGCAACATGAGTTATTATAAGAAACACAAAAGCAACTTTAATTAAATCAGTATTTGTAGATAAGAATGCCCCTCTCCATAGGAATCATTTGTATCACTTTTTGTATCTTGTTTGTGAATTACCATTGTTACCACTTGTCAATGTTTAAAAGGCATTTACCGGCCCAAGCACTAGGCAAAGATTATTTGATTTAATCACAACAACAAATGTGTGGGGTAAATTAATAATATACGCATTTTACACAGGAAGAAACAAAAGCTCAGGAATTTAATTTTTTCAATATTTTTTTCCAGTTCTTTTTTTCTTTATTTTTATTTTTACAGACTGCACTTTGACTCATTGTACACAAATGGGGTACAACTTTTCATTTCTATGGTTGTGCATGATGTACATTCATAGCATTCATGTAATCATACATGTACATAGGGTAATGTCTGTCTCATTCCACCATTTTTCATACCCCCCCTCCCTCTCAATTCCCTCTACATAATCTAAAGTTCCTAAACTCTTCTCTTACCCCCTACCCCCAACTCCCATTATGTGTCATCATCCACTTATCAGGGAAAACAATCGGCCTTTGGTTTTTTGGGATTGGCTTATTTCACTTAGCATGATATCCTCCAATTCCATCCATGGATGGAATAATAATAATATTATTATTTTTATATTAATATGGATGGAATAATAATATTATGGCATTCTTCTTTATGGCTGAGTAGTATTCCATTGTGTATATATACCACAGCTTCTTTATCCATTCATCTGTTGAAGGGCATCTAGGTTGGTTCCACAGTCTAGCTATTGTGAATTGAACTGCTATAAACATTGATGTGGCTGTAGAAAATGATAGGATAGGAACTTGAACCCAGGTGGTCTGCCTACAGAGCTCAGGCTATTTTTTGGCATTATGTCTCTAATCATAGTTACATTGTCTCCCACTGATAAACTTATTAAGCAGAATATGAAGAGAAAAAAAGGAAATTTGGACTTTAGAAATATAGAGATTTTTTAAATTTTGCAAAATCACCTTTTACACTTGGGTACAAAATAGTTCCGGAATATCCTTCTAGCATTCTAACCCTAACTTGCAGATAGATAGAGGACATTTCGTAATGCTCATATTATAAAATAGAAACAGAATAAACTTAATGACTACTTCATTTCAAATTTAACTCATGTCCTATATATTGTTTACCTGGTTTATGTCTTAATCTAAATTGGTGAATAGATGTAAGACATGATCTTAGTATGAATTTT
This sequence comes from Glaucomys volans, assembly GCA_020662805.1. NCBI lineage: Eukaryota > Metazoa > Chordata > Mammalia > Rodentia > Sciuridae > Glaucomys > Glaucomys volans. The sequence continues at coordinate 1,698,920 of JAJEJO010050221.1, forward strand.
GGATAAATGTAATCCAGATTCCATCCTAGATTGTTAGATTGGGTTAAATGGATGTTTTGTTCCTAAAGAACTGGACTTTTTGTTCAATGTTAGCAGATTAGCTGCTTCTTTCTGGTGGATCATTACCAGGGTGTCTTTGTGCTTGTGACTGGGGAAGCTATTGTTGAGATTATTTTTCTCTGTGTTTTGCATGTGTTCAGCACTCCAGTGGTTGCAAATATCAAACTGGCTGGTGTGCAGGACACACAAATAAGATTTACATAAAAAGGAACAGCTGTGTGAAATATCGCCCATAGAAAGGCAAATGTGCTGAGATAGTGATTATAGCACAGGAAGCACCAAGCGTAACCATAATGATGGCAGGACCGTTTCTCTCCCTCCTGCAGTATTTTATATCTATTGCCCTCAGAACAAGAGAGTGTGCATTCATGGTAGCAACTGCTATTTCCCATCCTGTAAAACTGGTTTTATTGCAATCTCCCACTTTTAGTTACTGAAAGCTTGCTGAAAATCCTCCTTCGAAGGTAAAACGTCCACTATTTTGGCCTCTTTTAAAAAAATACAACTTGAGTGAAAAGAGTAATATTGAAGTTCTAAAAATATGGCATTGTTCAAGTTAGTGTGTTAACATTAACTTCTACTTTTTAAAATGGTGGATTGCATAACTATAGTTTAAGCAACTTTTATATACCAGGATGTTCTAGTTTACAGCCCACACTGGAGAAATGGAATATAGTTTGTCCCTAGCCCTATCACTAACAGGCATTCAATTTAAACTTGAATTATTTGGCCTTACTTATTTAATGAGTATATAATTATTAAATGGTTGGGGGTTTTTTGTTAAATTTTAGACAATAACTTCATTTTAAAGTACTTTTTGAATTTTGTATTTAGGTGATTTAAATTAATGATAATATTCAGAATTATTTCCTAAGTATTTTAAATACATTAAAATATATTTTATATATTTTAAAATATATGTCCCATATATTTTAGGATTCACCATTTAATTGGGTATAAACTTAGAGTTTGACAGGGAGAGTGCTGACATGTGTTCGTACATGTTCATCTTATACTGTGTTGAAAGGGCGAGCAAATGTCTGGCAGTGTGATGCTTTCATTCAATTTTTAGTGACTTATTTAAGATTTATGCATTTTAAAAAACTCACATCTAAAAATTTTCTTTCATATATCTTCTGTGTTGACAGAGCTAGCAATATTTGATCCTCACAGTAAAACTCTGAGTTTAACAAGATTTTCTTCTTTTTACGTATTGGTAAAATTAACAGTTGCATGTAACATCCAGTGTGGTTAGTATTATTGCCATCCTGGCCTACATCCAGACCTCTGCATGTCAAACTGTAATGTGTCCTCTGATCAAAATCAAATAAGTAAGCTGGGCATGATGGCACATGCCTGTGATCCCAGCAATTTGTTAGGCTGAGTTAGAAGGATGGCAAATTCTAGACCAGCCTGGGCAACTTAGCCAGACCCTGTCATAAAATAAAAATTAAAAATGTTTGGGGGTTCTAGCTCTCCTGAGCACTGCAAAATCAATTGATCAATCAATCAATCAAAATGAATCAGATTGCCCACTTTCATCTGACATTAGAAATGATTTATGCTCTATTCCTCATCTCATAAAATGTGCTGGGTTATTTTTAAGATTAATAATCTAGGAACATTGTGTGCAGTTTGAGAGTGAGAAAAAGTAATTTCAATTATGCTTCAGCACATACTTATTGAGAAAATAACTTCTTTTAGCCATGTTTACATTTTGTTTTTTCCTAGCAATTTTATCTGATAGAAACATAGCATCAGAAAGTGTATATTTATGATATTCCCATATTTGTGAATACAGGAACACATATGTAGGGCAAGTATGAATTATATATTATATATATAGTATGCATTATACACTTTTATGTTTTTACAGGTGTGTGCACACACACACATACACACACGTGTATTAGAGATGGAGAATAGGTTGTTTCAGTTATAGAAGCCTTTGGTATTGCACTATAAATTTGATTGTGTTTTGTCAGAATCCTGTGAAGACAAAGCTCTGCCATAAACATTATTGAGATAATTTATCTCTTCTCAGCTTTATGTAGACCAACAGGATCAAATATTTAGCTTGGAATGAAGATGTAAAGATGCATCTACCATAACTTGACAGATCACTTAGAACCTGGGCTTGATGTGGCTCAAGAGAACTTGCCACTTGCTTTCATGCAGTCCTGCACCAAGTTCCTCCAGTTCATTCCACCATGTTATTTCAGTTGCCTACTCTGAACCTCTCCTGAGGTTAAGCTCTTTGTTCACTCTCAACCTCCTTCCCCTTTTTCTTTATTGTTGTACTTGTTTTGGAAATATAGTCCCCATGTTATATCTCATAATTTTTCTTACTAAGAAGAGAATTATCAGAAAAATCAGGTGAATCTCAGCCAATGGAAATTAAAGATTGTGTTAAATCAAGTTTAAGAAGAAAATAATATTACAGTCTCCCTCAGTAACTTGTGATATATTGTCTGTAGAAATGGTAGGATTTCCTTCCCACCTTCTTCTTACAATGACACTCAGTCTGGGCTCCCCACACTACTTGTGTACAGTGGCCACAAGTATGACAGAAAAATTGGTCATGAGGTTACTTCCCTGCCTCTGAGTTCTCCTGTTCTCAGAATCTCTAAAAGTCATCAAACCCTTCATAGTTGTAACCTTCAATCCTCAGTTCAGTTTCTTCTATGATTGCTCTGTGCATGAGAATAAGACACATCAAAGATGTAGGCCAAGACTCCTTTGGTAATGCTAGTTGCCACAGAGACATAAGCAAGATGGCTGCCTTCATGCACAAAAAACACTTCTGAATTTTACATTTCCCTTTTGTAAGTATAATTTGAGACTAGCCATGGCAGGGCACTGTCCAGAACTAGTTTATGATGTGGTTTCATATTTTCCTTTTCCATACTTGATTATAAAACAACAAAAGAAAATAAATGAAAACCAGTCTTTTAGTAAAAGATTTATCAAGCACAAGAACCTATGTCACTTAATGGAATAAAACTAAAGTGTCTTCAGTAATTTTAAAAATTCACTTTTTGTTACAACCATTACTACAGAAGAATATTAGGTAATTTTTTGAGCACAATTCCTGTTATTAGGGTAGAGTTAGAAATTCATTGACATAGTAGGATTCATTGACATAGGATTTTCTGTTTCTCTATATATCTACCTACTTGTGTATATGTCGATAATGTGTATTATCAGATACTCTATTATTTTTTCCTGTATACAAATGTTCTTTGTATTTGATTGGTGTGAAAATTCACTATATTTCTTCCTAATATTTAAAATAACATTAATATCACTATGCTAGTCAATTTTATGAGAATCTCTGAGCTTTTAAAATTTGGTGAATCACTATACTATTCTTCATTCTTCTTCCCAAAAATTTTTGGCAGCACACATAGGTGATTTTTTCTGACACATAATTGAGTTAAATAGACCCTCAATTTTTAAACCATTTCAAGACTGAATATTATAGAGTCAGTCCCCAAGGACTTTCTTGAGAACATGGTCTGGTTATTTTCTGATGAGCAGAGGCTTTTGTTATGTGTTTGTGATCTTTGGGTTATTTCTACCAAACCCATGCAGAGGACAGGGATTCCAGAATCATCTTTGGTTCTGAGAAGAATGTCATTACCAGTTGAGATTATCCTGGTCACAGTTAAAGTCATTTAAATAACTGTGAAAGTGGCTCTAAAAATATTGTAAAATGATAACAAGAAAAAAACTTAGTATACTGTTACAAGTGAGGAATACTTGAATATGAAAATCCTTTAAAATTCAGCAATGTATGTGATACAGCAAATACCAGTTACCTGTTGATGGTTAATTTTGTTTAATTTTAAGATTATAGCTATATTTCAAAATGTTGATTATATTTTCTCCTTCATTTGTAGGTAACCCATTAACCAAGGATAAATCAAGTGATCCTCCAGTCTGATTTCATTGAACATACGCATAGAAATTTAACTCTTGAGGTGATCTTGAAGATTTTTATACTGCTCAGAAGAAGGGCTCCAGAGTCTATTTCCAAGCAATTCTATGGCTCGTTACCAGCCTCTTCTCAAGACCAAGACTTTAAAAATGTCAACCATGAACTCCTATGTCATAAAGACTTCATCAGATTTGAACTGTGCTCCACTTGTGAAGTTGCTAAGGGAATTTGAAGTTGCTGTCTCCTGAGCTGGTGAAGAGTTGGTGTTCTTAGGGTGACATCACAGTCACCTTTTGGGGTCCTGACTCCAGCTGTGACTGCTTTTCTCATTTCTGAACACTGTCTCCCAAGTGCACTGTCCTTCTGTCATGGATGTGTTCCTGGGTTCTTTGTTCATTGGTGAATGGGACTGTACACAGCTTTGACGACACTTCCTTTGAGAACTTTTTTGGCATGGTGTAGACTGAGACAATTCTCTTTGTATCCTAACCTTGGAGCTCTAAAAGCCTATGTGTTTTAACATCTTAAGGTTGCTTTTGTTAAAGGAATGGAAATATATACCCATTGATAATAATTATTGTTGGCAAGTAATAGTAATCTGAGTACATCAATCATGTAAGAATGTATAGACAAGCTGAAATGTTCCCCCAAGGCTAACCCACTACTACTCTGTCAGTTAAATAGCTAGTAGTTAGAACTGGATCACCATCTTCATCATACAATACTTTGTACTTCGAGAACACTCTCCCTTCCTGTTTTGTTTTAGTTTTTTTTAAAGTGGACTTTTTCTTTATTTATTTTTGTTTACCTTATCCCTTCAGAGAAATCAGCAGTGAACTGTCAAGGTATTATATAGCCTTCAGTTTCAAAAACTCACCAGGGAAGCATGTGCGTTTCTGATTCTTAGCTTGAACGTTATTCACTTAAACTTCTTCTGAATTTTTTTTTCAAATGGCCTTTTTCTATCTCATTTTAAAAGATTGTCTCTTGCTTGATCCCAATGACTGTTTGAATGCTTACATATTTGTTCACTCTGTTGATAGAATAAATTGTTCATTTTCCTTAGTCAAAAATTTATAAATATTTGCTTATAATTGTTCCATTCGAACAATTTCATAGGCCAGTATTCAGTCCACATTTTCATAGTCATGTTAAAGTTTGTGATTTTTCGGTTCTACAGGAACGTCTTATAAATATTTAAAAGCCTTAAACATTTATGTACTTTTTTTCCAAGTTATTACAGAATGTATAATTTTATACTGTATTTATTTTGTTTCATTTGTGATGTGGAAGAAGGGAAGAATGGAAATTGCATATCCATTCTGTAACAATACTGTGTAAACCTATAGATTGAAGGAATGTAAAGGGAGGGATTTCTGTGTCCTGCTTGTTTTAGACTAATCAGAAGAAGCTTCAGAAATTATCTTATTAGCAGTTCCATCTGTTAGAGAGGTGTGAAAATGTTTTGTAATTTCAGAATTCACTGACAAAGGCCAGTTAGGCATACACTGGTTTCCATGAGGGAGGCTCAGATGTCCTGGAGAGCTTTGGTCTGTTAATTTGTAACAATATTCAAGGACCAATATTTTATCTAGACGCTTCACTGGGAAGAACAACTAAAAGTTTACAATTTGTTAAAATCAAATTTGAAAAGACGTTTTTTAGCAGTGAACTACAGTCTATGGCCCCACAAGTATGGGGAATGAAATGACTTCCTGCCTCCATTTTAACTGTGCTTAAAACTAACCAGATGATTCTGAGTGGACTGTACAGTGGTTGAAGACTATGTGAAATCATAAAGAAAGAAATAATAGTTGTGCTGGAGTTTCTGCATCAATTAGAATATCATTAATTTCTTTAGAACAAAGTGGAAAATTGCATTATTTTAGAAATTTATGAATTTGTCCTAGATTCATTTGAAATTATAGCTCATGCTTCTCATTTTTTAAACTATGTCCTTTAAAACAACACTGGAAATTCTGTATTATATACAAGTGTAATACATGCATATTAATAGAAAAAATAAATGGAATTTCAAATATACTAACTAGATTATCCCCAGTAGATTAATGTTGTGACTATTCAGAAAAGGTGAATAAAATTGGGATATAAAATGGACTCTCTTTCACAAGTACAGTTTGGAGAATCTGTTCTTTTGTTATACTTTAAAGTCATGTCAGTTACTATCTGGAAAAGCCTCTGAATTGCTAAGGAAGCTGTCATAAATTCTTCACTGTTCTTTTCATAAAAATCCATAGCAAATACTACCATTTATGTAAGGTTCCAATATTTGGTTTGCTTCTTTGCTAGGAAACAATGAAATGGATACAATTACCCTTGTGCTATTTGTCTACAATTTGACCATAAGTAAAATTGGCATAATTTTGCAAATGCAAATTCATTTTATTATGGAATGTGTTAATGAATGCTGTGCATTATATATATGTCGAAATGAAAATATGCATACAAATCAAAACTATGACTACCATTGTTAATCTTTAAAAATTTTAAAATACTTTTTCTTTGACATAGCTTAAAAATCTTAAGAAGTTACAAAAAATAGCACAAAAGGTTTCCTCTTTGTCCCACAGTGATAAAATCTTACAAAACCATAATAAACTTGTCAAAACCAGAAACAAACATTAGTGCAAAACTATAAATCCAATATAGACTTTATCTGAATTTCACCAGTCTTCACACAAACTTTGTGTGTGTGTGTGTGTATGTTCTTAAACTTTTTAACCAAGTTTGTTTACACACCCATTGTAGTATGTTGGAACACCATTAGTAATAGTATAGAGTGTGAGAGTATAAACTGATTCCTTTGTGATCACTGTTTTGAAGCCTTCTGTTTTGGAATAATATCCTATAATTTATTTTGTTTTTATAAACTCATTGCCTAAACACATTGAAACATCCAGTTTTGGCACCACACAATATTGGCATGATTTCAAATTTGATATCAGTTTTAATGGGTAGGAAGAGATCTGAGAATCTGCACCGAGGGTTAAAATGAAAAGGGAGTTTGGTCCTGATCCTTATATCCCTCAGCAAATCCTATGTTACTAGAGGATGCTATAAAATTGGATTGTGACTTCTGATGACACACAAGGGCCAAGAGTGCAGTAATTAACTGAGTGATGAGACTTCATCTTTAAATTTTTGATCATTTTCTCAATTCATAGGTGAGACACCTGACAGCAATATATGAAAAGATATCAAGTAGGGTTTTTGTTCGTCTTCTAGCCCATTCTCATTTTGACTCACTAACTTAAATGGGGAGACTTAGAATTATTATTGCACAGAAGGCTCCCACTGCTCCCTGAGGCCAATTAGTAGAAAGGCAAGGTGATGGTAGAGAAAGAACTTCATTACAATAAACTCTGCTGATCAGAAGTTGGCAGAGATTCTCATCCTGAAGGGCTCGCTAGCTGGAAACTGAGCTCGCAGTGGTTTGTATAGGACTGTGTAAGACTGGGGGGCACCTTCTCACAGGTGGAGGCCTGTGGCCAAATGACATGATCTGATCTTAATCACATATTCATGCTATGTTCCCCAGTTTGGCAAATCTCAAAAACAAAGATCATTACTTCTGTGGACTAATCTTGTCACTGATTAGTTTGCCCCCATTCGGTTCCTGATATATTACACAAGGCACAGGTTTTGGAGAGTGGCTACCCCAAGGTCCTCTTTTTGATCACAAAACTCTATGTAATGAAAGAAAACACACTTCATGTTATTACTGTGAAAGATGGGTCATGTGAAGTTGAATCATGGATGGGAAATGCAGTCTGGTCTCAGTGCTCAGCTTCAGAATTGTATTAGATTGTTTAGAGAAACTGAATAGTTGGTGGAGACCTATACGGGATATCTCCTGCTCCCCTTACCCACATCGAAATCTCGTGGTAGAACATTGCCATTTTTATCAAGGTAAGGACCTTTCTTTCTCCCTTTCGTCTTTTGTTTTGTACATAGAGTGTTTTCAGGAAAGAACACTGCAATAGATATATTTATGGATTTCTTGGCTCAGTTGAATTTTGGGGTTAACTGAAATGCATCTGCAAAACTGCTTTTGAATCAGTTCAACAGACATTTTCTCAATGCTGAATGTGTGCATGGCACTGTGAAACCAATGGAAAAGTGGGTGCACAGATTTATAACTGCTTCATACTTGCTTTGCTTTTTGTAATTTCTGCAACATATTGCAAGTTACTAAGTGGTATGTACTATGCCTTAAACATTCTTCTGAGAGGTCCTATTTATTACACAAAGCAATAATGAGTGAGATGGGAGAGATGATAAAGTCATTGAACAATAGACCAGGGAGCAAATTCCAGAAGGTTCTAAACCTACTAAACTGAGATAACAGAGATTCAGTTAAACATGAGAGAAATACTTGGAGAAAAGGCAGACTGAGGGACAGGTGGAGACTTGGTAAGTCTATCAAATCTAAAGCGCCAAGAAACATTCAGAAAGTTTATGTTAGATGAGAACTGAACAGATTTAATTGGATCAGTAATTAGAGATTAGTATTGGTCTTGGATAGAGCAATTTCAACGGAACACTTATTGTAAAATTGAGATTTCAGTGGGTTGGAGAGTGAATGACAGATTTGAGAGAGAAAATACCACATGTAGATTTCTGTTTCTATAGAAAGTGAAAAAGAAAAATAGGATAGTAGTTATGCAGGCAAAGAAAATTGAAGATCTCATTTTTCTTACTATGGACAAAGTAAGAGTATGTTTAATTATACTTCAGATATGAAGCAGAGAGAAGAAAGGGAGAGAAAGTGTGTGGGAGGGGGAGTAATTGATGAAGGAAGGGGTGAGTATACATGGAGAAATACATGACACACGAGGAATAAGGATGGCATTCTATCGAAAGTCAAATAGTATGAGAACAGTGCAGAGGCATTTGGTGGTAAGCCTTTGGTGACCTCCAACAGAGCCATTTTGGTGTGATGCTAATCCAGGAGTCAAACTGGCACATGGGTGATTATCAACTTATTCCTGAGCTACTGAAACTTGGCTGAGTTATAGTTTATGATTATAAGTGGATAAATGAGAAAGACTAATGAAGTCTCAGTACCCTTATATGTAAAATGGAAATAGTTTAATCACCTCAGTATTGTTATAAAGATTCAGTCAGTTCAAATGTGTGAAGGGCTGAGCACGGCTTTTAGTACCTTGTGGGCACTTATTAAGTCGTGATTCTTTAATTGTGAAAGATGCTCTGTTTGCTCTTGGGTTGAGTAAAAATGATGTCAATAGATAATAATAATTCATATCATGCATGGCATAAAAGGATTTGGGGCCTGCTCGCACACGTGCTAAGTAGGAGAGAAGGATATACATTTACATTTAAATCACTTTTTCTAGAATTGTGTAACTGCAAGAACAGCAGACTAAGTGAAAATGTTTTTCTGACAGGAGAGGCTGAGTCTAAGGAGTCAGGAAAGGGAGACCTTCAAAAAGGAAGGGATGGATTGACACTCCTGGAGGAAGGCGAATGAGATGAGGATGAGCATTTTGTGGAGGGGTTCATGTGAGAGAAGAATGTACATTTCTTCTGTTGGAGGAGACGAATGAACAAAGATAGGGAGGCTGGAGAAAAATTTTAAAATTAGACCAATGCAAACATAGCTAAGAGCCTTTGGGCTGAAAGAATGGCACACAGGCCTTAAGAAGGTGAGATTCATCTGCTGAGTGGACAGAGAAGGACTTGTGTTTGGTGTCTCCAAGGAGAACAGAAAATGCATGAAACAGAATTTGAGGTTTCTAGATACCAAGAGTTCAAAAAATAATAAAGGCACAATATAGATCATTTAATTGGTGCAGGCATCAGTGTACTGCAGTCTGGACCAGGGAAGGTGAAGTAAAGAGTTTGGATCACTTTTGAAGGAATACAGGCAAGAGATAACAAACACGGCTAGCATCTCTTGAGTTCTGAGAATTTTACATGTATTACGTAATTGAATGTCCCTGTGATATGTAGGACTGTTGTTACCACTTTGCAATAACACAAGGGCACAGCAAGGTTAAGTAGTTTCCCTCGTGTCACATTGCATTAAGTGGAAGAACCAAGATTTTAGCCTCTGTGGTAGATAAAGGATGTAACAACATCAGGATGCAAGAAGACTCGGAGGGCATGTAAGATTAAAAAGAATTGATATGCATGAATCAAGGGAGGGACAGGAGAATGGAAATGGTTTTATTAAGTGGAGAGTAGTTTTATTAATGAGAAAGAGATCCTTTCATTCATTGGCAGAGTTTGGGACATCTACTCTGTGCCATGAACTGTGTGAGATGAAGTGAATAAAGTATAAGTAGTAAGCTTTTTACCTTCTTGTGGAATGATGTCTGTCTTGGGAGGGGTAAAAACTGCATTTTTATCAACTGGGCTTAAGAATCTTCAGGCAGTTACATGAAACACTGGGCCTGTGTGGCAACTCTGGAGGGACAATGGGCTGAAAATAAAATGGTGAAACCATGAAGAATAGGGAAATGCAAGGTTCCAATAAGAAGCCTACTGTCTTGATGATGGTAGACCATGGTAGTAATTATCAACCTTGCTAATGCCCAAGTAGTTTACAGAAGAAGGACTTTAGCAAGCCATTTGTTTTCTATTTTAAGCGTGTGTGTTTTCAATTGCAAGTAAGGTTTTCTGTCTTCATCTCCACCTATAATGCATCAAGAAAAGATCTGTTGGAGTGTGCCTCAGTTACCCACTGCTGTTCAGCCACAACCTCAAACAGTGGCACAAAGCAGTGAGCATCTTTAATTGCTCCCAAGTCTGTGGCTCATCTGGGAAGTTCTGCTTGCCTTGGCTGGGCTTACTCTGACTCTGCTGGAAGCTGTGACTGGGCAGGCAGTTTTGCTGGCTTTGTCTGGACTTTCTTACAGGTCTGGAGGTATCTGTCTGTAAGCTGGTCTAGCAAGGTCTTAGCTGTAACAACTGGGCTACTGCCAGGTGGTGTCTCATCCTCCTATAGGCTTGCCTAACTCATTCTCATAGCAGACTGGGTTCCGAAAGAATGAACAGAGCTCAGGCTGAGAACTGGCGTACTCTTACTTTGGCCACATTCCATCAACTAAAGCAAATTGCAAGGCCATCTCATTTTGGGGGGCAGCAGAGACTACCACTTGATGGAAGTTACTGCCAAGGTTGCAAGGTTAGATATGGGAAGATAGGCAAGAATCAGGATCATTCTTCAATCAAGTGCCACTAGTGGATTCATACTAGTCTTACTCCCCTCATACATGCTTTTCCTGCTTATCTGAGTGATCTTTCAAGCCTAATATGATTTTGATATATACCAAATTAAAACTATTCAATGGTTCTCCATTGTTCACTTAAAGCCCATACACTGTATCTCCACCTATTTCTTTTTCTTTTTCTTTTCTTTTTTTTTTTTTTTTCTTGATACCAGGAATTGAACCCAGGGGCTCTTAATCACTGAGCCACATCTCCAGCCCTTTTTATATATTTTATTTAGAGACAGGGTCTCACTAAGTTGCTTAGGGCTTTGCTAAATTCCTGAGCCTGGCTTTGAACTCATGATCCTCCTGTCTCAGCTTTTCAAACCGCTGGGATTACAGGCACGCCTCACTGTGCCTGGCTCCACCTATTTCTTCACATACCTAAGCCTATACTGTCTGTCTGGCCACACCCTGTCCTTGTCTGTAGTTCTTAGAATGTATTCTGCTCCTTCAAACCCTTCTGTCTCTGAGGCTGGACCCTATTAATTCTTTTTCATATACTTAAACTTTTCATATAGTTTAAATTATCAAGTTTAACACTTCCACTATAAAATTAAGCCAACGAATATTGAGATGTTATCACAGGATTACTATTGGTAAAATAGTTTTGAATTAGTCCTCCAAGAGCCAAACTGCCAAGGATTTAATTCAGGGGAAAGGTTAAGTGGTACTAAATATTTAATCACATGTACGTATGTATATATGTATGTGAATGTGTATATACCCACACCCACACTGATATTTTACAATTTGACTTGAAAACAGTTTGTATAGATTTGAAGTTGCCAGTGAGGTGGTTATCTGTAATCCATTCTCAAATACTCTTTTTGTGGTAGGATGATTTGAGATAGAAATATACTTTATGGCTTCCTTCACAGTGTCTTCTTCTATCAAGATTCCCCGTCCCCCACAGACAGAAGTAGGTGCCCCTTCTCCATGTGCCTACTGCTTTCATTTGTAATGGCTTATTTATTTGTTACCTACCTAGTTTCTGCAAGCCTAATCTTTTCCTTTTGGTAATCTTATTGTGTACTGTGGCTGGGATGTGGCAGGCAGGCATGACTGCTTATTAAATGAATCACTGAGTGATTTAATATACAATACATAGGCTCACTTAGTAGTAACTGAGTTCACTTCTTATTGATTGACTAACTTGCTCCTTGGCTGGAAATGCTGAATATCAGCTGTTAGAGAGGATTCTGGCAAATGGAGCATGATTGTGATTTGCAGTGCAAATGTCATGTTAATCTTTTTTTGTTTCTGTCTGATAGTTAAATCTCTTATACTGTGCATCAAAAGTGTCACAGCTAAACAATTTGAAGGATTAAATGGTTCCTCATAATTTCCATGCTGCTAAATGGCAGAAAGATATTATCTAATCACTGTTGTCAGGGTTTGCTGGAGAATTCTCATGGAAAACATTGCCTTTCTTATTTTTCAGCATTAGGAAACACACTCAAATTACAATTTAAAAGTTGTTTTGTCCTGGAGTACACAAAGAATCTTGCTATTTCACTGTCAGTCATTTCAAGTATTTTGCTAAAAATGTCCCCAGCATTTGTGCCTTCATTGTTTCACCTTTAATGTCTTGTGTGTGTGTGTGTTTGTGTGTGTGTGTGTGTGTGTGTGTGTATTTCTTCCAACTTAATACTTACAAAATTGACACTTGAACTTTGGAATTTTTTGGTTACTTTGCTATGACAGCCATATATGTTGTCCGTACCTCTAAACACTAATAGATGATTGAAATTTTTTGTGGGCTCAATTATTTCTGGTAGCATTTCTAATGATATTATGTGAAACCCATTTGACCTTTCTCATTTCACCTCTAGCTAAAAATTAGACCTCTTGTCTGTGCTTCCCATTTAGTTTTCAAAAGTTAAAATGGCCCATTTTCTCTTTTAAAAGACTCATTATTGGAACCAGTTTCAAAGAGAATCGTGTGACAGTTGAGAAAGGGAAGGTAGGAGACGTCTCTTTCTGTCTCCTACAGGTTTACTGAAAAAGAATACTTGAGAATGGATTACACATAATTACTTCACAAGGAGCCTTTTAAAATCCAATTACAAGATTTCCAATTTAAGTGGGAAAATGGGGGGAAATAAGCTCCAGTCTCACCAGTGTGCTATTTTGCAGAATATTGGGTCCATCTTGGGAGTCTAACTGTGGGAGGACTGTGAGGTAGCACTGTCTTCCTATAACAGGTTCCACAGATAGCATTATGATGAATCTCCTGTATGTGTTCATTTAATTTCAGGGGTTGCTGCACTAAACAATAAACCAAATTTGAGAGCCTGAAGCCGGATGTAGCTTGTCACTTTCTTTCTCAGTCAGTTCAATCAAATGTCATTCTATTCAATTGAATATAGACAGGGTGAATTTCAAGTAAGAGAAAATTCAACCTGAGTGACAGATTTTCTCTAAAGTTGCTTTTGTTTGATTTCATCTTTTTTCTTTCTTTCCTGTGAAACCACACAATGAAATGGAAATCAGAATGCCAATTCCACTGCTGTTTGCTGCTTCCGACTTAGGCTTTGGATCTGTGTAAGCAGTTGCTTCATGTCTACCTCATGTGGTCATGCAGGTTGGGTGCTGCACAGATCCTGGGAGTGCCGTTTACATAAGCCATTATTTACATGGTACACTCTAGAGTTTGTACTCTGCCCATTTTGCACAATTGTAAACAGAAGATGTGCTGAGTTTCCTCGTGGTGAAAGAAGTATTTACCTCCTGCTTTGTTTCAAAGGAAAATAAAGAGTAACAGAAGTTTTTTACTTAAGGGCTCTGCAGGGAATTTGGCCTGAAAATGATAAACTGTGACCCTAGGCAATCAAATTACTGAAACTCTGGGCCTCAGTTTTCCTCCCTGTGAAATATAACTACATAATAACAAATATAAATATTAATTTTCCAATAGTATAAAAAATATCTCTGCCATCCAGAACCATTGCAAAGAGCAAATGCATGATTCATTAGTTCTCTGCAAAGTTAAAAGTGCTAGATAAATGTGGTTCTAATATCATTATCATTATTAAAAAGTGCCAGAGAAGACACATGGATTCTTGAATCTCTTGGTGAAATTTGTGTAACATTTTCTGTCAGTGAGAGCTATTAAGTATAACATTGCATCGCTAATTAAAGCAAGGTCCTACTACCCTGTGGTTCTTGCAAGTTTTAAATATTGTGATAATTACGTGCACTTTGTCTTTTAAATATGCATAGATTTGAGAAGATATTCTATATATGGCACATATATGGAATTCTTTCTTTATTTTTTTGGTACTAGGTATTGAACCCAGGGACACTCCACCGCTAAGCCACATCCCCAGCACTTTTTTGTATTTTATTTAGAGATAGGGTCTCACTGAGTTGCTTAGGGCCTCACTAAGTTGCTGAGGCTGGCTTTGAACTCACGATCCTCCTGCCTCAATCTCCCAAGCTGCTGGGATTGTAGGCATGCACCACCACGCCCAGCTTCTTATGTTATTCTAAGCATTGAATCACATTGTATTTGATTTTCTCCATCCTAATTACAAGTAAGACTTTTTCTTCAAAACACCAGCTCTAAGTCAATTAGCAGTCTCAACTAAAGATCAAATTAAAATAACAACTTATTTTAATCATTTATTTCACAAGCATTTATTTGGAGGTATCATGTATGGTTTTAAGGCCTGAATAAATTTTCACTTATTTAATCCTCACAGCAACATCATGAAGTAGGTACTCTTACTGTTTGCATTTCACTAATGGGGAAATTGAGGCAAGAAATTAAGTAACTTGTACAGGTCATATACCTAGTAAGTGATGTATAGTCATATCCTGGGCATTTGGCCACAGACTCTTGTCATAAGCACTGACTTGTTAATAATTTGTGGAATTTCCTAAATACTTATATAGGGAAATGCTGTAAATTATATTGGTAACATGCAAAATTACCTAGGTCAGTTGATTTGAGTGCTGTGCAAATAAAGCCAGAGTTGAAGGCCTGTCTCACACTTGTCTCTGTGAAGACCAATGCTCTTTATTTATCCAGTTAATGTCTTCTGTGGATTAAAATATTAAGATACGAACAACGTTCAAACACATTAAGTGGTTCATCTATGCACTGGACTGCCAACCAGAAAGTCAAGTTTGAAGATTCACTCAGTTAAGGAAAACTATCATGTGGGGAACTATCATAAACCAAGATTCTTCCACATCTAGTGGAACAAATGCCTGTTATTGGGAAGTAGAATGTTCATCAAATTAGGGCAAACTAACATATAGAGGTTTAAATGTCTTTTGTTTAAAACTATGTTGTTCAAAACAAACATGCTTCACTGTAGTTGTGTTAATACTGTGGTCAAAGAAATTCTATGTACTCACAGGTATTATATAACCTAGATAGGATACGTGAACTTTTAAAACCTTAACCTAATCCTTACTAATCTTTGAATCTTTGAAAATCAGAAGCACATTTTATAACCTGGTCTTTCAGGACTTTTCTATCTTGCATGGTTCCTCAGGGATTTATCATTCACAGATTTGGTGCTGTTCACTTATGAGTTCTTTCTTTAACTCTGAATGACAGTCCATGTGAAGTAAAGATAAGAGTCCACTTGGAGAATCTCCTTCCTTATGTGTGCATCCAATGCTTTATTCTTTCTGTTGCTTATTCCTTTGCAGTGGAGAAGAGATCCTGTTTGGGGGATCAGATAAAAGTAAAACAGGAATTAAAGTATTGTTTTAAGACACACCTACTTCAGTACCAGACCCTTAGATTTATTTAATTTCATTTGATACTTACTACACATAGAGGTATATGTAATCATTGTGAATTCACAGAGGAAATTGATTCAGAGATCTCTCGGGCTACAAAATAAGAGTGTAAAACTGCTGCATGTCAAATCTAAGCCTTACCAAACTCCAGAGTACTTATATATTCCATGATATTTTGGAATTCTCTTTTAACCACCTAACAGCATAATACAATAGCATTTAGGCACAGAGGAATTAGAGATTTACTAAGTTATATTGGTAAACTCAACTATATCACTTTTAGGAAATCCACATATGGGAATAATTCTCCAAGTCAATGATGAAAAATATTGTCTTCTCTATTTAGTCTTTGTCCCTAAGTAATATCCACACCAATGAATTCTCAAATATGTATCTTCACCTTGATTTTGCCATTGAATATCAAGTTTGTTACTTGACATTTCAAACAGAACATGGATAACACAGAATTTTCATTTCTGCTAATTCAACTCTCAAATCTTCTTCCTAAAGGTCCACACACCAGTTTCTCACGTTGAAGACTTAGAATCTTCTGTTTATTCTCTCCTTTTCTCACCTCTACATTTGCTCAGTCAGCAGGTGCTATTCACTCTACAGACTTGAATGCCCTGCAAACTGTTTTGCTTTTCTGCTATTACCACAATCCAATTCACCATCACCTCTTAACTTGATAAATGAAGTTTCTTAACTTCATCTTCCTCCTATTCCTCTTCCTTATAATCAAGAATACAGAAACACAACATCTAGAAAGTATAACTCAATCTTTCATTGCATAGGCAAAGACAGTAACAACAACTTCTAACCTAAGATTCTGCCTTAAATAAAAATTAACTCAAGACAGATTATGGAATTTAAGATTAAAATATAAAACTATGAATCATTTAGATAACAAGTATTATATGGAAAAAAGATAACTCTTGTACACTATCAGTGGGAATGTCAATTAGCATTGTTACCATACAAGAGTGTATGGAGGTTCCACAAAATATTAAAAATAGAATTACCATATTGCTATGGTTTGAGTGTCATTTGAGAGTCCACACTGTGACTGAAGGCTTGATCCCTGGGTTGGAAGTTTTGAGAGTTGGTGGACGTATTGGGTGGTGGGACTTGGTGGGAAGTCTTCAGGTCGTGGGGATTGTGTCTTGGGAAGGCAGTTTTCCTGGGATTCCTCAGTAGTTCTTCTGAGAGAGTTGTTACAGAAGCCTGAGGTGGCCCTGCCACCCTATCTGCTCCTGGTTCAAGATTAGGTCATTTACTTGTTCCCCAACAGGCACCACCATTCACTGTGAGGTTTTCACCAGACTCATATGATTAAGTCAAGCACCATGCTCTGAGATTGTGACAAAATAACCCTCTTCTTCTTTATAAGTAGCCAATCTCAGGTATTTTATTATAGACCTAAAAGGCTGACCAATACATATATGATCCAGCAATCTCACTTCTGAGTATTGCCCAACAGACTTGAAATTATGATATCAACAAAAACATGCTTGCAGTCTTATGTTCATTGCAGCACTAGTCACAATAGCCAAGTTAAGGAATCAACCTAAATGTCTATAAAGAGAGTGAATTTTAAAAATGTAGTATGTTTTTACAACAAAATGCTATTCAGCTTTAAAATGAAGGCTATTATGTCATTTGTGACAATATGTATGGAATTGAAGAACATTGTTTTAGGTGAAAAAAGCCAGGCACAAAGACACATAGTATGAGATTTCATTCATATTGAAATCTAATACAATTAAACTTACACAATCACAGAGTAGAATGGCAGTTACAGAGGCTGAGGGGCAGACTAGGGAGATGACAGGCAAAGGATACAATGCCTCCATAGATAAAAGGAATAAGTTTATATGTGTATATACACATACATACACATATATTTAAAATATGTTTATATATGTTGCATAGCATGATGAATATAGTTAATGATCATGCACTGTGCATTTCAGAATCACTGAGAGTAAGTTCCAAATGTTCTCATCACAATAAAGAATAATCACATGAAGTGATGTATATATTAACTAGCTTGATATAATTATTATACATTGTGTTCATAAATTATAACATCACTTTGCACCCCATAAATGCATGTAATGATAATATGGCAATTTATAATAATATTAATTTTACAAAGTAAAAATAAAAATACCATAAAACTTTTAGAAAAAAATATCAGACAAAATATTTAGAATCTAGGGTTAGGTAAAGTTCTTTTACTTGAAATAGAGACATGATTAATTGTGGGAAAAAATGACAATTTGGACTTAGTCAAAATTAAAGATTTTGCTTAATGTAAGACTCTGTGAAAACATTGAAAAATAACAGACTGGGAGACAGTATTTTCAAATCATGCATTCAATAAAAGACTAATGCCTAGAGAACAAATAACCTAAAAAAAAAAAAAAGCAAAAAAGCTAAAAAAATCCAAGTAGAAAATGGGCAAAGGACACATGAAAAAATATTTCACTGAATAAGATACAAAAGTAGCAAAAAAGAGCATGAAAATATGTTTAAAAGCATTAGCTACTAGGGAAATGCATATCATGCAAAGTGAAATAAGCCAATCCCAAAAAACCAAAGGCCAACTGTTTTCCCTGAAAAGTAGATGATGATATATAATGGGGGGCATGGGGGTTGAGAGAAGAATGGAGGAACTTCAGATTAAGTAGAAGGAAATGAGAGGGGAAGGGGGCAGGGGTATAAAAAATGGTGGAATGAGACAGACATTACCCTATGTACACGTATGATTACATGAATGCTATGAATGTACATCATGCACAACCATAGAAATGAAAAGTTGTACCCCATTTGTGTACAATGAGTCAAAGTGCAGTCTGTAAAAATAAAAAAATAAAAAATAAATGTATATATATTATATTATTATATATATTATATATGTGTGTATATTATATTAGACCATATATGTGTATATATATATACTATATATTATATATTATTATATATGTGTGTATATATATACACATATGTACACTATATGTAGTATACTATATGTAGTATATATACACAAGTGTGTATATATATATATATATATACTATATATAACTAGTTTATATATGTATATATAAACTACAGTGAGCTATCATTTGAGGCCAAAATGAAAAATCATGGCAATACCAAGCACTGACCAGGATTGTAGGAACAGGATCACTCTAGGTCACTGGGGGCATGCCTATGCGATTGTATTTTTGTCCCTGGCTTCTCTCCTTCTCTCCCCACACCTCTCTGCTTCCTTTTGCCATGACCTGGGCAGTTTTCCTCCACCATTGCTGATGGGAATATAACAGCTTTCTACTCTGAAAAAGTCTGTATTTTTTTAAACAAAACATGTATTTACCATACGACCCAGCAGTTACCCTATTGGGCATATATCCCCTTCAAATAAAAACACATTTTCACATAAAAACCTGTACATGAATATTCATAGTAGCTTCATTTACAGAAGCTGGAAAGAGTTCAGTTCTTCAAGGGGTGAATGGTTAACAAAATTGTGAAGCATTCAAACCATGGAATAATACTCCATAATACAAAGGGACAAAACTATTGATTCACATAAAATCTTGGATGAATACTAATGGAATTATACTGAATAAAAAAGAATTTGAAAGGTCAAATACTATATTGTCTAATTTCTATAACATTTTTTAAAAGGCAAGATTTTAGAAATGAGAACAGATTAGTGCAAGAAGGTTTAGGGAAGAGAGAATAAGGTTGGAGGATATGTTTATGTAAGGGGGATGGGATCCTTACAGTGATTAAATCTGAACCTGTTCATGTCTTGACTGTGGTAGTGAGTATATGAGCCTATATGTGTGATAAAATTGTATATAATTAAGAAGAAAATTACACACAGACTAGTTCTAGTAAAACCTGAATGGATTGTATCAACAACCTGGTTGTAGCATTGGATTATGGATTTGCAAGTTGTTAACTTTGGGAAAATTGTGCAAAAAGTATAGGAAATTTCTCTTCATTATTCTTGTAACTGCAAGTTGTGGATTGGATATAAGGTGTCTTCCAAAAGTTGATGTTAGACAATTCTGAATGCTCAGAGGTGAAATGACTAGATTATGAGAGCTATAACCCAGTAAGTGAATTAATCCACCTGATGGATTAATTTGAATGAATTATTGGGTGGTAGCTATAGGCAGGTGAGGTGTGGCTAGAGGAAGTAGGTCACTGGGGGCATGCCTATGCGATTGTATTTTTGTCCCTGGCTTCTCTCCTTCTCTCCCCGCACCTCTCTGCTTCCTTTTGCCATGACCTGGGCAGTTTTCCTCCACCATGATGTTCTGCCCCATTTCAGGTGCAGAGCAATGGAATGACTGTGAACTGAGATCTCTGAAACCAGGAGCCAAAACAAAATATTTCTTTCTCTGAGCTGTTATTATCAGATATTTTAATCACAGTGACCAAAAGCTGACTAACACACTGAATTTGGATCTACAATTATTGGAATAAAATTTTCATATAAAAGTATTTTCAGAAAGTATTACATACTTCTCTGAGCAAGCCCCTGCATTGTAGAGTAAAATCCAAGTTAGTTCCTCTACCTGTTTTCTCTGTGTGGAAAGGTCTTTGTCCAGATCTTCACTTGGTTATCTCCCTACTTGTCATTCATGTATCTTCTAAAACGTCTCCTGCCAAGAGACATCCTTCCAGTCCATCTGATCTATGGTGGGCCACACCCTGTCCTTTCATGTCACTGCTTCACTTTAAGGTTGCATCGCCTTTGATATGTGGTTTGCTCCTATATTGCCTTCCCATCTCCCCGTTGCTTTGGACTAGAATATCAACCCCATGAAGGTAAGACCTTGTTTATTTTCTTCAGCAGGATAAACACAGTACCTGGCAAGTAGCAGGCACTTATATTTGTTTAAATGATGAAGGAACTAGAGAGAGAAGGCAAGAAAGTGGGTGAGTAGGTGAGCAGGCTGGCAAGCCGAGAGCTCTTGTTTGAGTAGTTGAATCCCCTATGGTCTTTAGGCTATGGTAAAACTGTATCAATTCTGTCAGTGTCATAGACACCAAAGACCAAACTGGGGACTGGCAAATAATCAGTCAAGAACATGAATGTACTAGTAGGGCACACTGAGCAAAAATGTGATGGAAGGTAGTACAGTACTGAGTTGGTCAGCCTAGGGCTGTGCTCAGTATTGTTTATGAATAGGTAACTTGATAAGAGGATGCATGTCTGTAGGTGGAATACAGAAGAAGTGATAGTTGTACAATTACTACCATTAAGGATCTAGAAGGAGAGAGGGATGTAGAATCGCTTCTCACTGCATGACATCTCTCTGTCACATTGTTTCAGGAGTATTACTGTGTTCTCCATGTGAATGGGGGAAAAGCAGAGCTCTGGATCGAGAAATGTATTTATTGAAACAAAACCATCTGACAAAATCCCACAAGTTCAGAGAGGCATAAAACACTTAAAATACAGGAGAGTTTTATAAATAATGTAGCATTAGATGCACTGAATGCAAAAGTCTTAATGAATCCTTTCACAGAATCATGGAATCGAGCTTAGTGGCAGAGAAATATTTGCTAGGGAAGGGACAATAGAAAGTATGCACTCAGTTCCTGAAAATTTTGCCTTGTTTACCGTTACCACTGTCAGCACAAAGCCTGACATAATAGCCTGAGGTCTGCAGCAGGTAACACAGTAGAACCTGCAAGCAAGGATGACTGTTCTAGTCTCTTCTGCCAGGTCTTCCTGCTGCTCTACCTAGAAATCATGGCAAAGGGGCTCAAAAACAATGTCTCCATATGCCACAGTTGTTTGGATCATTCCTCAGAGAGATTCTCTTGTCATTTTTCATATGTAGAAACTCATTAGACACCTAGAGGAAGAACATATGGAGGGGAACAATGATGCTATTGGCAGAAAATGCCGCATAACAGAATGCTTACATTCTAAAAGGTCTTCCTGTAAACAGCTTACTAGAAATAGCGATGGCCGACTTTTCATTCAGTAAGTACTGCCGTAGTTCTCACTGTCCTAAGCACAAATACAAACATATTCTATATTGGAATAAAATATTTACTATCCTCTGAACCAGAGGGGTTGTCTTCTCTATGTTTTTCAATATTTAAGGTCTAGTTGATGAATTTCAGGAATCTTAATTACTCTGTAGAAGAGAGGATGCGTCTTAATTCTCTGTACCTGTGATCTCCCTTTCGATTTGAAAATACAAACCTGAAAAAGACAATAGGTTTAGCTTAGTGGTTCAGAGCTTAGAATCAGTAAGCAGAAAGACCTGGGTTCCAGTTCAGATACACTGCTTGGCACATTATTTATGATCTCCAAGTCCTGATTTCCTCATCTCTAAAGTAAGAGCAGTAATATCTAACTCAGCTGTTGTGAGAATTTAGAATAAATTAGAATTATTTAGAATAATTAATGTCATGCAAATTCCAACAGGTAAGTTGTTTTTATCATTGTCATTATTATTATTATTATTATTGGGCAGTTTCCCAAACAATACACTTACTATACACTCACTGTTTTATCCTTCTAAGCTAAAGGATAAGAGAAGAGAACTGATAATGGACCTTATAATTTCTTCACCAGAGTGAAATTGACTAGAATGAACAACTATTTATCCAGATTAAAGTCAGTTAAATTACAAGTGTTGAAATGTAACTTGTTTTCTTGTTAACTAAGGGTTGATGCTAATATTGTAAGTGATGAGTGTTGTATATACTTGTTATCTCTTTATATAATGTAAATAAATGATTATAAAGTAACTGGTTTTGATAGTCAGATATTTGCAGTGGCACGGTGGCTAAGGACCTGTTGTGAAATGTAACACAAGATGGCATCTGTCTTTTGCCTTTATTTAAAGCCCTTGGCTCTCCCTCTGTAAATGATGTTAATAGAAAAATTTTCATCAGAACAATAATTTAAGTTGGGACATAAAGATGGGAAAAAATACTTGAAACTTAAGTAGTCCTGTAACCTTTTATAACAAGTTTGCAAATATCAAAATTCTAAGAACATCTTCCTTGAACTCAGCCTAGGCTTCTTCCAGGATCCCAGGAATTTGGATGCAAGGTTTTGTTTGCTTTTCAAAAGAATCTTATTCAGGAAGCTGAGAAAATAAAAAATCTGGAGATTTTGGATTTAATGTCATAAATGTAATCTTGGATAAAGGATATGAAAGGTAGGTGTTTTTTAATTTTATTATTCTATGCTTTAATCAGATTATCCAGGTATTTCCTGGATAATTTCCATTTCCATTCTTTCAAAATTGTGTAAAGATAGATTATAAGCAATTAAGGCAGAAGAAAAAACTTAACTCAACTTTCTTCCCTGTTCAACAAGTTGGAAGAACAATTACTTCTTGTATCTCATTGTATAGATGAGGCTTGATAAACTGAGGAAACACAATTGTTCAAATTGTTAGCTTAATCTATGGAAAAGATGCATGTTCATATAGGCTTAAACATAAAGTGTTTAAAATACAGCAATAGTGGATCAATCACAATTACATTTATTATTTAGAGACAAGGCAATTAAAAATAACATCAGGTCTGCTTCATCAAGAGTCATGGGTTTAAAGAGAGGATGCCATCTGAGGGGAGGTGGTTAATCAGTCTTCAGTAACTTTATTTACCCATACCAAGTGAAGTAGAGTTGAACTACTGATTCAGATAGTTTAAAAGGAAGCATGTTGTAGCGTTTGCTTTTCAGGGGTAAATCAGCCTGACAGAGGCAACGAAATAATTGCACAGAATATAAGAAACACTGAGCACTGCTTGCCTGAGAATGAATGAATTTATAATTTTGTAATATTCAGGTCAAACAATGCTGAGGGCTGATTTTTATGTTAAATACCTTTTTTCTATAAAAGGAAGGTTGTACTTCAAATTTATAGCATTGCTTATGGAAGCAAAAAAGGATAATGCAGAGGAAAGAAATGTCAGGATATCCATCGGCTCTATTATATTATAGTAGCATATAGCTGTTTTATGGATTTATTATAATAGTTTTAAAAGGTCATTTAAATATGAAGACAATTGTCAGACTTGGCCCTTTAAGAATTTGCTTTCAGCAAAGTACATCAAGACTTATGTTTCAGGACTGAACCTGGACTTCTCAATAGATCCAGATTCATTCAATATTTTTGTCCTTTTGCCTCATCTCCCCATTCAGTTTGGGGCCAACCCTGCTGGGGTTCTGCCCAAGCATGTAACCTTCTCTAGGGCACAATTAGGACCAAGAAGCAAGATACCTAATTTTTCCAAAGGAATTTTGATTTTAGAAAGTCCTATTTTCTTCACAGGTATACTTGTGCCACACTATGCAGCATATTTTCAGTTTTTGTAAATTAGTAGATAGACCAAGGTTCAGAAATCAGAAAAATATAGATCAAACACAAACATTTAAAATTTTTAATCTCTTGATGTTCCAACTTTTCTGAATTTTCAGTCCTATAGCAAAAGACTTATGGTATTAATTTTTGCTTTCATTGTGCTTTACATGAAAAAAAAAATAATAGTCCACATGGAAGGATGTTTAGAGCCAGAAAATATCCCTATAACCCAACATGTGAGCATCTGTGAATGTGTGTGTGTGTGAGTGTGTGTGTGTGTGTGTGTGTGTGTGTGAAATAGGAGAGGGGCCATAAGCATCCCATAAATGCAATAAATGCTTTTGAACATCCATGTTGGGAAGGAATTCCAAGTTGAAAGATCAGGTGTTTCTGGGAGTGCAGTGAAAAATGAGCACTCACTGCTGGATCACCTGTGAAAGTCCCTGGGCTTGTTTCTAGAGTTGATGTGCAGGACTTTACATATTCCCCATAGGCCTGGGGCCTGAATTTACTAACAGGGTCTTTAGTTACTCCCATCAAAACAGACTTCTCTGAACTATTCCATGAAGCAATGCACTGTGCCAACTGAGTAGCCACAAGGCATATTCCTAACAAATTCACCTCAGCATCCTCCCTATATTTCTAGCACTTCCATAAAATGTCATGTGGCAACTAACTGGCTCTTGAACTCAGACTTTGAGGCCTTTCCAGGTTTAATTTAATTTTGAAGAAATAATCATGTCATTGAAAGTGTGATAGGAAATGTTAATGCTTCAAAGCCGGAGCACATTGCATTTTATTAAATTTAGGGAATATCTGTTTGAAAGGCAATAAACATTTGGTCTGAGAATTCTAATTTTTTATGAAAGTCCTCTCATTTTCTTTATGGGTCATGCAGTATTTCCTACATGGAATCTAAATATCAGTAATATTAAGCTGATGGTTTGATTTCTCTTCAAATCATTAAAATGGAGTCACTACTCCAACTAAAAATTATAAAATATCCTATATATTTGTGACTCAAAGTGATCTAAAAATAATTTTTATTATGCAAAGTGATGTGCTGCTATTTCCTGGAGTGGGTAAAAATCATAACAACAATTTTCAAGAATGGGTCTATAGTAGTGATGTCAAATGACAATTAGATAAAATTACATGTTTAATTGAGGGGGAAAAAGTTTTGCTCCAGTCACCTAATCTATATATTAATGGCATGCTTAGTTTTCTGAATTACTTTTAGTCTTTATTATTTTTTCTAGTATCCATTTGGAATGGGTTAACTCAAATATACAAGGTTGCCTCAATTAATTGGTTATCCAATATCTCTTATGGGATGTTAAGCAAAAATAACAATAAAGAAATCAATCCTAAAACTTTAAGATTTTCTAGAATTTGTCATAAGGGTGAATAGCAAGCATTTCATTTATCTTTTAATTTTAGTGGCATTTATCATTTAATTTTTTAATTTTACTTTTCTGGGTAAATGACCCTAAAGTGACATCAATTATTGTGTAACACCTAGAGAAACTATGGTTTAGTTTTTTTTCTTTATTTTCCAGAGTATATATATTTTATTGTAATATATAGAGTATTAAGCACTCCAAAAGGAATTTCTTAAATTTGTCTCAAAGCTAGAATATTATTTAAATACATTTCATTTGGTGAATAGATATAAACTCACTCAACTCATTCACATAAAAGCTCTGGTGCCTTAAGCGGCTTTTCCCAGTGACAGAATTGTCAAGGTGACTTCTCTTTCTGTTTCAATTGCTCAGCTTTGCCATCGTTTAACTATTACAGTGATGGAAGGCTTGCTCTACACTTATTTATGAAGGGTGACATTTCAGGAGAGAGAAACCTCCCTCACTGTGTATGGAAGGAAGTGTTACATTAATAGATAAAAAGAGAAAAAAAGATGCTATGGAACAGTGAAATGAACAGATTCTCTTTGGAGGAAGGATTCTGAAATCATAAATCATCGATTATTCCTAATAAGTGATGAATCACTACCAGAGATTGTTCAGTGCTTAGCTGGCTTTCCACCATTTTGTCTGAGAGGCACTACAGAGACGGTAGTTTACCATTAGTTTGTAAACGGGTGACATTTTCCTCATGCCCTTGAAAATAAGCAAGTAATGGAACCTTTTAGATCTGTTTTTGCATGGCGTTTAACTTGAAATACAATAGAGCTAGAGATGACATTTGGAATGGGCTAATATATTTTGCTAAATGGCACTTTCAATAAGCTCTATAAGCTTCATTACCAGTTTCCCAAGCACAGTGAGTCTCAGATGTTTTGACCATCAGTCACCACTGAAACATATAGGAAAACATAATCTGGAGATGCTGTGGAAGTATATATATTTACAACCAATTTAAATACTAATGGAAGGCAGGGCAGATTGCAGACCTGGGAAGAGACTTCAGAGGTATTTTGCAATAATTCTTAAAATGATCAACATTAGTCTTATATCCACAACCAATCAGAGAGTAAACAATGGTAACCATCAAGTGCTTATTGACTGCTTTCATATGCCAGGCATCATACTAAATGCTTTCTATACATCTTCCCATTTAATCCTCAGATCAGACCCTCAACTAAACAGAATATCCCTCTTCCAGATGAGGAAACCGAGCCCTAAACTCTTTAAATAACATCTGGATTCCAAACTAGCAAGTAGTGAGTACATACCAACTGACCTTGTTATAAAATATTTTTTTTAAAAACAGGATATAAAAAGTATCTCCTTTATTTTAATATTCCATTTTTCTCACTGTGTTCAGTTTCACATAAGAAATACTGATATGCAAATCAAACTATGCTAGAAGACATTCATTTTTGTAGGTATGAAGGAGCAGTGTCTTATCAATGGAATGAGCTTAAACTCTTAAGAAATATTGATTGATGCTTCTTTTAAAATGTAGCATCTATCAGTGGAAGAGCCTATTTCTATGCAACTTTGTAAAGATGCTGCCATTGCTCAAGCTCAGCAGAGTTGTAGGATATTTCTGGTTTTCAGAATATCTTATTCTCTTTATTTGGATGTTGCCAAGAACGGTGCAATGGGAAACCAAAGAGGGCATTTGAATTCTCTGACTCTGAAATGATCTAGTCCAAAAATCCAGGTCAAATACACTCTTTGAACTTCATTTATGGATAAATTACCATGAGATTAGTGGCACATTTCCCTCTCCCAGATCAGGAAATCCTCAAACAGTTATAATGAAGCCCATTGACATGTCCACTATTGTATTAGTTGGCAAATAATGAAAGTGAATTGGTCAGAGACACAAAAACAGTTGAGATTCTCTCTTTTAAGTACATATATATCGCTAAACATTGATCCCCATAACTTTTGGACTGCTATGCTTGAGGCCATAAAATATTTCTATGAACAAAATGGTTGGGGCTTTCCCCCCTAAATATTACAGGTGAGTTTGTCCACAGTGTAACATGCAGCACAACTTATTACTGTCTCTTTGGCTCGGTATGTTTCTCAGTGATGTCGCACATATATGCATGTATGTATTTACTTATCTGTCATTATTCACTATATAAAAAAGCAGTCAACATCAAGAAGAAAATGGAGGTTGTGACTGATGGGTGTGAATCCTGGGTAACATCCTGACGATCTAGAGAAGTCCCTGCTTAGGTATTAGTTAGTGATGGAGGTGTTTGCTTACCTGCTCTCCTCATTTTCCACCCAATAATTGGTCCACCCATACCAATTATTTTTTTGTTGAAAATAATCTAAGTGGTTCTTATAACTCAGAGCATTACAAAATACAAGTCAAAAGGGCTAGTAATATACAACAATTAGATAAAATGAATTGCCTTGTATTGATCATTAATATATGGCAATCATTCATCCAACTATTCATCCAATCATTCATCTCTCTCTGGGACCAAAAATAAATTCATTATTTTTGTGTGTAGCCTTGCTTTTAAGTCTGGTCCTACTAGCTCTCCACAAAAATTTTCTTTCTACTATTTCCAGTGGAATATGAGAAGAAGTGAGGAGCCTTTTGGATTGGTCTTTTAGAAGAGCTTTCTCATGCTCTTTCTCTTTACATTAGTTAACCTATCTGAAAACTCAATTCTACCATGCACATAATGACAAAGACCAGAGCATGGTAGGGCTGCCCCTCTAACCTAGATCCTACCTGGAATGATGAAGGGGAGCCTTTCCACCACTCTTGGACTAGGAGAGAAATAAACTTATTGGAACCACTGCTATGGGGTCTTTTTGCAATAGCCGTTTTATATACCTTCTTAACTTGGGCATCAAAGATATAGTTAGGCCACACATATTAAATGCCTTGATTTCCCCCTCCCTTGTAAAATGAGGAGTTTATTAATCCTCTTCTGTCACTAATAAATCTGCTCACCACATTGATGTGCTCATTTCCTTTTGTCAGCTCTGTTATCCAAGGGGCAAATTATTCTCCCGTTACCTGTTTGTAATTGCACCATTCAGAGTTTATGCTTATATAGAACTAGACTGTATTTTCCTGATTACTGCTGCACAAATCCATGTGGTACTTGAAATCTTCATTTATCCTCCTGCAACTATAGTCCACTTGTTATCTCTGGTCTTTGGTAGAGATTGACATTTGAGAAAAACAACATTTTGTAATTTGTGGGCTTCTCTGGCTTGGAGATGGTATGGGCCAATAATAACTCCAATTGAGTTCTGTAAAGAACACTATCCCACCATTACTCATAATTCATATTAATTTTACTTCATTTGCTACACTGTTACATTTCCTACTTAATAGTTTATGGTACATATTTAATTATAGATATATTTGTTTTTTTAGTCCTCAAATTTTTCTCAAGTTACATAATGTACCCATATCTTAGAAAAAATAAGTCTTTCTGACACAAAAAAATTGATAAGAATTTGTTTTTAATTAGTGTGCGACTATTCTGTTAGAGTAATGACAAATTAAGAATGTTTTTGTGAAGTTCAACACAGGAAAACTTCAATCAAGATTTAAATACACAAATAGTAGATGGGTAGATCCTTCATTTTAAAATACAACAATCTATTTTCACCTTTCTGATTTTGTGTGCTTTAAAACTGGGTAGAAAAAGTTGGCTGAATACCATGTGGAAGTGCTATTGGGCAAGAAATTGATGGTCCGATTGGAGTAAGCTGAAAGCTCGAAGTGACTGCCAGACAGGAGCATCAAGGGACACGCATCCAGATGAAGCAGACAGAAGGAGAAAAGGTGGTGACCAGAAGCAAGGAGATGAGTCAGTCCTCCGAAAACATTAGGATTGCTCAAGGAGGGAATTGGGCTTTGGCGGCAACTCAATAAAAAGCTGAGGGGGGCAGGGTGATCTCAGAAGCAGGATAATGAACATCTTTTGAAGACCAGTATTCAGTCTGAGGGATGCATGCCTCCTCTGCAGGAAGTGTGGCTAGGAAAACTGATAAAATAAGCCACATTCTTTAAAGTAGCTCATACAGGAAAACTAATGCAAGTGAAAAAAAATGGCATTCCCTGGTATATGTACCCCTTAGTTGACATTTTAATTTATTATAATTAATAAAATCTATATTTCTGGCTGGGTGCGGTGGCACATGCCTATAATCCCAGTGGTCCAGGAGGATGAAATGGAAGGATTGTGAGTTCAAGGTCAGCCTCAGCAAGAGTGAGACACTAAGCAACTCAGTGAGATCCTGTCTCTAAATAAATACAAGATAGGGCTGGGGATGTGGCTTAGTGGTGGAGTGCCCCTGATTTCAATCCCCAGTACCAAACAAACAAAACAAAACTATATTTCCTTTAGTTGTATCTGTTAGTTTTATCCCAGATAACCCTTAAAATCCTGGCATGTTGTACAATGGAGAGGGAGAATTTACATATACTCAATGTTAAATAAGATCATGTCTACATGTGGCAGCAGATCTAAATGCACTAAGCCCCTACCTGTTAACTATTAACGAATCCATTATTTTCCCTGGTTTATATACTCAAGTGTTTTTTTCTAAATCTCAAAAGTGTTAATCTGGAATATGCTTATAATCTGACTGGATCCACAGGATAGGGAGCCGACCAACTTCTTCATTAGCTAGAGGCTGTGCTGCTGCAACCGAGTGGCCTTCCTTGTCTGAGAAATCACTGTACCCAAGGACCTATCATGGGTCAGGTGCTACTAAGAAAACCACAAGTATAGCTGTTGCTGCAAGACACATGCCAGATTTAGCAAGGTACGTGAGAAAATGACTCTGTGCTCACTCAATTAAGGGGTGTACAGCTGCACCCTTTGGGGTTAACAGTGGTGTTTGGGGATTTTGGCCTTTTTGTCTCCCTAAGGCATGCCGAAGGTTCCCAGGAGGCTGAATCAGCATGGATTCCACAGCCAGAACCTAGATGTCCCCTCCAAATGCCCCTAGATCTTGGTATTGGAGCCAGATCATCATTCCAGATTGTTTTCCCATTACGGTGAGTTCTCTCTCAGGAGCGTTGATATTCATTTTGAAGTTCAGGGTCAAAGGGATTATTGTAGCCTGTTGGAGATAGTTTTATATTCTTTCTCCCACCACCCTCCCTACTACCCTTTCTTGACTCACTCCCTTTTATATTTTTAAAACTCATAGGAGATTTGTGTGTGTGTGTGGGGGGGGGGCATTTTCAGTTTCACAGAAAGAAGGTATTTGTAAGTAAAAACTGTTGGAGATGAGCCCAACCAGCTCCATTCACAAGCATCCAAGGTCCTAATAAAAATCATCCATGAAAATGTTTAAAAACAGTATTTCAGCTCTGAAGATAAATGGGAAACATAATGTTCTGCTCTGCTAAATAGCTGGAAGTATGGGACAGAATGTGCTGAAAGGCTTTAATAAATCTTGGCACTCGGGTTTCCTGGTCTGGTATTGCTAAGAGTCACATCTGTGTGTCATCAGGAGGTACACATGAAGTGCCCATTTGAGCCTCTGCATTGTGCTGAGTATAATGCACAGTGAGTCGAAGATCTGCTTGAAGCTTTCATAACCTTGTAGGAAATACTTTTACGGGCTAAGGTTTGCTTAAATCTGTATTTATTATCCTTCCTCACTTCATATTTCACTCCTCTGTATGGTTTTACTCTTCATGTGTCAATCCTTTTTCTCCTCAAAGACCTCTTTATGGTTTTGCTGGAACCAGATAGAGAACCACAAGTAAAAATGAACACACTAAAGTAGCTAATTAAGAAGGAATGCTATAGGACACAATTCATAATCGTGAGCAATCTGTGATCAAGTGTGTGAATTAGCACTACTGTAGTGTATCTCAAAAGATACAGGATAAAGGAGTATGGACATGATCAAGGCTTCACATGTGCATGCATGGAGAGGTCACAGTGAAAGCCATTAATTTGTACGATTGATATGTGTTAATAATTATAATAATAAGAAAGATTATGCTACAAGCTAAGAAAGGCAAAGAAATTTAAAAGAGATAATAGATAAAGTATAGTTGCTCTTCTCAGAGAAGTCAGAGTATTTGTACTTTGGGTGGGAGACGACAGAGTTTATAATCTCAAAGTAAAAAAAAAAAAAGTTAATAATAAGCGTTAAAATTGTCACTGACTTTCGAAATAAGATTGGGAACATGGCTCTAATGTGTGTGGTATTCAGGTATAGTTTTGAAAGAATGGTGGACCTGCTTATTTCCATATTAAATCAATAAAAACTACAGTCCTATGTAGTCTGATCCTGCTGAATGGGGAACTCCTTCACTGTTGCCTGCTCCTTCAGGGCAATGTCATTACAGAGAGGTGTCTAGTAGCCAAAGTGTTCTCTATGTTTATAATTTGAATGTATTTTTTTTTTTAGAATCATATACTGCTCACCATAGAATCATTAGGAGGAAAAGACCAAATATTTTAGGATAGAGGAGGCTTTTACCCTCTTAGTGGTTAAGAAAAAAAATTCAGTAGGTACATATTATATCATGTGGTCTCCACAGTTAACTAGAATGAATCAACAAACTGGCAACTAACATAATGAAGAAAATGAGCATTAAAAAGTGACTTTTGTATCAAATTTAACCTATGCAAAGTCTTTTGGTCAAAAAGATTTATAGTTTTTATCAAAAACAAACTAAAAAAAAAAAAAACGCCTAGTGTTCAGACTGGGTCTAATTTAATTGAATTGTACTATTTTTGAATATTTGTCATTGATGTGTGATCCCATAAACTTTTTCTGAGTCTAATGCTTTTTGCTCAGGCAATCAATTACACACTTCTGTCATTCCAAAATACTGTTCTGTCCTTTCAAATCAGTTCTCTTTTCAACTCTGCTCTCTTCCTCCAACTCCCCATTCAAAAGTACCTTTGTGTTGTTATGAGAGTAGAAAAGAATGAGATAAATCTGCTGTATGTTAGATCCACCCCATAGTGTAATCGACAAAACAGCGTTAGAAGCCCTTTCTTCCAGAGACATTTGTATAAATGACAATCTCTAATGCTGGGAACAGATGTATATAATAGGAATGTCTATAAAAGATTTTAGTTTATACTTGTTTTCTTAATATGCAGGATCTTGATCTTCATAACAGACCTTTGAACTAAATATTATTCAATCCATTTTAATAGACACAGACACTAAGGATCCGTGCAGTTAAGAATTTTAGTTAGGTCTGGGGATATAGCTCAGTTGGTAGAGTGCTTGCCAAGCACACACAAGGCCCTGAGTTCAAGCCCCAGCACCACCAAAAAAAAAGAAAAAGAAAGAAAAGAAAAAGAATTTTGGCTATAGGAAGCAGTGGCTGGATTCAAATCTAGGTACCTAGAATCCAGAGCTGTGTTCTTTCTCTTGTAGCACTGTCTTAAGTACCCCTGCTACTATTGCCACTATTTGCATTAGAACAACAATAAACATGTATTGACAACCATGCCTACTTTGACTACTAACATCTTGCAATTATTGCATGCCTGATATGTGTCTAGCACCTTCCTAAGTGTTTTGCACAGGTTCAGTTCTCTGATGCTCAAAACTACTCTAGATTATCGTCCCAGATGTTTGGTGAGAGCACTGAAGCCACAGGACTGTGGATAATCTAGTAAGTGGAGGAACCAGGACTTTAATGAAGACGTTAAGATGTCTCCCCAAATCTTTTTTTTTTTAAATTTTTACAGACTGCATTTTGATTCATTGTACACAAATGGGGTACAACTTTTCATTTTGATGGTTCTGTATGAATTGGAGAATATCATGCTAAGTGAAATAAGCCTATCCCCAAATCTTTAATGAAGACATTAATATGTCTTTCCAACCATCATCCCTAGCTCTGTATGTTTCATCTAGCTGCCTTATCTCTTTACCCACAATTCTAAATACATTGCTATAGATCTCGAGTGAATGGAGGCATCAATGAAGTTATAGGAGACTGCAGAAATCTTTGCAAAGGCCCTTCTGCTGATCTTTGGTTTCCAAATTCCAAAGAGATGAACTGAGAAAAGTACTGAATAAGAAGCATAAGAAATGGTACATATACACAATGGAATATTACTCAGCCATAAAGAAGAATGAAATGATGGCATTTGCAGGTAAATAGATGGAGATGGAGAATATCATACTAAGCAAAATAAGTCAATCCCCCAAAAACCAAGGCCAAATGTTTCCTCTGATATGCAGATGCTAATTCACAGTTAGGGGTAGGAGAGCTAGGCAAAAATAGAGGTACTTTGCATTAGACAGAGGGGAGTGAAGGGAGGGGAGGGGATATGGGATTACGAAGGATAGCAGAATGAATTGGGTATTATTACCCTATGTAAATATATGATTATTTGACTGGTATGATTCTACATCATGTACACCCAGAAGAATGAGAAATTATACTCCATTTATGTATGATGTGTCAAAATGCATTCTACTGTCATGCATAACAAATTTTAAAAGTTAAAAAACAAAACAAAACAAAAAATCCTACCAAATCAGCTTCTGGAAAGGTAATGCCTCTGGACAGCCTTTTTGAGTTTGAGTGTCCTATCTTATTCAGTCCCCTAAAGTGATACTTGGAACATAGTTCTGAACAGTATCTGTGTACTTATGCTAACTTGACTTTTCCAGGCAATACCAAGCAAACAGGTAAGGGATTCATCTCCATTTCTCACCATCACAGTTCAATCACTTTCTGGGGATTGATATTTAAAATAACTCTTGAATAACCTCAATGACTTGGACTATATTGAACTTGCGCAGAATTGTACAAAAACATGTAATTAGTAACTATAAACACAATTGAAGTTTGCAAAAGACACATCCAGATACATTTTGGTAACATTATTCAGTTTGCACTTTCCAGCTGGTCTACTTCCCTGGTGTGGTCATGCTGAAACAGTAGCTGTTCATATACTGCTTGGGAATGCTTGCACATGAGCTGAGTGGAATCACAGGTGAAAGGAAAGAATGCAATGGTGGAGCAGAGGGGATATTCTTGGCATTTTGTTATTAGTAATAACTGGGTTTGAGTCCCATGAACTTTGGAGAATGTGCCCCCCAAATCAAAGTTGCTATGGAGATCAGAGTCTTTAAGTTACATAAGAATTTTTGAAAAATAACTATGATATAATTTATATATGTATTTTTTCATCATCTAGTTTCAAAATGATAAAGCATCACCTGCACCAGTGCTATTCTCCTTGCTTATAGCAAATATTGCTAGTTGATTATAGTAGTCTTTTTAGGGAGTGAGCATATGAATATTTATAGCTATATCTATTTATTTGCATACTTATGTTTATATTCAGAATGTCCTTCTCAACACGGCTGCCCAGATGGTCACCATTAAATGTCCAGAAATTCATACTTGATAAATTTACTTCTTCATCCTGATCTAATTCTGCAAATTTCATTAGTATTCAGAGAAGTTATGTCTTTCTTATTGAGTCAGCAAACATTTATGAAGTCAAGATAGATTCTGGATGCTGATGGCAGACACATAAATAGAATGTGTTTCTAATCTGGTACATCCCAATCTGGTGGAAGAACCGGTGAAGGAGAGTCACAATTAAAACAGGTGATTAAAATTAGTGGACGATGCAGAGCAGGAAATGCTCATTTATCCTCCTTGAGATAAAGCTGCCCTGTGTTCTGGGTGTGGGGTTGGCAGAGCTATGTCAGCATCCTCACCCTTGGGTGGTGGTGAGTAGAGTGCTCAATACCATGAGGTACTGTGTGCTGAGAACAAGATGGCCATACCCCTAAGTTCCAAGAGTTCTGGAAACCAATACTTAGTACTTACTTTTCTGCAAAGGATATATTCTAAGACCTCTAGGGGATACTGGAAACTTCAGACAATATCAAGCCCTATGTATACTGTTCTTTTTTCTATACATACATATTTATGATAGTTTAATTTATAAATGAGTCAAAATAAGAGATTAACAGCAATAATTAATAATAAAATAGAACAATGAATCCAGGCATGGTAGCACATGCCAGTAATTTCCTCTACTCAGGAGGCTAAGATGGGAGGATTTTAAGTTGGAGGCCACCCTGGGCAACTTAGCGAGACTGTCTCAAAAAATTAGAAATCATCTGGTTGAGTAAAAATATATTACAGGACACAAATATTTGAAATTGAAGCATTTCCAAATAATGACCTTGTTGGGTGGAATTAGTGATTATAGTTTTCATTCAGGCTCTTCAGGGGATGTTTTAGCTTTCCAACACTGATAAAACACTTGAGAAGGTCATCTTAAAGCAGGAGAGACTTTGTCTTTGGGTTGTAGTTTCAGTACACATTGCTTGGCTCATCACTGTGGATCTCCGGTGAAGCCCGACATCATGGTAGGGAGCACGTGGCTAAGCAATGCTGCTTACCTCATGGTGACTGGCAAGTGGGTGGAGGGCTATGAAACAGCTTTCAAGGACATGCCCCCCAGTGACCTTTTCCCTTCACAGAGGTCCCACCTCTTAAATTCTCCGCCAACTCTAAATACTCTACCAACTCTAAATACATGAATGAATGCACTTATGAGGTCAAGGTCTGATCACTTCCCAAAAGTCCTACCTCTGACAATTGCCACTTTGGGGACCACACCTTCAACACATGAGACTTTAAGGGACATTCCAGATGGGATGAGGCTGTATCTTTGAGAAGTAAGACAAAGTAGAGAAGAATTAAAAAATGATCAAAACAATTGATTGGTTGGTGTTATGGAAGATGGAGCTCCATCCTTCACAGGCAGCAGAGTCGTACACCGTCTGCTGCTCTGCTAATCTGCTGTCTCCTTGCACATCAGCTTCTGGCCCTGCTTCTCCTGCCACCTATACTTCTGTTGCCACCATACCAACTTCAGTGCTTTCCCCTCCTTTCCTTCTCCTGTCAGTCACTCTCTCCTGCTGTTCCCTTTCCTCTCCTTTTTCCTTTCTGATGCTTTCTTTCTCTTTCCTTCCTACTCCTTGCTGATCCTTTCCTCCTTCCCTCTCCTCATTTCTGTACTCTTCGTGGCTTACTTGAATTTACTCCTGGCTTGGTATTTTACCAGTGTTGTTTACCATGTCTTCTCCATGTGCCTTTCAGTTTCTTCCAATTGCAACTGTTCCCAACTTTGTGTGTGTGCACTGTGTGTGCTCTGTGGGTGTGTGCACTGTGCACGGAGGCAGGCACCATACCTCACATTCAAATGGTACATGAAATCATATTGGGTTGTTGAATCACTACTCCCTGTAAATGCTCCTTAGGAGCTGACTTCTAAAGCCAGGAGTTCCACTAGGCTGCTGGCTACCTTGTGGAGGAATGTCTTTGACTCTGGGCACTAATCCCTGGTCCTACGCATGTTGAGATTAAGATGGCGGGATGGATGGTGACCTTCTCAAAGAAGACTTCACTGGACAAGTTAAACAGGCATGTGTGTCGGAGGTGGGGGCGTATATTCAAGAAAGCTTGAGCTCAACTCTTGAAATAGAAGATGGGAGTGATGTTAAATCCTGGGGGAAGCCAGTGGAAAAGTACTGGTGTTAAGGACACAGCCAGAAGTTGAGGAATGGAAGAAGGCTGACTGTGCTTGTTAATTGGTGCTTGTTGAAATCAGGCTCCTACTCTTCCCACAGAAACCTGAGGATAGCGACCTTTCTTGATGTTGTTATTTCTATGGGGTGGCTCCCTGGTCTTTGAGGAACTGGGTTCTTTCACAATGTCATTGGGTTTGAGCCTGGGAGAATATTTATATCTCCAAGAAACAGAGAAAGAATTTACAAGTTTTCAAAAGTAAATACTTTAAGGAAAGAGACACGAGGGACCTGGAGTGATGAAGAAACCTGTCTAAAGTTTAGTCAAGCTGAGGGTAATTTGAAGGTTGTCCTGGTCAATCTCAAAGTGAGAAACTGTGCTACTACTGCCAGGCACATCAAAGCTTCAAGATTGGGCTATTACATAATGATTTTCACATTTATAGCAGTACCACTAGGCTTATTATGGTCTCAAAATTCAAACTCTGCTGAAACTGCCGTGTCTCACTGACCTTTCCTTGTCTTCTCTTTTCCTAAGTGTTTAGAGAAAAATTGGAGAATGTTCATCCATGTTCAAAATGCCGTTCCTTCTGCTTTAAATTAAATTCAAACCATCTATTGCCAATCTCCAAATGTGAGGTTTAGACTCTACATTCTGCCCACTTTTCTGTAGCTCTAAGATTCCATGGCTAATTATTTTTGTCTTTGAGAAAGCATTCACTATGCATCCCTATCCCATATGCTTGATTTTTTTTAAACAAAGGGAGTTAGTTATGTATTCACCAACTTAATGCTTCAAAGCAGTAAATCCCAGAACATAAACCTAAGAAGAAGTTTTCAAAGTTATAGAACCACATCTAACAAAAAATAAAAGAAGGGGAATTTAAACTCGGTTCATCACAATATCACATTAATGCTAGGCAAGGAGACAGATTGCAGTATTTTCTCCCAAGAGGACCTATAATATGAATAAAGTAGAAGCATGGAATATGCTAATAGCAAATTAGCTAAGGTAACTTTAGTCAAGACGATTATTTCTTTTACTTTTCTCCGTTTTCTTCCTTTTACTACTTTGTCCTTTCGGGAGGAGCCATCAAAATGATCTATCATTGAAAGAACTGGAACCTGAGCACAAAGGAATGTTTGATAGTGAAAAAGGTGTTAGAATAGTGAAGAGAGGTTATTAGAAGAACAGAGATTAAAAACAAAACTGAACAAACCAACCAAACTACTATAGAGAAAAAGCCATTCTACAAAAACCTTGGGGTGACTCTAGATTCTGGTTAGCCCCAGTTATTTTTTCTAACAAAAGATCTGAAAAACTAGGTCATCAAAGACACAGAAGCTCATCGACATCTGTAAGAAGACACTGTTTTTAACCTGCACATTGTACAAGAGCTGGACATGTGTTTTAATTAACTTCTATGGAGGATTAGAACTTTCCAAAAGTGCTGGTTGCTAATTTCAGTACCCTTAGATGGCAGTATATTCTAGACACCAAGGGTACAAATTTGAATTATACAATGTGTTTGTGGGAGTAGTCAAATCAACAAATACTTACTTTTGCTGATTTCTATAACCTGGTGTTACAGAAGGTCCTATAGGTCCTTTCTTTCCCTCCCACAGTCATTCTTTCTCATCCTCTTTTGCAGGAAATCTCAGTCCCCAACTGTAAGGATTCCTCACCCGTCCTCTCTCAATAAAATACAAGTTGTCCAGTTGTCAAAAGTTGCCCATTGTTTGCTGATCCACAAGTAAAATGCTTCCCTTTTGAGAAGATCATCTCTTGACTAAGCTTTGTTGGGGAAATATAATTAAAATCAAAATTTTCTCCAAACCCAGAAAACTTTTCCACAAAGATAGTAAAGAAAGAACATAGTTTTATTATTGAATAAGTATTAAACAGAAATATGATGGGCATCATAGGCAGTCCTCTAAGAGATTGTGAAGACTGAAATTACACACTTTTTATAGCCAGACATACAAATCATTATAAGTATGTTCTCAAGATAAACAATAACTAGTCCTCAAGTAAGAAGACTTGGCAGCATCTTTTCTTCACTTAGTTCATCTTAAATTCACCTTGAAATTGGGGTTACCATCTGTGCTGGTTTCTTGGTTTTATACAAAGGAAAA
Organism: Glaucomys volans; assembly: GCA_020662805.1. Lineage (NCBI taxonomy): Eukaryota > Metazoa > Chordata > Mammalia > Rodentia > Sciuridae > Glaucomys > Glaucomys volans. The sequence goes on from JAJEJO010050221.1 coordinate 1,738,386, forward strand.
ATAAACTTGTGTCCGTATGACAAGAGGTAGTTTTGCAACTGTGAACCAGGTCCCTGCTAAAATTAGGCTCCTTCCCTCCCCCAGAAGTTCCTAGGCAGGGAGTCTGACTCCCTTGATGTTTGCACTTCAAAGAGCTGGATTTCAGGTCCTTGAGGAAGACATCCCTGGGTCATAAATCCTGCAAGAGGCTTATTTAACTTCTCAAAAGATTTACATACATTTCCAAGAGACAGAGAAAGAAATTTTTACAAGTTTTTTGAAGTAAATACTCTTAGAGAAGGGAAAGGGGAACGTTTTCAACATGGAGAATTAAACCTCTTTTTTTAGTTTGTATTTGTCCTTAAACTGTTTTGAGATTAATTGAAATAGATTTAACCCCTCCATCCAAATGCCTATAAAAATTACTGCTCTTCATTCCCAATTAGAATGATCTTTTGGAATCATCTTCTACTGAACATTTTCAAATCAAATACTATGCAATGGTCCTCTGATTCTCTTCCATTCTCCCTAACAGGTGGAGTTACACTGTCCTCAAAGCATAGCTTGAATTGACTTAACGTACTTTTCATGAACTGTGACCAGAGGCTAGCCCAGTATTCTTGAAAACTTAAGGGATTCCTATGCTACACATGACTCTAACCTCCCACCTCCTTAATTTAGGGATCAGTTTAGGGGTCCTTTTACAATGTCATTCCAGAGTCCCTATTGTAACAGTGGTGCCCTTCACCTTTTGAGTATAGCTCTGAGGTTTAATTTTAAAGGGACAAGTTTTCCTTTTCCTCTTCTCCCTCTCCCTGCTCCCTAACCTGGGGGCAGGGAACAAGATTATCCCAAGCTATCTGTACTCCACAGGAAAGAGTTATCTGCCAGAGGATCTAGGAAGTGAGTGTCTCCCAAGTTAATGCATGAATGGTAACACACCCCTGGGATTCCCTGTCAGGGCACACCTGCAACATCATCTCTCTGTTTCTACTGATGGGCAGAATCACAGTCTCTGGGACAGGAGTCCCCTGTGGTTCTCCTTTGCTAGCAAAGCAATAAAACTCCTTTCTCCTTTTCCTCAAAACTGCATCCTCATTATTGAGTTGGCATGGGGGACAAGGGCTGAGCTTTCAGCAACACTATTATGGATCTAAAAATTCCACATTTATTCAGTATTTGGAAGATGGAAGAATCAGCATTATATTAATAAAATCAACTTATTATAAATTTTAAAATAATTGTTCCTAAATTCCTCTGTAATATTCAAGATTCTAGCTGAAAGCTTCTATTTACTCTACTCTTGTCTTCCTCTTCATTCTTCTTTCCTCTATTTCTAACAATTTTCTCCTCATTGTTAATGCATTCTGATGCTCTCTAGAGTTGTCTTGAAGGCTGCAAACACATGCCCTCAGAGGCTTGTCTTTCCCCGTCTTAAAAACTTGCTTCCTGATAAAGGCAGTTTTCTCTAAAAGAAGTCTGATGCCAGCTTTTAAGTTAAGGCAATCATACTTATTTATTCAAAAAAGATACTCATATAATACAAAATAAAAACAAATTAACTGAAGAAATGGGGTCATTAGGGAAAATACTTGGGGTTGAAATAAGGGTGAGTATGGTGGTTTCTGCCACATCCCACATGGACAAGAGAGAAAAGAGTTAACTGCCTATGGATGATGTTGCTATAAATCAATCAATTACCCATAAACTTATCTAATCAATAAACACACAGGAGCCAATGATTTTTAAAATGAGAGGGGGCATGAGGGGTCTGGCCATACCAGCTCTGGCCTCTAACAGCATGAATGGTAACACACCATCAGGGTAGCCCAACTCTCTTTTATTTATAGTCACACAGGTAAAGGGGCCTGGCATGGCCTAGGAGGGGCTTCTTCTGTGATGAACTGGAGGGGGTGGAGTTATGGGAGCCAATTTGCTCAGGGAAACTCTCATATAACGAGGCAGGGAACCACTCCCACAGTGCCACATACCTTAATCCCCAGTCTCCACACGCCCTCCCCCCACCCCCTGCAATTTGGGACAGACCTCCATGTCTGCTGATTTCCCTCGTGTCTGCCAGTTTCCAGAAGTCAGGCCTCTGCATCTTGAGGCTCAACCTCCTCAGATTCTGTTAGGTAAGGATGGCTTCCCACAGGTGAGGTTATTGTTTAGAATGCCCACTGGAAGGTCCCACATGTTTCTTGGAGGAGGATCAATTGCTTGTGTTCTTTTGTGCCCTGTGAAAGGGGTGTGCACAAAGCAACCAAAGAGGAGCAAAGAGGTAAGAGTGGATCACAGGTTCTGGGTAAGGAGGCAATGCTGATTTTCGCAGTGGGGTAAAAAATGCTTGAGATCCTTGGGTATGGAAGCCTGGGAAAGGCATTTTCACACTAAAACATGAATTAACAATAATTATGATTTGTGGGTACAAGAGCCTCAGAGAGACCAGACTGCAGCAGAGGGCATGCTGAGCAGGCATGAGAGATGAGAGGAGAACAAGCTTAGATCTGATCATGAAGGACCTTGAATGCCTAAAGGAGTTTAGTGTTTATCTTAAAGTCAGAGGGGGAATTACTGATCACTTTCTAAGAAGAGAGATTTAAACAGATTCATATTTGAAAAGGTTTATCAATATTCCATTAATTGTGAGTCATGCTTTATAAGCTTTTTGAATTTTTTCCTCAATTTGTTACCAAAAGCTCTGGTCCTTAACTCTGATGCCGATTCATGTCAATTTAATAATGAGGAGATGGTTTTGAGAGAAAGGAAAAAGAAGTTTTATTGCTTTGCTAGCAAAGGAGAATCATAGGGGACTCCTGTCCCAGAGACTGTGATTCTGCCCATCAGGGAAAATGGAGGACATTTAAAGAAGCTCTTCAAAGGTTACATTCCACTTGTGACCTGAAAGGGGGTCCCAGATGCACCCTGATGGTGTGTTGAAATTCAGTTGTTAATTTGGGAGATAGTCACTTCCTAGATCCTCTGGCAGATATCTCCTTCCTGTGGTGGGTGTACACGATCAAGGACAATTAACTCAGGGAGGAAAAGATAACACTGTCACCGGAATCTTGTTAGGAAGGGGGAGAAGGGAGAAGAAAGAAAAAAGCATGTCCTTTTAAAAATAAGCTTCAGAGGGGTTGGGGTAGAGGTGTTGGGGTTGTGGCTGTGTGGTAGAGCACTTGCCTGTCATGTGTGAGGCACATAAATAAATGAATAAAATAAAGGTCCATCAACATCTAAAATAAGCATCAGAGCAATAGGGCCTATATTCAAAAGGTGAACCACTATTACAAATCCAGTAAGAAGAAGTAAGGGGCAGGAATTTTTACTCTGTCTGTGTGTGCATGTGTACGTGCACGCGCTCCTGCATGGCCATATGCACAAGTCGCAGTTATATGTGGTGTTTTTAGATCTAAATTTACTTTGCATTAGATCTAAGCTTTTTTTGTTATCAACAAAAAAGCCTAGCATAAAATTCTTGTTTTTATTTTACAGTTCAATTCCTCTGCAAATCATGAAAAGTACAGGGTACAAATATCAGGTATTTTTTTTTTTTGAAAGAGTAGATATATAAACTTACAATATTTGAATTGTCGGGATTGAGTGTTGAATAATTCATTCATAGGTGACAAGCATCTTATTTTTTGAGATTGTGTCAGAATACAACTTCTCTCCACCACACTAAATGATTAAATATTGTTAATACGGCCGGTTGAAAGTTTCCAGCCATTAAAAGATTAATTAGCATGTTCTAGTATGATACAATATTTAGAAGTTCTACCATCTTTCCTAATCACAATTCAACAAAACCCTGTGAAGAGACTAGAAAATTTAAATGTGTTCTGTCGCTACAAGTGGTTAATACTTTCAGTATGTTTGATGAAGTGAGTTGATAGAATCTTATTTGTGGTAATAGAAAATACTGGGAGAAGATGTTAACAATTATCACATTCAAGGGAGAAATAGGACGCATGTGATTATTTGATGTGTTCACATTTCATAGAATTCTAGATTAGCTAGAGAAAAAGATTAGCCAAGAGGAAACTGTGAAATTACTTAATTCAAAGGGTTTTAAACTTATTTGTGTTGATGTGACACAGGCTGGGAAGTGTTATATGAAGAGACCAAAATCCAACGGGGGGAAAATTGGCTTAAAAGTGACAACAGTCATAGAAGGAATTTCACTCACACTGACACGTTATTGTGACTGAGATTCATATTTGTGCTTCCTGACACATTACGCTAAATTTGAGCTAATATTTCATTACAAATGCTGTTTTTGTTGGAGAAAGAGAATTATAATAGCATGTAAAAATAGGAATTAATGGTGCACTAGAAAAGAATAGATTATATCGTAATTCACTTTTGCTTATTGGTTTGTTGATAAGGAGAGAAAACATGTTGCGTGAAATATCCTAGTCATTTGTGTTCTCTTAACGGGCAACAATTTATTACATCTATCATCAATAATATTTTGAAGTGTTTGAATTAATCATTCTATAAGGTTTAATATGCAAGAGATGCCAAAATACTGTGTTTATTCAGATAGGGCACCTGAGGTGGGTGATATACATGAGTTTGATATACCTGCATGTTCTTATTGGCATAATATTAATAGTGTTACCTATGAAATTTTTGTGAGCAATGGAGTAAACTGAGAAGCCTCATAAAGGTCACATGTGAGGTTAAATAGAACATCTTGGTGTCTCCAATGCACTCATGTGGCACACAAATTTGACCAATTGTTGATTCTTTCAGATCTTGTGACCTGGGAAGCTCTGGACAGTTGATGATAAGCAAAAAATCCTGTCTTTGCCCAAGGTGACTAAACCACTGTTATCAGCTTTTGTGCATTCCATATGTTCAAAAAAATTGGTAAGTCCTGGAAGAACTCTTACGGCAAGCACAAGAAGCACTGAGGTGAGGATAGCTTATTTCTAGTAAAGGAATGAATCAGAAAGCTCTGGGTTTTAGTAATTTTGATAATGAAGATTAGAAATAATATATGTGAATTACTTAGTATTTTGACTTGGATAACACAAGCATGCCACTTGCTTTGTTCTGTGTTCTTCATCCTTTAAGTTGGAGGCCAGGATTCATCAACTTTGGCACCTTGGTATTTTTGGAGAGATAAGTCTTTCTTGTGAAATGCTGTCCTGTTCATTGTAGTGTGCAGAATATCTCCTGAGGGGCAGAATTGCCTTCTGTTGAAACTACTGTTCTAGGCTTTCGCAGGACAAGTGAATCCCAAATGAGTAATAGTTAATGGCCACCTTGTGTGCCAATCTCAAAGGGCTTGCAAGGGATCAAGATCTCAAAAGAAAATACACTTCAAAAGATCCTATCCCCTGCCAGAAAAACAACAACAACAACAACAACAACAACAGAGTATATCACGTGGAGAAGTAGTGCTTTTAGTTATTTTTTCTATTACTCAAAATCTGCCCCCAGGATCATTGTCAAATATTGTCATTATACTTCATCTGTCCCCACCTGTGCTTCTCTTTAAGGTAGAAAATGATAAAGGATACTTCGAATGCTCCATGGTTGCTGGCATGTGACTAATCCTGGCTTTTGCGCTATTATTTCTAACTTATTATTATCATTATAACTTTTGTTACATAATATATATTCATGTTTTAACTAACAGTTTTTTTCCTCTAAAATTAACTACATTTTTAAGAGTACCACGTGTGCAAGAGTGAGAAAAAAAAAATCTCTATTAACCAGGGATAAGATGGAGCTGAAGAAAGATAGAATGCATTTTGTTACACATCTTGCCATTTTGAAATTGGATAGGCCTATGTCCTGTGAAGTAGGCTTAGTTTTCCCTGCTGTCTACTTCTAGTTTTGTGATGCAGATTGTGCAGCAACAAGAAAATTGGCAATCAATCCCCCACTGTGCATTGTTGGTTTCTAAAGCAAAATCAGGACCATTTCCTCCTGGGTCCCATTAGTACCTTCTCACATCTCTGGGGATTTGTAGGTGGTACACAGTAGGATATGACATCCTGATATATATGATTTTCTATAGCACTGTAGATGAGAGTGAAAGATGAAAGGTGTGTGCATAGCCCATGCTTGAAGTTGTAGTCTTTCATGTACTAAACCTATATGAGGAAGAAATGCAGGTCATGTTGTACTGAAACAATTTATTTCTGTTTCTGATATAGAATCAAGGAGTGAGGGCAGAGGTTTAACTTTGTTGAGCAGAGCTGTACCAGATGAATTCCTATGGATCAATGTAAATGGGCTGTACGCTTCTCTCTATATCTGTTCACTTTAAGTCTGAAAGTGGTCTTTTTATAATAGCCTAACATATGAGCAGACTGGAGATAATCTTTATTCCCTTCTTCTTGACAATCCTGAGCCGGGTTACTTTATTCAAAAGAAACAACAAAAACAATATCAATATAAGGCTAAGGGAAAAAAAAAACTGCCACAGAAGACAAAGGAATATTGCAATAAAGACTTTAAGAAGCTGTTTCAGTTTGAAAATAATTTATTACAGAAATCACAAAGAATCAAGAAAACAACTGCTTGATAGGCATTCTATAAAGAGGTGTGGGATGAATGAGTGGAGGCTTAGTATGTGCAAATGATTGGCTTCTACAAAACATGACCCAAACATGTAAGAAAAATGATCAGAAATTAAAATATAATAGACTTATTTCTGTTTTCCAGTAGGATGTAATAGGTGATGGGAGGTCAGTAGTCCCATTGTAAAAACTGGAAAAGGCTGAATAAGTGACATGGGAAAAAAAATCCCTATATCCTTAAAGATATTATAAATCTGTAGAAGTGATGGGGATTAGGTGGGATAAAATTCCCAAGAGGATTTCTGAATACCACTAGTTATTTATATTCTACTTTGAGTATTTTCTTACTGGAGGTAATAAGAAAGAGAAAATCATTAAAGATTTCAGCAGTTGCACAGAACTTGAATGACACATTGGAAACACACGGAACCCAAGATGAATCGTTATTTTTTCCCATGGGAAATTGCTAAATTATGGGCTACATCAGACGTTTGGGAGGTAGGCCAAAGGTTCTAAAGAGAGGAATGAAATTTTCAGTTTCTTAGTATTTAGGAAACAAATACTTGATAGGAGGAAGATGCATATTTAAGCTTATGATTGATTTTCTTCAGAATAGTCTAATTTTGAAGCTAAGAGGGGAAGGAAGATAAAAAGATAAGCTAAAAAACTCTAAAATCATCACTGAATGTTCCACAGCCTTTCAAAAGATAAAGATCCCAACAAAATTGTAATTCAAAGTGTAGACTGTTCTAACAGAAAATGCAACCTTACACCATTTGCTTGAGAGAGGATAGGTGACATCATCTCAGGTGAAGCATATTATTTTCTGCAATTTATGTAGTATTTTATAAATGAGTTCAACATACTATGAAAATTTATTAGGTGTAGAAAGAAGCAAGACAGCTTTAAAATGATAAAATAAATAAACATTAGAAGGAAGTCCACAGATGATACAAATAATATTTTATAAGAATTTAAAATAATATGCTATAAGAATTTAAAATAAGCAGCCAGAGGGAGTAAAATACATTAATCAAGAAAGTAGCCAAAAGATCAACAACTTACTACTCTGTAGAGACAATGGAAACCAAAAACCAAAATGACGATGTCTTTAAAGTGTTGGAAAACAGACAGAAGTAAACCTTAGCCAGGGGTAGTGGCTCATGCCTGTAATCCCAGTGGCTCTGGAGCTGAGGCAGGAAGATCTCAAATTCAAAGTCAGTCTCAGCAATGGCAAGGCTCTAAGCAACTCAGTGAGACCCTGTCTCTAAATAAAAAACAAAATAGGGCTGGGAGTGTGACTCAGTGGTGGAGTGCCCCTGGGTTCAATTCCCTGTAGCTCCCCCAAAAAAGAAAAATAAATTAAACCTCATATTAAATTTTATGTCCATTCAGTGTATTGTCAAAATATACATGTAATAAAATTATTTTCAGACAAACAAAAGTAAAGAGGCTTTTTACAAAGTTTGCAATGAAACAGCAACAACAACAACAACAACAAAAACAAAACAAACAAACAAACAAAACTAAAGTGAGTTCTTTGGGCCAAAGTATAATACTAGGTGGACACAAGGATATTGAGGAAAGAATAAAAGAATAAACAACTCATGGAATTAAAAACAAAATCTGCATAAATTTTCATATTTAGCATCACCCAAAAGTCAGCTTTTACCCTACTCATATTAAAAAAGTGCAACTTGAATCTGGTCAAGTCTCAGGATGGAACTATAAATTTATAGAAAGAATGAGGGATAGACCTATTTAACTATGTAGGGGAGTGCAGTCAACAAAATTGAGACTTTAGAGCAAAATTCTAAAGTTCTTTAGAATAAATAATGTATCAACAAGCAAACAAATAAACAAAAATATAAAAAGAATGAAGTGGGTACGTATGGATGAAAATAGATAATAACACATAAACCAGTGCCAATGAAAAGATTTTATTTGAATTCTTACATTGAACAAAGTACATAAGAAAAAAACGAACATGAACATGAACAGGATATTTCCAGAGTCAAGATAGTTTTACTAATTTTCAGGCATGAAATGATAGTAAGGTTATGTTTCAAAATGATTACAATAATTTAGAAGTATATACTGAATTTATTGAGAAGTGATGTGATATCTGGTATTTGTTTCAAAATAATAAAGTAGTAGATATGGGTAATATAAATAATAATGGCTGTTACTTAATTCTTTTAAAAGCTAGATTATGGGCACAGCATGTTTATTACACTGTTATTACCTTTTGTATATTTTGAGGGTTTTTTGTGTTTTTATGAGTTTTATATAGCTCTATAACTGTTACCATAATTATAGTGACTTAAAACAACACAAATGCATTGTATTTGGAAAGTCTGGCAGGTCTCACTAGGTAGATATCAAGTGTTGACGGGGTTGCTTTCATTTCTGGAGTTTCTAAGGGAAATCTTTTTCTTTTTTTGCCTTTTCCAGCTTATAGTCTGCCTGCATTCCTTGTGTTAGAGTCCCCATCCTCCTTTTCTAGGGTTTCAGCAGGAAACAAATGATATACCCAAATTGGTATGATTTGAAAGGAGTTTCACAAAGTGATGTAATAGCCAGGTTTGGTCACACAGACCTTAAATCCCAGTTACTTGGGAGCCTGAGGTGGGAGGATTGCTTGAGCACAGGAGTTCAAGACCAACCTGGGCAACATAGCAAGATCCTAGGGCAACAATCACACAAAGTAAAACAAAAAGTCAAAAAGCAACACAGAGCAGCAGGAGGGATAGTGCAGGTCTGGACTGGTAAGAGTGAGGAGTGCTTACGACTCTGGGCCTGAGTGCTAGGGGACAGAGCCACTGCTGAAACTCAGCAAATGGGAGGACCAGGAGAATAGGGATGCAGGTAAGAGCTGTGAGCTTCACAGGGTGGACTCTAGTTAGCTGAGTCTAACACAGGACTGATGATTCCAAGTAACTTGACTGAAGCTAAAATATTTTAAATGGTGTCTGTTTGCGGCTTGAAGACAGCCAAGGTTAATGCCCCTAAAACTTTTACCAATGCTTTTCAAGAGAAATTAATCTATGGTCACACCCTATATCATTCACAATGCTAATGATAAAATCCCAAATTCCAACATAAAAATGAAGACATATTGACAGGAGAATGTGACCCTTTATCAACAGAATGTGCAATCAATAGAGACTAATTATGAGACAACAGATGTAGACATTCGCAGACAAAATTTTGAAAGTCTTTGTTATAACTGTGCCCAGTGACAGAAAGTAAAGTGTGCTTGCAACTTGTATTATCATATAGTAGATAATGATACTACTCTAGCAAGGTATTTCGGTTTATTAGAAAACTAATCATACACCCAACCTATTATCTGATAATTTCCCTTCAAAATATTTACCTAAGAGAAATGATGTGTGTCCACAAAAGAATTCTACAATAATGTCCTTAGAATCTTTAAAGAGATAAGAATAGACAAAAATTGGATATAGCCCAGAGGTCCACCAGTAGAAGTCTGGATAAACAATGTCATAGTCATACAATGAAATACTGCTCAACAATAAAAGAAAGAGGTCTGACATATACAATAAAAAAACCCAAAGTCCTAAAACATACTGAGTGAAAAAATACACCAAAAAGGATGCATGCACTCTGGTTCTATTTATGTGAAATACTGGATTTGGGGAAGGAGCAGAGGTTGACTTGAAGGTACAATACTGAACTTTCTGGGGTGATGATGCTATTCTATTTCTTAATAAGACAGGTTTCACAAGTTTGTCTCTTTGTCAAAACTCAACACTTAGCAAATAATAATTTATGATTTTTGTGTGTCACTGTACATAAATGATACCCCAGAAAAGAACTGTGAAGAAATGTTAAACTCCAGTAGAATTTTATTTCTAGGGTTGCATTCTGGTGTTTATTTGAAACTTATCAAAAATTAGCATAGATATTGCGGGGAAAGAGGAATAGATAAAGGTAGAGAGAGACAATATTTTAAAATGTAATTGTACAATCTAGGATCCGGGGTATTAAGTGGGTTTTACCCTACAGTCCTTAAATTTTTCTTAATCAAATATTGGAAGAAAATAGAAAGGCAATGGTAAATGGGAAAAATTGAGGGGAACCAGGTAGATTTATCAATGTTTAAGTGACTCTCAGCTGGTTGAAGTGCAAGCTTAGTTAAACAATGAATCTGAAAAGAAAGATTAACAGAGAAATAAAATGCACTATCAGTAAAAAAAAAGAAAATGACTTTGTCAAATATATTCTTAGGACCTCCAGTATGCGAGTTAGACTTAGGTACTTTATCCAATGAATTAGGGGAAAGTTTCATGTAAATGACAGTAAGAACAATGAATACCTCTTAGTGGCTTCAGCTTATCTTGGCACATTTTGGGGCAAGTGGGGCCTAGGCTGATGCTCAATCCCAAATGTACAACCCTGTATAATTCTGTGCAGAGGACAATTAAGATGATCTTTAAATAGAGAAGAAAAAGTGAAATAAATAACAATGTCATGAGAATATGTGATCCATATATGTGACTTAAAAAGACAGTGTATGCAACTGCTAAATTGAAAAACTAAGGAAGCAGAACATATGGCATAGAAATAGAAATCAGAGATAAAGATAAAAAGTATCTTCTGAACTACAACAGAATGACTTGAACCTTGGCAAAGATGAATTTACCACATTCCGGGAAAAAAGTAAATAAAAAAGATACCTTGAAAAAGTTTTGACATGCAAGGAAGAGATCAGCTCAGCGTTAGGCAAAAACAAAACAAAACAATAAAAAAACCAATCATTCTGGGGTCAGATTTCTCTTTTATAAGAGTTTGTTTGAAGATAATAGAGAAATATCCACATGTTTTTGAGGGGACAGCTGGCAATATAAATATTGCATATCCATTCAAATGGGTATCAAAAGAAAAATATACTGACAGTTGTTGTAGGAAACAAGAAATGTGTCACTCAGGTACCTTTTCCCCAACGATGTAAGAAAAGACTCAGAAAACAGTAAAATTCAGGGCTTCTGAGAAGGAAACAATGATAGAGTAGAAATGTTTTGTCTTTTCTCATCATTCTACAACAAAGACCCAGTATGATATGACAAATAATAGGATTTTGATAATCAGTTGTTTAATAAAAGAAGGAACTAGTGAGTGAGTGACTTTGCACAACACAAACAATGGCCTAAAATTATTGCTATGAATATCTTAAAAAATTAATGCAATATAAAAGTTATTTTTAAAGGTAAAGAGAAAATATTTAAAAATAATTGCAGCAAATTCTCTATTGCATTTACAAAGGCTGGCAGTGGATATGGGAATACTGGTAAAAGAGTCCTCAGTTTTCAAAGGAAGAAAAGATTGGGGGATATATTTAAAATTTTTTTACTGTGAAATTCACTCTTTAGGTCAGTTATTAAATAGACTTACATTCTTTCTATTTATCATGCAAATTTATGTTATAAATACAAGAATGAGAAGGACACAATTTTTGCTTCTGAGGAATTTATAATCTGGAACAGTTCTGTGCAGAATTGTCATGTGTGGCTGTCAAGCATTTGTGTTGTGCTCTAAGTGTAAAGCACTGGATAAAATTCAACATCTGTTCATGATAACAACTCAAAATAATTTAAGTAAAAAAGGAATGTCCTTCAATATCACAAAGATCACATTTGACAAACAAACCCCAGCTAGCATCTATTTGATGGTGATAAACTGAATGCTTCTCCTTTAAGATCAGAACAAGATAAGAATGCCCCTTCTCAGAACTCAACATTGTACTAGAAGTCTTACAGAGTAATTAGGCAAGAAAAAAACAATAGAAGACATCCAAATTGGAAAGAGAGGAGTAAAATTGTCTCTGTAGATGTGATATTAGAAGATGCTAAAGATTTCATAAAAAAACTATCAAAATTATTTTAAAATTCAGTAAAACTTATAGGATACAAAATCAATATACAAAAATCAGTTATGTTTCTAACCACTAAAAAGAAGTTATCTGCAAAATAAATCAAGAATGTAGGGGGGTGGCAGGGGGTAAGAGAAGAATGGAGGAAATTTGGATTGTGCAGAAGGAAATGGGGCAGGAGGGAGTGGGGGAAGGATAGTAGACTGAGACAGACAGTATTACCCTATGTACATGTATGATTACACGAATGGTGTGAATCTACATTGTGACAACCATAGAAATGAAAAGTTGTACCCCATTTATGAACAATGAATCAAAATGCAGTCTATAAAAAAAATTTAAAAAAAGAGAAAGAAAGTAATCTCAGCAGCTTGGGAGGCTGAGGCGGGAGGATCTTGAGTTCAAAGCCAGCTTTAGCAATTTAACTCAGCACTAAGCAACTCAGTGAGACCCTGTCTCTAAATAAAATACAGAAAGGTGCTGGAGATGTGGCTCACTGGTTAAGCACCCCTGGTTTCAATCCTTAGTATGAAAATAAATAAATTGTTAAGGAATGTCCCCACTATCCCTATTTTTTCTAGTGTTTTGAGCATGAAGGGGTGCTGTATTTTATCAAATGCTTTCTCTGCATCTATTGAAATAATCATGTGGTTCTTGACCTTAAGTCTGTTGATGTGGTGAATTACATTGATTGATTTCCGGATGTTGAACCAACCTTGCATCCCTGGGATGAAACCCACTTGATCATGGTACACTATCTTTTTAATATGCTTTTGTATGCGATTCGCTAAAATTTTGTTAAGAATTTTTGCATCAATGTTCATTAGAGATATGGGTCTGAAATTTTCTTTCCTTGATGTGTCCTTCTCTGGTTTTGGTATCAGGGTGATATTAGCTTCATAGAATGAGTTTGGAAGGGTTCCCTCCTCCTCTATTTCATGAAATACTTTGAGGAGTATTGGAAGGAGCTCTTTGAAGGTCTTGTAGAACTTGGCTGTGAATCCATCTGGTCCCGGACTTTTCTTTGTTGGTAGGCTTTTGATGACTTCCTCTATTTCATTGCTTGAAATTGATCTATTTAGGTTGTTTATGTCCTCCAGATTCAGTTTGGGTGGCTCATATGCTTCTAGGAACCTGTTGATGTCTTCCAGTTTTTCTATTTTGTTGGAGTATAAATTTTCAAAGTAGCTTCTTATCATGTTTTGTATTTCAATTGTGTCTGTTGTAATATTTCCATTTCCATCACGAATTTTAGTTATTTGGAGTTTCTCTCTTCTTCTCTTCGTTAGTGTGGCTAAGGGTTTATCAATTTTGTTTATTTTTTTCAAAGAACCAACTTTTGGTTTCGTCAATTTTTTGAATTGTTTCTTTTGTTTCAATTTCATTGATTTCAGCTCTGATTTTGCTTATTTCCTGTCTTCTACTACTTTTGGTGCCTCTTTTTCTAGGGCTTTGAGCTGTAAGGTGAGGTCATTGATTTGTTGACTTTTCATTCTTTTATTAAATGCACTCCCTGCAATGAACTTTCCTCTTAGCACTGCTTTCATAGTATCCCAGAGATTTCGATATGTTGTATCTTTATTCTCGTTGACCTCTAAGAATCTTTTAATTTCCCCCCTAATGTCTTCTGTTATCCATGTATCATTCAATAGCATATTATTTAATCTCCAGGTCTTGGAGTAGTTTCTGTTTCTAACTTTCTCGTTGATGTCTAATTTCATTCCATTATGATCTGATAGTATACAAGGTAGTATCTCTATGTTTTTGTATTTGTTAAGAGTAGCTTTGTGGCATAACATATGGTCTATTTTAGAGAAGGACCCATGAGCTGCTGAGAAGAAAGTGTATTCACTTTTTGATGGATGGAATATTCTATATATGTCCCTTAAGTCCAAATTAGTGATTGTGTCATTGAGTCCTATAGTTTCTTTGTTCAATTTTTGTTTGGAAGATCTGTCCAACGGTGAGAGAGGAGTGTTAAAGTCTCCGAGTATTATTGTGTTTTGGTCTATTTGATTCCTGAAATTGAGAAGGATCTGATTTGGTATATATACACAATGGAATATTACTCAGCCATAAAGAAGAATAAAATTATGGCATTTGTAGGTAAATGGATGATGTTGGAGACTGTTATGCTAAGTGAGATCAGCCAATCCCAAAAATCCAAAAGCCGAATGGTCTCTCTGATAAATGAATGATGATGCACAATGCGGGGGGGGGGGAAGGGTGGCAAGAATGGAGAAAGGATAGATAGCATAGAGGGAAGGGAGGGGTGGGGGCAGTTGGGGGGTAAAAATAATAACAGAATGTGTGACAGATACCATTGCCTTGTGTACATGCATGAACGCACAGATGGTGTGACTCTACTTTGTGTACAGCCAGTGAAACAATAGCTGTACTCCATTTGTGTTCAATGAATCAATAAGTAAATTAAAATAAATAAATAAATAAATAAATAAATAAATTGATTAAGAAAACATTCTCACAAATGTATCAAAAAGTACACAATATTTAGGAATAAAATAAAACTAGGAAGGTGAAGTTGTTTTTTTGTTTTTTTTTTTTGTTTTTTTTTAAACTCACTGACCATTTAGCCTTTCTATAAGGAAAGCAAAATGCATTTTGAGGTAGCTCTAGCATTCTCCTTCATGTCCAGAGCTTGGTCACTTGGTTACCCTAACTAAATGGAGTCTAGGAGAATTGAGTAATTGGCTTGAAAAACTTTTATAATGAGCAATGGACAAGGGAGAAGGAGACTGAAACAGCCATTCAGATTAGCCACCCAAAGTGACTACATTTTAAAGTAAGAAAAATAGTACAATGTAATTGTTGTTTAAAATATTAGGTAGCCATTGAAAGTGTTATTATGCAGGGTTTTAAATTACAAAACCTACAATTGAGTTATATTAAGTAAATATGTGTGGTACACAAAAATAAAGTATTATGAGTCATATACACAACACATTCAGGATTTCAGGTAAAATGTGGAAAACATTTTTTAAAAAATAATGTTTTTGGTACTGTGGATTGAGTCCAGAGGTATTTTTACCACTGAGCCACATTTCCAACCCTTTCTATGTTTTATTTAGAGGTAGAGTCTCACTCAATTGCTTAGGGCTTTGCTAAGTTGCTGAGGCTGTCTTTGAACTTGGGAAACTCCTGTCTCAGTTGCCCAAGCCACTGGAATTATAGGCATGCACTACCACATCTGGCTCTTTTAAAAAATATTATCAATGGTTCTATCCAGGTGGTGATATACTTAACATTTACATTTTTCTTTGATTCGAGTTTTCCATATTTAAAAAATACATATAACATTTAACATTGAAATTTCTTTTTACTAGAACTTAACTTAATGCCTCTTTTTCTACTTTAATTTGAATAGAATTTGCTTTTTGCTTTGTGTATGATTTGTGTTGCTTGAAAACAATAAAAACCATATTCTCACATTTTTGTATAAAATAATTTTAGAAAGTGTCCTAACTGGAGGTTCATCCAGAGCAGTTGGGTGCTCATTCTCGTCCTGGCGAGATGACATTGGCTCTGACTGTGTTTGTGCTGGAATGCCAGTCTAAGGGATCCAAACACTAAGCTACAACTTGGGTAATCTTGGCCCACAAGAGAGATCTGAATGCAGAGAAAACCTGCACCAGAATAAGGAAAGTTAAACAAACAAAGTCATTCTCATGCTGCAGAGTGATCTGCCCCCAGAATGTAGGAAAGAGGTGCTCATGATGATGGTTTTCAATTACCATCCCATCACTCTTCCTGAGCACTGAAAATGGTCATTGTAGTAAAGGGGGTGACTTAAGACTGAAATATAAAGCAGTTTCAGTGACTTTTCACTTAGATGTCCTTAAATTTTTTCCCCTAGGAAGTTTAAGATGAATATATGAACACATGTGTTTACCATATTGTCACTCAGCTTTGGGTTTTATATGAACCCCCTTAATTTTTGTGGTCAGATTTGTCTTGCAATTAAATGGTTCTAAAAGCGTATTTTCAACATTTTTGGACTTTTGTTCATGCTAATGAATGCTAAGAGTTATTTCAGCTCAAGGGATAGATAATGTGTGGGTGGGCAGGATGCTGCCTCAGGAGAAATCAAATTGAATTCCTTCTTAGAATCAACTGAAGTTTCTCTTTATTACTTCACGTAAGATAACCTTGAAGTCTGAGGGTAAAGAGGGGGAATTTCTTGTAGGGGCAGAATTGTGTTTTAAGTCATGAACTTTGGAGGCAGGAGTTAGGATTATGAATAATTTGGAGACATATTTCACTTTTTATGGACCCAGTCCACGCTGCTGTTCTAGTGACACCTCAGCCTTCCAAAGTCAAGGGATTGCATCTCACACATTATGGTCTTTTTGTTGATTTTTACATGTGCATCTAAAGAATACTGTCTTCTTTTACTGTTCATTTACTTGGAAAATTTAATATTTTTCATTAGTTACTTTTTTTCTGCAATAAAAACTTGAAATGCCTGACATATTAAAGTATTATCATTATTATTTTCTCCTTTGATATTTCTCTATGTGTTTCAGTTTTGAATATTATATATTTTCCATTTTATATGGAAAAATATCGTTCTATTCTCTGAAAAGTCCTAGAAATACCACAATGTGTTGAATTATTAAATATAAGCTTGGCTCAGCTTTTGATATTCAAGGGAAGTCAAGTAGATTACCAAGATTTAAATCTGAAAGTTGGAGTATCTGATTTATAATATTAATTTATCTTTAATTATGGAAAAGCAAACTAATTTGATGGTACTACCTATTTATTTTTCAAAATGTTTGTAAAGTTAAAAAAAAATGACATTAATTTTTGAACCTTGCTGAAACTTGTTGCTTGTTTTTCAATTGCCAATCAAACTTTAGGAATTTATGGTTCTGTATTTCTTTTTTTAATAATCTGATACTTGCAAAAGTTTTCAAGCACATGAAAAATAAAACCCTTTAAATTCTGATATGGCTATACCTAAGACATATATAATTTTGCAGACTAACAAAATATAACTACACTAATTATGCCAGGGTGTGTGTATGTGTGTGTGCAGATATGTGTGTGTACTTTTTAAGCACTGGATAGTAATACAGAGATAGTTCCCTATCATAGATTCACATACTACAGATCTAAATTAAAAATTTACTTTATGAAGTGCTCATTTTCTGAGACATTTGTAGATAAGCAGTTTATAATCCTCAATGAATACGCTTTAATCATGCATTTGGGAAGAGTTGTTGTCAATATAGGAATGAATAGGCAGGTCAGTGCCAAAGATTTTTTGAAAACTACTCTCAGTATTCTTTTTGGAATTGGATAATTTAAAAAGCTTCCAGTAATATTTTGATGTTTTATATAGTATCTAGAGTAAGGAAGTCCTGTCATTGAAATTACTCTGATTTTCAAGATTCTACCATCTGTCTCCTGCACACCCACTCACCTTATTATTGATTTCCCAGAGATTTTGCTCCTCTCCTTGCTTTCTAGAGAGTGATTGATGAATGTATCCTCGCAGTCATTTCTCCTGAAAGAAGGGCAAGCCTGTAAGTGTGCCCTGCTGGTTGTCTCCAGTGTGAGTAGGAGGATATACCCAGAAATAATTTTTATGAGTTAGAAATGTGATTGAGATGCTGGCAATAGGGAATAAGAACAGAGTGAACTGAAAACATCAGGTTTAATGAAGAGATTTCTGTTAAGGTTTATTGAACCCTTTTCCAGACGGTAATATACATTTTCACAATTCTCCTATGACTAGTAAAAGTAACAGGAGAGGGTGGCCATTATTCATGCCATCAGAAGTGGCATCTTGGTCACTGATGTATTTGTAGAAATCATTTCATTAGCTGGGCATGGTGTCTCATGCCTGTAATCCCAGCTACTTAGGAAGTGAAGGCAGGAGGATCTCAAATTCAATGCCATCCTTGGTTACTTAGACCCTGTTTCAAAATTAAACCATGTAAAGGGCTGAGGCTGTAGCTCAGTGGTAGAGCACCCCTGGCTTCAATCCCCATACCAAAAAAAAGAAAAAATAAAAGGAAAAACTACTTAAATGAACAATGTTTATTAAAGACATACTGTTTGCCAGGTATTGTGCTTGGCAGTGGAAACAATAAATAAGCTATGGTTTCTATGTCAAAGACTGTACAGACTTTCTGGAAAAAAGGCAAGTAAATACATCATAAAATATAGTATTTGTTATGACGCCATGACACAGAATTTGAATATTTTAAATACTTCTCTTAGCCACTTCAAACTGTAAATGAGTTAAGCAGTTATGTTTACATGCTATACAACCATTAGGAAAATGTAACTCCTGGCAACAGAAACTGAATATGCCTTCTCAGTAACTTCCTTTCCAGCATATTACTGAACTTGGAGATCTTCCAGGGCAAGCAATGAGCCTTTTATTGGTAATAAAGCCAAGAAGCTTGCCTTATACACAGTAGATACTTAACAAATATTTTTAGGATAATATTATTTAATATTATTTATGAAAAAAACAGGTTTGAGGAATAATTCCCAATTTAAAAAGCTGGTTTTTACCTCTGACACCATCTGCTGACTTTGGGTCAGTACAGTTGTGACGACATTAAACATGAGCACAAATATTTGTGTGAGAAGATGGAACAAAGTAAGTTAATCTGGCCAGAATATGTAAACTAAGTTGTATGAGCTTGCTAACATAATAGAGAGGGGAGTTAGTAAACTTGTAAAACATGTCTTAAATTCTAAGCATTGAGAAACAGCCCCAAGGAAGAATATCTGTCATACTTGGTACAAACCTTCTGCCAAGACAGGGGACCCAGAAGACAGAGGAGCTGGGAGCATCTCTCCATAGGCAGATAGAGAGAATAGGAACCTATATCCCAGGTAGTCCAATAGCTGAGACAAGTTTCTAGCTACTGCTTTCCAGGTGGTGATTATGCCCAACTAGTGGACAATCTCCACGTGAGCCACTGTAAGATAGAGCAGCTGTTCAGACCACTTTCCATATTAGAATTTGGTTTGAAGATCTGTTTTGTTGCTTATCTACCTACACATATAGAAATTATCTGGTTCAGTCTTTTCACCAATAGGGACTATTCTCTGGTTCAGTTATCTGAACTGGTTCAATTATCTGGTTCAGTCTATTTCACCAATAGGGACTATCAATGCAAAGTGAACTTGGTTGAGAAGTTGCATGTCTTTCTGATGTTTTAGTCAGCTTAGAACAATTAGAGGGGGGAAAGTTTATTTGGGGGACTGATGGTCCATAGATGACCAACTCCATTCCTTGGGGCTCCAGGTGAGGCAGGATGTCATGGTGGAGAATCTGATATAACTTTCCTACGTACATATATGAGTACACCACAGTAAATCTCACCATCATGTACATCCTCAAAAAGTTAATTAAAAAATAACTATGGGTATTTACAAAAAAGATCAAAAGCAGGAAAGGAACAGGGGTAGGGGAAAGAAAAGGGGGAGGAGAAGTATTGGGATCTGAATTAGAATAAAATAAATTCCATGCTTGTATAATTATATCAAAATGGATTCTACTGTCATGTATAACTAAAAAGAATCATTTTTTTTAAAGAAGTGGTGGCAGTGGCAGAGGAAACAGCTGGAAACATAGTACCCAGGAAACAGCTTCATTCCATAGTGACAGAATATATACCCAAAAGGCTCGTCCCCAGGGACCCATCTTCTTCATCTATACTCTATATGCCTAGAGTTACCACTCAATTAATCCCTATCACAGGATTAATGCACTAATTAGGTTAATATTCTCATAGTCCAGTCATTTCGCTTCTAAACCTTCTTGCGTTGTCTCACCCATGAACATCTGGTGACACCTTACCTCTAAACCATAATACCTGTTTCCATCTCTCTTATGTCATAGAAACAGTAATAGAAAGAAAACAGACACATACATAATCTTCATTCTTGGATTATAACTAGACTTAGGGTAAAATGGTTTACTATTGAGGAAGAAAGTAATATGTCTAATTAGAGCTTTGAGATTAAAACCCGAGACAAAAGAGATAAAACACTTAGCAACCAAGAAGCCAAATATAAAATGCCCAGATCATGATGGTGATGAGCAGAAATATAGCACTTGAGCTATTTGCAGGCCTAAATGGTGAATTATTAATTATAGTAATACCAGATGCTAAAATAGATAGAACTTCAAATTTTAGTGGATTCTCACCAGTTTATTTTTCTCTCCTGTGATGTTCAAATAGGGATTCTACCTGGACAGGTAACTCTTCATCAGTTGCAATATACAAATCCAGGCTCTTTTATTCTTGTAATTTTACCATCTTCCATCCATGGATCACAAGGTGGCCATAAAGCCATCTCCCGTCCAGCCAGTCAAAAGAGAATGTTAGATAGGAGAATCATTCATGAAAGCCTTTTTGTGGTGGTGGTTCCCTACCTGTATACCACTGGTCAGAACTTAGTTGCATGGCAACACCTAACTATAAGCAAATATAATCTCATAATGTGTTAATCATCTTTTTACTAGAGAAAGAAAACCTTATTTTGGCTCATGTTACAGAGGTTTAATCCATGGTTGCCCAAATCCATTGTTCTGGGCCTGAGGGGAGGCAGAACATCATGGTGGAAGAGCATGGCAGAGAAAAGCTATTCAACTCGTGGCAGTCAGAGGAATGAGCCAGAGACAAAATATAGTCCAAGGGTATGCCCCAGTGATCTACTTTCCC
Source organism: Glaucomys volans (assembly GCA_020662805.1). Classification (NCBI taxonomy): domain Eukaryota; kingdom Metazoa; phylum Chordata; class Mammalia; order Rodentia; family Sciuridae; genus Glaucomys; species Glaucomys volans. The sequence goes on from JAJEJO010050221.1 coordinate 1,759,514, forward strand.
CCAGCCATGCCCCACCTGTTTGTAGTCACCACCTAGTAATATTTCTATTCACCCATCAATCCACCTATCAATAGATTATTCCAGTAAGTGAATTAATCCATTGATGAGGTCAGAACCCTAATCCTTATCTAAAAGTCCCACCTCTGAACCTTGCTGCATTAGGGAGCGTACTTTCAAAACATGAGCTATTAGGGGTACTAGATCCGAACAATAACATCATGTACTTGGGAAAAAGATGGTTTGTTGTGAATGATCGATTTATATCTGCCCCAAATTAGGGATTGATGACTCCACTTTAATTTTAAAAGGGAGAACAGAGGATAAGGATCCAGTGATAAGTAATAGCTGTGAACAAACTTAGAACATAAGAATTATGTGGGATCCACAGAAAATCAATATAACTTTGACAACACAAAAGCAGACATTCCAACTGAATTGGTACCGTATCAGGCAAAAGTTTCTCACCATTCCTTAAAAAGAATTCATAGGCTTAATATGATAGCCTGATGTCATATATGGCTTTTAAAATATAATAATTGCATACAATTAGTAAATACTAAGTGATATGTATATGACTTTTATTCCACAGTTGAGATTGTCACCCTCAACTCAGTATTTTTCCATCCTCATTGATTTTAAATGACTTTTTAGTTGCTAAAGTATGATATCTAGATGGGTGTGACCCATAAGATAATTTAATTTAAGATTGTGGTACCCAAATCAGGAAAATATGAGTATGTAGCCCCTTGCAATTCACTTCTTTCAAACTTTCTGTAAAGCAGGAATAAAGGCCATGGAATGATCTGATATAATTTTCTTATGTACATATATGAATACACCACAGTGAATTCCACCATTGTGTATGTCCACAAGGATGAGGTCCTAAGTAGAATAAGATGTATTTCATTCTTGTATAGTTATATCAAAATGGATTCTACTGTCATACATAACTAAAAAAATGATAAAAAAAGAAATGGGAAGTTTGTATACAATAAATTATGCCAGAACTTGCTCATGAAGAAGAAGTTGCTATTTATCATACAAAAAAAACCTTAATGGCTAGGTGAGTAGGAATCAGTGTGGGGACTGGAGAAACAAGTGGTAGTCAGAAGAACACAAAAAACATCATGGAGTTTTAAACTGCATCCCAACAAGTTCATATAGTAAATTGCAAGAAGTTTATGTTACAGTATAGAACATTACAGACTTGCTTTGGTTTCCTTTGAGTTTCCCATATGGGTCTTGAATTGATTATATAAAAATCTCTTGTGTCTTGAGTGACTTGGAAACACCCAGCCACAATGTGTGCTGGAAACTTAGCAGCATGGGACCATGGGAAGAGAAGGTATTTTTAATCAATAAGTAGACTGGATTTGAGGACTGAGACAGACTTGATTGTGGGTCTTAATCTTATTAGGAAAGTTTGATGAAAAGTTGGTAGAAGATTAGGCTTGAGTCAGGCAGGTGAAAGGAATTGAAAGCCAATGAAGATATATGTTAGATGCACAATAAACAACTGTTGAAGGAAAGAATGATTACATTCAGAAAATGAATCATAATAAGAGGAGTCTAGCTGATATGATATACTTGAAGTATATTTATGGCCTGACCAGGCCAGGTGAGGCTACATGCAAAATTTATGCCTGAGGGAGAATGTACAAGACCTAGATCGGCAGTGAAAATAGTAAAGTTCAGAGCAGGAGAGCTAAGCAAAGATACTGAAGCAGAAGCCCAGGCACTGCACGGTGAGCAGGGGTAAGGTTAAATTTCAATTCTGTATTTTTCCAAGCTACTGAGGCTAAAAGCAGATCCTGGATCCTAAAAGAAATGTGCATTCCATTCTTATTAAAATTCTGTCTGCTTTAGCAAGAATGACTCAAGAATCAGACACAATTGATTCTGAAATCAAAATGTCTCATTTATAGCGTCTAGGAAGGACTGTCTTTTGTAGACTGTAAACACCTTGTGAACATGGGCAGAATCTTTCATTCTCTGTTTTACCCTTTATCGTATTTATAATAGTGCTAGACATCCAATATATAATGCCAATTTACTTAGATGTTGAAGATAGCAGTTGATTTCATCCATGTAAGGGATGGAAAACATTTTTAATTTTTAATAAATAGGCTGGAGTATTGGGAAGACAGAGTTTCAACAGCAAAAATGCCAGGTCAAATGGTGTGATGAATGACAGGTGTTCTTCCTGAAAGCAATATCACTTAAGACAATGAAGTTGCACCACCTTTTCTGGATAATAAGCTACCTATATTCCTAAAGCCTATGTGGTTATACTAAAGGAGTTTGGTTAGATTCCCAATTTCAGACTCTGACTATTTTTCCAGATTCCTTTCCAACATAAGATAGATACCACACTGGTTTTCCTTATCATGATCCTATTATTTGTGCCACCACCCATTTTCTTTGTGTCTCAGTTTACTTCACCTTTAAACTTTTCCTTTTGTCCTATTTATCCCAATTTGTTCATAAAGTTCTAGTCAGTGTTCCATTGGGATGTCTCTCAGATTTTCTTCTTTTCTGCACTGTATCTACACTGGTCCTAGCTGGCCTCTGATCTTCTGCCTAACTTCTGTCAGCTATCTCTTAGCTTAGTCTCCTTGGTTCTGGTCTCTCAGTCACTTGAACTTGCTGATTGACAGCTTGCTTGATTAGACATCTTAATGTTTTTAAAATAAATAATGTCATTCTACCTATGAAAGTTATATATACATGGTCTAGTTTCTGCCTCATCAAATTCAAGCTTCGATGATGACCTTACCCTTCCCATCCATTTTTACTTCCTTCTATTCCTGAAACCACATCCTCTGCATATTTAAGAACATCTTATATTTGTGTAGCAATTTAGTGTTTAGAGGAAGTTTCAGAAATCTTTTCATTCTTCTCACAATAAGTAAATAAAATGGGCATAATTATGTCCATTCTACAGGACCCAAAAATGCAAGGCAGTTTTCTCGGTGTCACATGAGCTAGCAAGTGGCAGGGCTCATGCATCTATACTACAATAGAGTCCCTGATGTTTGTCTGTCACAGATGAAATTTCTCATTTCTTCTCCAAACTTTTACTTCTTTAAAAATTTACTTCTTACTCTATGCAGATATCCATAATTACATTAGCCCACATTCTTACTTTGGGTGAATTAGTCTCTCTTTAATGCATTTTAATTTTATTTCTATGGTCACATGTTTTCATAATCAGAGAGTATTCTTCATTTTTTGGAAACCATTAATATATTTCTAATAGATTGAACCACATTGTGTGACCTATAATTTTGATGACATTGCACTGAATCAAACATGTACAGATGGTACTTGTGTCTGCATGTTGAATTCAGTGACTGAGGCAAAGTTGATCCCTGTCCTTTAGAAATTTTAGCCTATTGTTGATGTAGGAAAATAGTGGAACTATACAAATAACTATAAATTAGAGTAATCAAGGTTCTGAAACAAAAATACATTTTGTGTACTATGAGTATTTGAAAGAGGAAGAGATCACAACAGAGGAAAAACTTCATAGTCAATATTCCAATTGAAATGAACTTTGAGATTTGCAAGATAAATTGAGATAATGGAATTGAAATTTGATACCCGAAAAATAAAATAATATTATTATTATTTTACAAAATATAACTTTAGGAATGAAAAGCTCAATTTGTTTGAAAAGAAAGTAGAAATATTTAACGTTCAATTATTGTTTGCTTATTCACTCATTTACAAGCATCTATTAAAACCAAAAATATGTTCCCTACCTACACAGATCCCAGAATCACTAGGTGGAAAAATTCATTCAAAGAAAGGGCCAGTTGTGCGTACAAAGCTTTATGGGAGAACTGTGATGAGAGCCACTGGTGGTTCTGGTCACTTGGGACGAATGGTATGGTGGAAGCTGCGTGGAATTGATATTGCGGCCATGTTGGTTCATTTGCATTTCAACTCTCCAGTTTGGTGGCTTCAGTTAATTCATTCTGAACAAGTTGGAGTTCTCTAGGCAGACAGGTTGATGTATTGCATTTCATTATTTCGCTAGCATTGCATGTTCTCTCTCAAAAGTGGAGCAGAAATTGAGTCCACAGCTGAGCTGAGCTGTTATCTTAGACTTGTTAACTTCTTGGATGTAGCCCATGAACATTTATGTTCATATGAGAGAGGTTATGAAAATGTCTGTACGTGAATTAAGTCAGTGGGCGTTTTCTCTGAGTGAAGACTTTGGAAGCAGACATTCACTGAAAAGGTCTCCTATGAAAACTGCTATTGTAAGAGCTGACTGATTTTATTTGAAAGCATAAGCTGTGGATATAATAAAAGAATACAATTATTGAACAATTTTGTCATCTTGTGTTAATCTAACTGGGGTAATGGAATTCAAATTAATCTGTGTGCTCTAACTTTTTCCTGGAAGTATGCAATATCTGTTTTATAAAAATATATGGAAAATTCAGTAAAAGACTCTACTAAATTCTTATTCGTTCTAGTGTTAACTGCCTTCTGCTTTCTTATTGAACATGTAAACAATTTCAAGCACATTTCTTTCCTACCTTCAATTTATTAAACAGTCTAGACTAATGTAAACACCTTTGCTTCTAACTCAACCCCCAAATAATCAAATGCAACCACAAGGTCCACTAGGAATAGAAAAATCCTGTGTTTTATAGTTTGTGACTGTGTCACCAATCACCACCCCATGAGGATTTCTACAGGGTCACACCATCCTCCATGCTATTTTAACTGACAGTGATATGCTCTTTTGTGGATTGTTAGGAATAGTGTGGTCTAGAACTAGTTGTGTTAGTGTGGCAGCGTGCCTTGACTCAAGTTTTTTTGTTCAGTCGTTGACCCTGGCATGTTCCTCATTCAGCCAGTTAATTGCACCAACCAGATCTTGAAATGACACAAGATAGGAAGGGTAAGATTAAAACAACATCTGAAGAAAACTGTAGAAATACCACCAAACTTTAATCATCTCTTGTAGAAGCAGCTCTGTGAGGTATTCCCTGCCCATATCCTACCTCTGGGTATTATGGAGGTGGTGCACCAAGATCATTACAAGAGAGAGGGTTTAGACTTTGATTTCACACTGCTGGCTTGTTAAAAGGAAGGACTATGGCCTGTGTTCTTTCACAGTGTTTAATGAGCTGGTATGTCTACAATCAGTGGAGAGAAAGGTACAAAATGTACCTGTAAAGTTACATTAGCAAGTTATTAGCCATTTGAAATGATGGTAAGGAGCACATTGAGGTAAGATCAATGGGATGACACTGTTATTACAAGGCTTTTATATGAAAAGCCGTTCTGAAACATAATTGCTAATAAAAGATCTATTAATACTGTAAAATACACTAATAGGTTCGTTCTAGGGAGTAGTAAGGAAGAGATAATTGGGAAATTGAAGGTTAAAATGGTATTAGGAACCCCAGCAATGTTCCCAGTCTGCTCTGTAGGATGCCCCATGTTAGGTATGCTTGGTGATAAAATTCAAGGCAAAACAAGCAAACAAACAAGCCCCCCCCCCCCAAAAAAAAACCATTAAAGGCAATTTAAATCAATTTTTTTTTTCTTTATCAAACATAAGGACACACATAGTATAGTTTCAGAACTTCTGTTGAGGGGACCAGCAAAGCAAAACCTGGGGAGTAGAGAGATAGAGAGGGCTGTAAGGTATGCATGTCAGTGTGTGTGTGGAGGGGTGAACGTGTGCTCTCATATAGCATGTGTGTGTTTGTGTTAAAGGGAGGGAGGGTCTTTGCAGCAGCATGACAGCTCTCACATCTCACACTGCTTGTTTTTAGACTTTGTGTCTGATTTCTTTGAAAACACTGCAGGAGACTTCTCAGTTTTCCTGATGGCTTGGCAGGCCTGGCATAGTCCTAGAATTCTAGGAATACGATTTAACCTCACAACTTCTCAACAGGTTCCACCTTTTTATTTCTCTCATCTTCTTTTGCCCTCTGGAGTAAACTTCAGGGGAAAAAAAAAAAAAAAGAAAAGAAGAAGTTAAGCAAAACCCAAAAGCAAAAAGAAAGCATACAGCAGAAATTCAAAATGAATCATCATACTCACTTTACGTACCTGAGGGCTTGATAAACACAAATATTACATCACTAATTGGCATCAAAAGTTGTCCCCTTTGGCATATTCTCCCCTGACTTCTTCAAGGTCTCTGATCCATCAGTTTCTTCTTTAGTCTCTGTCCTTGGAACACATCATACACTTCCACAGTCAAAGATCTGAAGATGAGGGAGACTCTGCTGGGGAGGGGTTCATAAGCTTCCTGCTGCTACCTTCATTCATGTCTCACATTTCTTATCCAACATGGTGGTGATTAAATACAATAGCAAGTTCTTCCTCTTGTCCCACCCCACTATAGCCACTGAGACAGGCAAAAATAAAGGGCAGATTACATTCTTTAAAGGAAAAGGAGAGAAAATAAGAGAAAAAAATAAAATATAAAATGATACAGCAGCAAATAGCCTGCTAAAGTCCTAAGGCCAAATCATTCAGTCAAGTGAGAAATGAGACTTGGGTCTACATCATTTTTCTATGAACAGTTCAAATATAACTCTCCATGAACATGAACCAAAGTGGCAGGCAGCCTAGAGACCCACAGCATTGGCTTCCCTTAGGAGTTTCAGAGACAGAATCTTAGATTCCATTTAGACCATCCAGAGCAGATCTGCAACATAATGAAGATCCCTGGTGATTCCAAAGCTCTTACAGTTTGAGAATCCCTGGCAGAGTGAGCAAACTCTGAATAATAATATTGGCAATTCCAGTATTAAGTGCTCAGTATAGCTAAGCAATTTATATTATCACTAACATTTTTTTTTAAACAGATGTAGAAACAATGAAAGGTAATTGGCAATGGAAGGTAAAGTAACTTCTCCAAAGTCACAAAGCTAACAAATCCAGTCAGGAAGTCAAATGTAAGTTACTCTGCTGCTTACTGGCTAGGCGACCTGGAGCAAGTTACTTAAACCTTCTAAGCCTGTTTCCTATCTGAAAAATGAGGGTCATATATGCATTTTATAGTTGTTATAGAGATTAAATGAGATTATTTGTGTAAAGAATCATATGCACAACTATTATTTATATTTACCATGCTTTCAGTCATCTCTGAAAATAAATTAGTTATTCAACTTAGGAATAAGTGTATTTTATCACCACCATGTTGGATAAGAAATGTGAGACGTGAATGAAGGCAGCTGCAGTAGGAGGCTTATGAACCACCGTTGAGCAGAGTCTCCCTCATCTGCAAATCTTTGGGTGTGGAAGTACACGATGTGTTCCAAGGACAAAGACTGAAGAAGAAACTGATGGATCAGAGACTTCAACGAAGTCAGGGGAGGAAATGCTAAAAAGAGCACCTTTTATTGCCAATTAGTGATTTAATATTTATCATGTCCTCTGGGATGTCAAGTGGTGAGTTTGATGAATCATTTTGGATTTCTACTGTATGCTTTTCTTTTCTTTTTTCTTTTTGCTTAACTTCCTTTTCGTTAGCCTGAAGAACTAGCTAGAACTACTCTGAAGAACTCAGAAAGCCTGGGTTCATTAAAAAAAATCAAGGCTGTAAGTGTCCTTTAGAAAGAGAAGGGAATAATTTTCACTGAAGGGTTAGGAAGCAGGGAGGGAAAAAAGGAGGAGGAGGAGGAGGAAGAGAAAGATGGTGTGTTAGATTGGAAGAAGTAGACCTGGAGGACCACCCAAACGAAGGGGTGCTGAGGCCTATTTCCTGATGGAGCTGTAGCAAGTGGCAGAGCCTATGAAAGCACCTGTTGGGTAAGGATTAGACAAAGGAGGACTTGGTGCCTGGATTCCCCTTTCCTTTCGTAGTACAAGGAGTAGCATTATATTGATGAAAAAGAAATGCACTAGACAAGATGGGCAAACCAGAAGTGGATTTTGTTTTGACACTATGGTTAACAATAGAGGAGAAAACACACCAAATCTGTATATGTAGCAGTGCTGAAATGAAGGACAGAGAGTTTTTAAGAGCAATATTGGATGTGGGGGGGGGGTGCCGGGCTCAGCCCACCTGTGCTTACTAATTGGCCTTACTCAAAGGATAAGTAGCTTCCCCCCATTTACTACTTGGAGCAAGGTGCCCACAGAAATTAGGCCCCTACCTTCCACAGAGCTATCTTTTTGAGGATTACATTTCATTTCAAAGGGCTGCTCCTGGTCCTTGAGAGGGACATTCTTGGTTTATTAAATTGGTTAAGAGGCTTTAAAAAATTTACATCTCAAGGGGAAAGGGAACAATTTACACGTTTTCTAAAGACAATGTCCTTTTCTTAAAAAGGGATGTCAGGGGTGGAGAATTAGGAAAAAGCCAGTATAGAGTTTAAACAAACTGAGGAAGATGCAGGTCCTCTTGGTCAAATGTTCTTGGATTTAATGAGATTCCTTTTTTTTCCTGTGTGCAGAGTTTAATCTAAAACTCTACCACCTCTTTTCTCCCTCAAAGTTCTGATATAAGGATCTCTAAATATCCCTCGATCTATGCCCAAATTCACTAGATCCAATTCACTCAACAAGTATCTCAGCGTCATTGTCCCAGACTGTGAGCAGCATCCCAGACTGTGTGCAGCATTCTGAAGGACTCTATTTCAAGAAGGCAAAGCAATGTATGGGTTCATGTCAAGCCACTGTGGGGAATGCAGAGTGATGGAGACCTTAGAAGTGTAAATGCCTAAGGAGGCAGTAGGGAATTTGAACTTCTCTTTCCCAATGCTCACTCCTCTTCTGTAGAGGCTTTTTTTTTTTTTTTAATCAGTTCTTACATAGCTGAAAATTATCTCACGCAAATTGGGCGTACTGCTCACTTCCAAATCCCCTTTCTTTTCTTTTTTGTTTGTGTTTTTTCATTTCTTGGTAATGGGGATTGAACTCAGGGGTGCTTAACCATTGAACCAAATCCCCAGGCCTTTTTATTTTTTATTTTGAGGCAGTGTCTTGCTAAATTGCTTAGGGCCTCATGAAATTGCTGAGGCTGGCTTTGAACTTGCGATCTTACTGCCTTGGCCTCCTGAGCCTCTGGGATAATGGGTGTGTGCCACCGTGCCCAGTTTTTTTTTTTTTCATTTCTTATCCTCTTCGCCTTGATTTAATCATCTTATTTTTAAAAGAAAGAAGAGTATAAAGCCTTTGGCTGCAGTTTCTTAAAGCAGGCTCTTTGCTCTCCTCTAGGCTGTCTAATATGATCAAGATAGGTTTTTTACCAAATAGATCAATATTATGAATAAAAAACAGAGTGTTCTAGACATAAGGAAGGAGAAAAAATGAATATACTAGTCTTAAATTCCTTTATTTAAAAATCCCATTTACTGGAAAATTTCAAGTAACTTATAAGTTGGAGTTCTGTGGATACCACAAATGGAAGTATGTAGTCATTATACATGATGGTCCATTAGCAGTAACATTAAGTGCTTTGTATTTTAAAGGAAAAGGTGAATTCTGCCTCCCTATATCCTTTTACTACAGTGGGCTAATGAAGCAGCTGTCCCCAGATATCAGACACCTTGTAGATTCAGATCTTAAAGCTTTAATCAATGGCTCTTTCAACTGTGAGGAATTTGAGGATTTCCAGGCAGTAAGGGTTTAGGGGCAGCAGGGCCTTTGTCCCTTCCTCTTCAGTTCTGCTCAGATGTTTAACTGGCATCTCCTTAGTAACCCTCTTATTTCCCCACTAATTACACTTGTAACTTTCAAAGACAGAAATGCAATGTCTTGCTGGACGAGTTGTTATCAGACTCGTTAATCTAGCCAACATTAACTCAACTCCAGCTTTGTTCTAGGCAACATTGGGTATTAGCTAGTAATTCTCAATATGAATAGGACAGACAGTAAGACACGGTCAGTCTCTATGAAAGGAGCCCTGTATAGCAGAGAGCTGGGGATGGTCTAGGGTTAGTCTGAGAAAAGAGGATGGAAGAATGATTTGAAGAATTGTTTACACTGTAGGGTGGAGTTGTTTAGTAGACTCTGATATAATCTGTATTTTGAAACTTTTTATTTGGGGGTAAATGTGAAATATTGCAATAAGGTCAGCTAGATTTAAATATACTTGAGGGAAAACAATTTGGGGGGGGTGAGAGAGGAATGGAGGATCTTTAGATTATGTAGAGGGAAATGGGGGTGATGGGGGTATGAAAAATGGTGGAATGAGACAGACATCATTACCCTATGTACCTGTATGATTAACAAGAATGAAATGAATGTACATCATGCATAACCATAGAAATAAAAATTTGTACCCCATATGTGTACAATGAATCAAAATGAAGTCTGTAAAAATAAAAAAAAAATTACACTTTGAAAATGAAAAAAAAATATACTTGAGGATTCAAACTCAGCTTGTGATGAGGAGTGCTGTTTGGGGTAAGTATCAGTAAGAGAGGCTAAAGCAACAACTGTGTTGGGTGAGTGTACCTCATATACCACAGGCATTGCCTAAGTTTACAATTCTTTGGGCTTTTATTTTGTGATTTTCAGTAGCATAGCTGATTTACCACCTAGTTCTGTGGAGATTGTCCAATCAGGCTTCCGTTCGTCCTATGATGTTCTGAACTAACCTCAGACGCTCATGGAAAGAAAATAGGCAGTTAAGTTGGGTTTTAGCCCTATTGCTCCCCAGAAGAAGTTGGACACTGTTGGTCATATGAAGGGTAAGTTTCCTTGTGCATGCAGGTATTATCACCAATGAGGTGTTGATAAAAAAAAAATCACATAATTAATGAAGTTATTTCTATTAAAATGGTTTTGGTAGAGTGATCAGAAAGCAAAAATCTGAGAAGTTGTAAAATGGTCATACTGTTTTCTTTTAGGACCAACCCTGGTGCTATTTATGTTATAGCTATAAAGACTGGCATTGGAAATTAATGTAATCAATGTCTGTGACTTACAAATTGTTATGTAACCAAACTCCAGCAATGGAAATCATATATTATATTAGAAGGAATCCCCTTCTCCCCATCTCCCCATTAGCTTGAAAATAGAGAATGAGGAATACTAAATGACATAGAGAGAAAATGGCTCTGAGCTGAAGCATTTTAAATAGGGTTCCAATTTATCAAAGCTGACTTTTATCATCCTTGATAGAGAGGCAGCTTTGTGACATAGAATGAAGAGGAAATGCTCTCTCATAAGCATTCACTAAAGAAACCTGTGACCAAGGAAAGATTTTTTTTTTTCCTTAGGGAAATTCAAAACATATCTGAGTAATAAATTGTCCCAGGAGGACTCAGCAGCAGCTCATGACAACGGTCGACTGTTTGTCCACCCCACCTTCTGGGTCAGCTGTCACCTTCCAGATGTGTGAGACACTTAGATTGCTGCACCTTCTCTTTCAGGCTTTATAACAAGACGTGGAAATAGTCCTACTATGCTTTCCTTGTCTGAGGGCTTCAAGCCACTGACATATTAATATGCCATTAAAGCAATTTTCCAGGGGACTGTAATGTAAGAATGATAGGATGACTCTTCCATGTAAAGGCTGCCACAGTTGTGAAGATCTGGTCTGTGACAACAGAGCTGTTCAATTAGAAAGTCAAGTAATTGCACTTTTAAGAAGTTTTAATTTCTATCAAACACAATTACTGCATTTAAAGGATCATTTGAGAGCTCTGCCTTCACCTTTCATTTATCCTCTTGCTTTCTTGCATTCACTTTCTATTTTTGCACTGAATAAGAACATCTGCCCTAAATTTTCTTGGATTATCTAACTCTTTTTCTCTTCCTCACTGAATCTCTCTCTTAAGTCATGCCCGGTTTGGTAAAAGGCATGGCCATATTCCCCTTTGCTGAGCCGCCAAGTCTTGGCTTCGTGAGCTCTGCTCATTGCCTTGCTTAAAGCATCCTCTCCATTGGCACATTCTGCCAGTCCCCTTTCAAAATACATTCTTCATTTAGCTGCTTTTGACTACCTTCACTACTGCCATGGATCTAAGCCACCAAATCTCTTACCTATTATTGTGAATTGGCTTTTTGTCCTCTTTTCTATCATAATTTATTATAGTTTCTTCAAAACTCAGAAGAAGGATCCATTTAAAATACAAATCGATATTGTTGCTCCTCTCAAAACACTCCAGTTTTTTTCCATGGTATTTAAAATAAAATTTGAAGTCTTTTTTTCTGTGGCTTAAATATAGCCATCCATGAATACCTCTCTGTCCTTTTTTCCTTCTGCTTTTCCCCTCTGGTTTGAGAAATATCAAGTCCCTGCCCCAGGACATTTATACTCTCTGCTCCCTCTGTCTGGAAGCCTGCCTTTCCTCCTCTACCCAGATCCTTGCCTGGGTCATTCCTCATTGCCTTCAGATTTTGGTCATATGTCACCTCCAAGGACATTCCTACAAGTGGTCGCCATATCTAAAGCCCCATGCCACCCACACCCCTCCATTCCTCTCTATATTATTTAATTTTTCCTTATGGCAAGCATCTCCACTTGTCAGAGTATTTTACGGTTATTTGCTTATTCTAGTTTTATATCTTTCATTTTATTGCAAAGTGGAGAAATTTTGTTTGGATACTTCTGAGACATAAAAGTAGAACTTAGCACATAGGAGATACTGAAAGAAAATGAATGAATACTACCTTTTCTACCATGTTTTTTGTTTGGGGAATTGATTTCTCCTGATGAACTGATAAGATGTATTTTCAAATTCCTTCTCTAAAATCACATTTAGAAAACAACCAACCACCAAATAGACATATCTGTGGCTTCTATTTCTTGAAATGCTACATTCTAAATGTCCAGTAACAAAACCAAACCATCACATAGTCTAACACAGCCGAATTATGAATAAACAATGCTTCACACACGCTCTTACGTTTTGAGCAAACTTATTGAGCAGTAATATTATTTATAGTTTCACTCAGATAACATTCTATACTATATCGATAATTCAGTTTTCCCTTTTATTCAAAAACATTAATTCCAGCACTCCAGATGCTTCTTTTCCTCATCACTTTTCCAACATCTTATATCACTTCCTTCCAGTGATATTTTCCACTGCAGAAAAACTCATGTATTTTCTCTTTACTCTGAGCTTTTGATTGTATCCTGTCTTGAGTATTCGAATATTCTTGCCTCTGTATCTCCCACCAGTTTGAAGTTCCACAGTGGTCAATGTAGTATCAATCTCTCCCATCCCTGTGTTCCCAGTGACTTCTGCAGTCTGTGACACATAGTAGGTTGCTCGCCATTGAGTTTAGTCTCATGACCTGTGCTAATATTCTTCTTTGTTTGGATTGTATTTTCCTTCTGTCTGACTGCTTTCCATAGTAACTATTTAAGGTATCTTTCTTTCTGAAGTTACATGGAAAAAGTCAAAGAAACTGCACAAGGAAAAAAAAAAGATTTGCAAAATGAATGCAGTATTAATCTCCCTCACAATTCCAATAGTGATCAGTTACTTTAGTCATAACCTGCACGAGGAAATATTGTAACTATTAGTGCTAATAGGCAATTTCAAAGTAAATTGAAAATATTAAAAAAGAAAAGGGAATTTTTTTCTCATATCAATGAACACAGCTTTTATCTCTCAATTAACATTTCCTAATAGTGTAAAAATAAATAGTAAAAAATGTAGGCATCTTTGAGGCACTTTTTGTTGAAAACAAAATTAATAAACTGTTTGTAATTGCCTAAAACAATTAAATGCATTTCCAAAATTTCTGAATTGAACCTTACAATCATAAGTATCATATTATTACCCAAGAGAACTAGAGTGAATTATATTTATCTAATATTTCTTGAAAATATAATAATTAGTGTAAACTTTTTCATAAGATTAAATTGGTCTGTTTTAGGATGTTTCTGTCAGAAACAATTGGGGTAAAGAGACAATATAAAAATTCATTTTTGTTTTGCTGTTTATTTTCTTTCATTTTATTTTGAGAACACCTTAGCAAAGGGAATTTTTTTTAACTGTTTTGAAAACAAAATACAGTAGTTGCCCTAGTTTGTTTGTGTTATTATAACAAAATACCTGAGACTGAGTGATTTATAAATAAAAGGAATTTATTTCTCAGTTCTAGAGGATGTGAAGGCAAGAGCAGGGTACTGGAATGGTCAGTGTCTGGTGACAGCTGCTCGCTCTGCTTCCAGAATGGTACCTTGTCACCTGTCGCCTCGCTCCCGAAGGTGGAGAGACTGTGTCTCCCCTTGTAATAGGTCCTTAATCCTGTTCTGCCCTCATGGTCCAGTCACCTCTCCACCGGAAACTCTTTTGCATCAAGTGTTACGTTTCAACATGAATGTTGAAGGGGCCACAGACATTCAACCATAGCAATTACCATCTTTAAAACTTGTTGCAAATCTGGTGGAAATGAGAATTGAAGTTGAAATGATCAAGTCCAAGCTTTATCTTTCTTTTCCCTAAGACATAAGAGGTTTAGGGTGGAAACACTTTATTCCTATTGTCTTGATAAAGAATAAATAAAAACATACAACTGCTGGCACATGGTGGCACACACCTGAAATCCCAGGGCTCAGGAGGCTGGAGGCAGGAGGATCACAAGTTCAAGGCCAGCTTCAGCAACTGAGTAAGGCCCTAAGCAACTTAGAGTGACCCTGTCTCTAAATAAAATATAAAATAAAGGGTTGGGGATGTGGCTCAGATATTAAGCGCTCCAGGTTCAATCCCGGGTACCAAAACAAAAAACAATAACAACAACAAAACCCAAAACCAAAATCAAAACCAATCAACCACCAACAATGAAGAAAACATATACCTGGGGCTGCCTGGGGTGGGGGGTGGGGGGAATCCATTATAGTTACTAGGTTTTCAAAGCTTCAGGGTACAGACTCTTTGTGTTTTGACCTGAGAACAATTCCACAGCATAGCTCTCTCTTGCTTCTTTTTGGTGACTTTTTGACAAAGATGATTCTTTTGTCAAAGATACAAATGAAGCCTAATTAGAGAAAATGGGATCCGTGTGGCTGCTCACTGTGTGTTTATTATACTGAGTGTGACAGCCATTATGTCATCTTATTATATTT
The DNA here is from genome assembly GCA_020662805.1 of Glaucomys volans. Taxonomy (NCBI): domain Eukaryota; kingdom Metazoa; phylum Chordata; class Mammalia; order Rodentia; family Sciuridae; genus Glaucomys; species Glaucomys volans. Next base: position 1,774,530 of record JAJEJO010050221.1, read on the forward strand.
AAGGTCAGGCCCAATTAATTTAGCTTTGTCTCTATACTGCCTTGCATGCTTGCTTGTATTGCACAATTTATCATGCTCTTACTTCCACTCTGATATTGCTTCCTCAGGATAGGATACCATTAAAAATATATTGATATTTGCTGTAGAATCTAGTACAGGGTTGAAAACAGTAGGTGGTAATAATAATAGTAATAGTTAACTGAATGAATTTATGTATGAGAAAATGAATTTACAAATTAATATGTGAAGGAGAGGTGTAAGAGAAGTGTAAATATAAATTTGAGTATCCCATAAGAAACATCACTGTCTCTCATTTTGTTCTTTTCTTCCTTTCCCTCTTTTTCTTTCCTTCCCCCACCCTCTAACGGAGTAAATGCATTATCCAGTTTTCTTGGCAGACTTAAAATTTGTATATTATTCAAGGCCTGATTTTGTATCTTATGATGTTCATAATCATTTATTAATTTTTTTAAAGATTAGAGTTAGCTTCATAAGCAAATATTCTAGGTCTCTGTTCCCGGTTTTCTGGGTTTTTCAATGAAAGCATGGAGAAGTTAGTGTAATGTCTCATTCTTGTTGCAGAGAGAGAATGATCTAAACTTTGATTTAAAGATAAAAATTTATGTTCCAGAAAAGATTTATTCATTCTTCCTCTTCAGAAAAGCAGGAAGGGCCTATTATGTGTTACCCAACTAGTGAGGTTCCCATCACCAAAGTTAACTTGACACTACACCTCTTAAAGAGTTTGCTGACTTTGAGAGAAAAACTTATTGTATTTGGATGATGAATACTTAAATTTGATGGTGTGGGTTCTTTGGATTTAAACTCCAAGGGAAAGAACCTCGCCTTAGGAAAGAGAATAAACCAAGTTGGAAACTAACTGCAGTTGTGGTACTGAACAAGTTATGTAAACTCTCTGCATTCCTGTATCTTGACTGGCCAGGGTTCAAGGATGGTGTGATCAATTGAGTGAGATTAAGCATGTAAATCACAGAGCACATAGATGGCTAAGTGTTTTAGCTTTGTAGTCCTTCTTTTCTACTCCATCCAGGAAATAGAAAAAGAAGATTAGAAAAAGACAAAAAGGAAACGGTTGTGAATTTCCTTTGAAAACCGTACAATGTCCACTAATTTTTCCTGCATTTTTTTTTTTGTGAAGTTAATGATCACATGAAATCAAAATTTTTATGGATCTGGAGACAAATTTGGGGGACTTTAGGAATTCTACTGAAGACTGTCATATAATTACACTGCCTACATTTAAATTTGTATTTAAGATGGTATTTGCCCCAGATGAAGGCCAAATACATTTGTATATATTGTGAAATATATTGTGAAAGACATTATTGATGTTGCTGAGAGAACATCGATGGGAGAATTGAGTAATCATACACAGCGCCTTGCTCAATCACACCAATACTGAACTTGTATTGCATGTGAACATTGTGATTGGTGGCATTACACTAAAGTTAATTCATATACATCGACTTTTAGTATTTCATAGTAATAACTATGACAATAAATATCAAATGAATAATTCTTATTTTTCCAATTCTATTAATTATTGGATTATAACAGTTTAATGTTAATTTGAGAAAGTTTGCAGGGTTATCAGGTGATGATTGAAATTAGCATTTGAGAATGTGCTTGATGGACTTGATTTGTAAGGGGTGCTTGTATGAGTCTCTGTAATAGCAAACAAAAGTCGAAATTTTTCAATGCATTGTATCATGTTTTTGAAACAAAAAAACATTTTCTGAATTAATATCAAGTTAAAACTAAAACATATATTACATGTAAAAGCTAGACCAGAATCTCCATCTCTTAACTATTAAACCCTAACATTGGCAATTTAATTCCAGTAACACAACATCATTCATCACAGTAAATAAAATTACAATTTCATTGGTTTTGGTGGTTTTTTTGATGTTTAATATTTCAATTTATTTCAGTTTTATAATAGTTGCAATCTGTAAACCAAAAAAAATTTGTATCTGGTTTTATGTTTGTAAAAATTCTGCCACTTAACAAAGAAGTTAATTTCACATCAATAGTCAGTAAGATATTTTGTTGGATCAAAGTGGTTTATATATTGTTCTATGTTTTAGAAATACTCGTATAATAAATAATCACCAGCTAAAACAATGTAATACCTCCTTGCCTTAGGAAAATGGAAAGAGGGGGGTGTTTTCAGTGAGAAAAACTTGCTAAGGTTATCTGTATTCCTTTACCTGGATATCTCTAAAAATAACCAGTCTCTTCCATTATTAGAACTTCTTCAAAGTAATCACCCATGGAAAAAGAGACAGAATTTAAAAACATGGTTGAATCTGCAAATGTAATTGAATCAGAAACACCAGGATTAACTTCTTAGTATTAAAAATCCAGTACTTTTAAAGATAAGCCCCAGAAGCTTGACTTAATCAAATGTCACTTTGACAGCCGCAATGATAATCTTGTTGCCTAGGTGCCTTACCCAGCTTCGTGAAAGGAAAAGTGAGAGAGGATCAATGGAATGAAGTGTTAAAGGGGGAAATTATCTCTTGTCTTTGTAATTCCTGATCATCTTCACTTGTATTAATGCATCTATTTTGGAGAATACAGACTGTGGGAATTTAAACACTGTCACTCAGGAAGATCAATATCTTTGGCTGAGATACATAATGCCTTAGATTTTTCTAAATCAAGCTAGACATATTAGCTGACTTATCTTGAAACTACTAGGAAGTGACTAGGAGATATTGACAGCAAATTAAAAACTGTCTTTATATAATACAAGCAAGACAACTGTTTTAAAACCATTTTTTTAATTTACCTATGGTGTTATAGAGATTAATGTTATGTTCCAACTGCTTGCTTTTATACAATGTCTCTATTCAGACAACTGGGAGAAGCAAGTTGTGTGTGTGTGTGTGTGTGTGTGTGTGTGTGTGTATGAAAGAGGGGGGAGGTTAAAAAGTGATTAACAGAAAATGAAAGTGAGAGATTACCCACATATGGTAGTGTTATGGTTTAGATGTGAGGTATCCACCAAAAGCTCACATGTGAGACAATGCAAGAAAGTTTGGAGGAGAAATGATTGGGTTATGACCTTGACCTAATTAGTGACTTAATTAATCCCTGAAGGGATTAACTGAGTGGTAGCTGGAGGCAGGCGGGGTGTGGCTGGAGGAAGTGGTTCATTGGGGTTGAGGCTTTGGGGCATGTATTTTGTGTCTGGAGAATGGAGCTCTCTCTTTCTGTTTTCTGATCATTATGTGAGCTGCTTCCCTCTGCCACACTCTTCCTCCATGACGTCCTGCCTCACCTTGAGCCCCAAGGAATGGAACCTGCTGTCCACGGAATGAGACCTCTGAAACCCTAAGCCCTTAAATGAACTTTTCCTCCTCTACAATTGTGCTGGTCAGGTCTTTTAGTAAGAGCAGTAAAAAAACTGATTAAAACAGGTAGCAAACCCAGTTGCATTTCTGAGGCTCTTACATAAAGGTAAAATGTAAATTTACATTAGTAAGTTATTAATTAACCCAATGTTACCATTTGTGATGTAAAGTCCTAACTTTCTGTTAACGTATTTCAGCTAGCCTCTAGAAAATATAATCTATTCTACTTAGCTATAGCTATTTAATTATTTCTTAATGTCTTATGAAATTAATTAAAAGTTCAATTACATAAATACTTTTATAATTCATTCAGTTTTAGAAATTTTGTATCTTTTTTTTTTACATTTTAGTTTTTAAAATTCTCTCTGTTTGAAGAGGATAAAGGTTTCCTAGTACAAAGGCCCCTAGCTATCTTTCATCATCTAGTCTTTCTTTACTTTTCCAGATTCAGCTATTCAATAATAATGATTTATTTTCCATCTGGGCTGTTGTGGTTGTAGGCTTTGAAGATACAGTAGAACGTAAGAAAGAAAATATTCCTGCTCTTGCTTACATTCCAGTATGGTGGGACCAGAAAAAATAAAATATATATATATATATATATATATATATATATATATATATATATATAAGAAATAGCAATGATCCAGAAAATGCCAGACACTGAGTGGTTTTACAAAGAAAATAGCAGTGGTTTCTGTAAGAAAGTGCACTTGGAGGGGTATTTTAGACAGAATGGCCAAATGACATGTGAGAGAAGGCCCTAAATACTGAGTCAATCATGCAAAATCTCCACTAAGACCAGAGCACTTTCTTTTGCTGGGACAGAGCAAGAATGCAGGCAAGTTCTTTGCAAGTCCTTTGATTATAAAGGAAAAGGAGGGAGCAAGGGGTCGGCCATGTGTCCAGTTCCTCTCCCAGATGGTTGATCCTATATGTAAAAATTCCTTCCCCAGAGGGAAAGATTTAAAAATGGAGCAAAAACTTAGGAGTATTTGGGGGAAAACTTTCAAGGAACCAGAGAAGTTGAACAGAAATATTCTCCTCCCCTCCATGTGGATTTTATTGTGAGGACAATAGAAAGCCCTGGGTAAAATCTGACTGATAGGGTAACACAATCCACAATTTTAAAGGATTATTCTGGCTTTATGAAGATTAGACGTCAGGAGTATTCACAGCAACAGAGACTTAGAAGCAGGAATGGTAAGGAACAGGAAACCCGTTGTCCTGAACCAGGTGAATCATGGTGGCCAGGTCAGGGTGGTGATGGTGGAAGCAGGAAGAAATGGCTGAATTCTATGTTAACCTTTTCCTAGTGTTAAGAGTTTGCCCAAATCATGAAAGGCTCAATTCTGAGCCTCCAAAATGCAAACTTTAAAATTTACTCTATTTTTTCAGTTACCTGAAGTAGGCTAAGAAGGGACAGATTTGTTGCTGAAGTTGAATTGAAAGTGCTCCTAATGAAGGTGTGGTAGGACCGGGGAAGGAGAGCCAAATACTCCACCCACACTGTAGGAACTAGACCCACTCAACTGTTGGCCTTTCAGATTCTGCTTTGCCTCCCAGTGTTTCTGTGACCTGTGTGTGTTGTTTCTGCTTCCAACATCAACTGCTCTCTAACTCTGCCTGGTTAATACCAACTGATCCTTCAAGTTGTAATTAAAATGTCACTTGCTCTCTAAAAACCTCCCCAATCTAAATTAGATACTCCTCTTTGACCTTCTAAAGACTCTGTGCATGTACTCCCCTGAAAGCAATTACCATGCTGAATTACAATTGTTGATTTACATTTTGGAAACCCCTACCAGCCCAGAGTAGGACAGTGAACAAGAAGTGTGCCCTACACCTCCTCTTACTACTCCTTTCCTTTAGTTGTACACCTGTTGTACACATGCTAGAGAACGTGGGTGTGTTTGCTTACTAATAAATTACATAACTGGATATTTGTTTATGTTAAAGTAAAAATTGCACTGGATAAAGTTAAACACATATTATTTTAAATTATTATGAGAGGGGAGAGAAGGCGACAATCAGTCTCACCTCCACCAAAACAAAGGGTGGGAGAGTTTGTAGAACTGAAATGGGGAGATTATTTGGCCACCTGTGTTTCCTAGTTGACCTTACCCAACAGACAGGTAAAGGATTTCCTATCCTCATGACAGGAAGTGGCTTAACAACTCTGAGCAAGACACTAACAGTAGTTAGGCTGTATCCTCACACACATAATGGGAGACAGGGCTACCATCTTCCTGCATGTTTGTGCTTCAGAGGAATGGCTCTCAGGTCTTTGAAAAGGACACTCTGTGTTACAAAATCTGTAAGAGACCTTAAAAAAGTATTTCCATCTCAATAAGGGAGAGACAGATTCTACAATTTTCTAAGGTAAAAGTTCTTAAAGACAAAATAAAACAAAAGCAGGTGGTAATAAGAAGTCTGCTAAGGTCATCTTGATCATCTTCCAATTTTAAGATTGTATTGATTTTATTATGTTATCAGAACACAAAGATTGTCAGATCGCACTTTATTATGATGTAATTGCAGGTACACAGGTCTTATATCTATTGGTTAGATATAAGGATTTTAGGAGCTTTTGACTCTTTCAGTGACAGTGCCAGAGAGAACTTTAATGATGACTATTTTCTACAAACTGAGCAGCCATTTGCAATTCTTAAAAGTGTATGTGCTTTGTAGGTTGGTTCAGAGTGTTTCTAAAACCAAGTTAGTACAACCTCAGTGGAGGCTGCAGAGAGTCTTTATGATCACTGGTTGCTATATAGGCAGCTATTTGAATTTCATGCATTTCAAGATGACCAGAAAAAAGAAAAGGAAGCCACTGGATTCAAAGACTTTATTTCTTTTGTTAACAAAGACTTTGGTGAAGATTTTCTCCAAACAAGTTTTCTGGCTCAGTCTTTCTAGATTTTCAACAAGTGGAATGTGCAGGATTTCAGAGCACAGCTTTCTGTGATGTTAAAAAATAGATTTGTCATTTATTATAGTGGGGTGCCTCTATGTTTTGTTGTTACAGAATTTATACAACAGTGGTTTGGGAAATGTGTTTGTTATGTAAAAAACTGCAGCCTATGAAAGAAAAATTGCTGATGAAATCCCTTCTCTATCATTTTCACACCTATCTGTTGGAGACTCAGTATTCATTCTAAAAATATTTCCATGTCACAAAAGAAGCACCACTATATCATCACTTTGATAATGGAGGACCAGATTCTGCAGGGTGGTCAAGGGCTCCAGCACCCGGGCTGTCAAGCACGGTTTCATATTTCCTGTTACAAGAAGGAGGGTGTTTGAATGACAGATTCAGATTAGATCCTTGTTCTTGGTTTTCCAATGATTTTGATAAACTCTGATCCTCTCTGTCTTAAGAGAGGATCTAGAAGGAAAATCAGAAAAGCCCCAGGTACCAAAGAGTAAAAACCTGGGGCAAAGAGAAAATGAGAAAACATTTGAACTTCTTTGGCTTTATATGTCTTTCCAGCATTCCCCTGCCCCTAATAAAAGCGAAAGATTGGTATTTTTTATTACATTGTTGTGGAAGGTGGAAATCTGAATGCCTCCTGGAAAGTGTCTTCTATAGCCTTGCTACTCAGAGTGTGTTACTCAGATCAGTAGCATGGATGTCACGTGGGAGCTTGTTAGAACTACGGAGTCTTAGACTCACCCCAGATCTATGAAATAAGAGCCTAGAATATTCATATCTGCACTGAAGTTTGAGATGCTCTAGAATGAACTTCTTTGGTATTAGTAAAATACTAGTAGATCATTAAAAATATCAATAAAACATTAGTGCATTAGAATTTCATTTAGCTTTGAGTATTGCAAAAGCAGATAAGTGGATGTTTAAACAAAAACAGAGTTATGTAAATAAATGAAGACCACACAAATGAGAACAAATAGGGACTATTTATTCAGAACCATCATTTGCATTTAGCAGAGCTTCAAAGGAAACTTGAGGACTGGGAAAGTTCTATTGTAGAAAAAGGGTAAGGTTTCATATATGATTTGATTGGAGGCTATTGGTATGGGGAAGCTGGATGTGGGATAACTAGATGTAGGGCATTTCATGTAATTGATTTGGGAAGAAAATTTGGCTTTCTCCAGTTAATTTTGAGTTAGATGAAGAAAGAGCAAAAACAGACATGTGATGATGTCTGTCACCCTTGACATAACCCTGACCATTTTGAGATTGTTGTACAGATTGTAGCTTTGCTTTCTGTTTTTTCATATGTGCACCAGAGTTTATTGTCATACATCATCTGGCCAGTGTTGGCATATTCAGTCTCCCACGGTTAATATCTCACATAATGATGAATCCAGTGTGGGCATTTAGGCATGCTGTTGTCATACAAAGAAAGTCATTGGTGGATGACTCTTGCCATTCCCTTGTCATTCTTAAACATATGACTTTGGATTGCATGGGAATAAACAAAGGATGTTTCTGGATAGTGAAATTCAGCAAAAGATAAACTTACCATCTAAACCTTCCCCTTGTAAGGATTTTTTTTGATTATGCAAAAGCAAATCATCTGCAATTATAAAATGAAATACATCTGTTATGGTCCAGAACTAATAATATGACACAAAAAATTGTAGTGTGTCACTCAGAGAATTGACAACTACCTTTCTGTTGACATAAAAATTTTCCATGTCTGAATCACACATCGTGACATATCAAGTTTACACACATGCCTCACATTCATGTACTTAATCTATAGTCCCATGACAATTCCATGATGTATGAACTATAATCATCCCATTTTGCAGATGAGGAACATGAGAATGTCAAACAATTTATCCAACATCACAAATTAAGGAAGTAGTTGAGTCAGGATTTAAAGCTGGTGGGACTGGTTCCAGAGCTTATGTTCTGAGCTGCTCTACTAAAATGCCTATTATTCAATACACAGCTGCATAGATTAATAATTCAATTTAATGGAAAAAATAAGTGCTAAGAAAAGGCAAAGAACCATGAGAGTATGTGACAGGGGTATGTGGCCTAATTTGCTAAAAATTGGGAAAAATTTTTCTTAGAAGCCCTGTTTAGCTAACAGTTGAAGGATGAATTGTAACAAGTTTGGTAAAGAATTGGAAGAATAGTTCAGAAAGAGGGAAAACATAAGTAAAAGACATGAGAAAAAATGCATTTGGCATAAAAAGATTGTATGTGTGTGTGTGAGACCTGTCCATGGGCTTCTGAACAGGCTGCACAGAATACAAATGACATGACTTCAGGAAGAACCATTTTCCTAGATTAGGATGGTTGATATGATGGTCCTGGTTTGAGCACCAAGCATAAAAAGGACATGATGTGAGCTAGTGTCTTACAGATTTTGGATTTAGTCCTCCTTACACAGAAAAGTCATGGAGAAGTTTGAAGCAGAGAAATGATTATACTTGTGCTTAAAATAAATTAGACTAGCTAATGTGTGGAAAATTAAGTGGAGATGGATGAGAACTGTTGCAATGGATGAATTAGAATCATACCACCACAGTCCAGGTGAGATATAATTATAATGTAGCATAAGATGATAGCAATGGAAATAAGGTGCATAACATGAAGGAAAATTCAGGAAATCATTCTGAAAAAAATACATTTCCTTGACTTTCTTCTAGTCACTGTTTCATTTCTTTCCCCCCAGTGTATGACAAAACTCCTCAGCATTACTCATATTTTCTCTCTACTTAATGACCTCCTCTGCTCTCTTGAGCTCCCTCCAGTTGGACTCTTGTCTGTACAACTTTACTTTAGATGGCATTTTTCAAGGTCATTATGACTTCGAATCTTTCCAACTTCAATGCTTGATTTTTAGTCCTTGCCATATTGGATCTTTCAGGAACATCAGACTCAGCTGATCACTCACTCCTTTCTAAAAATTTTTTTCTTATATTACTTTGGATGTAGATTTATCCACTGTGATAAATCTTCAGCATAATAGTGACTTCAATAAAACAGAATTAAATATTTTTGTTACATACAAATTCAAACTGGCACAATGACTACAAAATCCCCCACCTAGATTCCTTCAATCTGCTGCTTGCCAGGTTCTTGTCCTTGACTTATCTGTATATGCAATGTGTTCACCTTCAAATCTACATTACAGACGAAGAGAAACTCCTTCCATTTCAGGGTAAAAACCAGAATATCCATACATCCATTCTGTTCATCTGATAGGCCAAAATCTAAATTTTTGGCTAACCGTATAAGTATCCCAGGGCTGCCATAGATGCTCCAAACTGGGTGACTTAAAACAACAGAATTTTATTCTCTCATAGTTCTAGAGGCCAGAAGTCCAAAATTAGGGTGCCAGCAGGGGCAAAGTCCCACTGAAAGATCTAGTGAAAATTCTTCCTTGCTTCTTCTAATATCTGGTTGCTTTAAGCATTTCTTGGCTGGTAAAAATTACTCCAGTTCTGACTCCATCTTCATAGCCTTCTTTCTGTATGTCTGTTTTTAAAAAAATTTAAAAAAATGTTTTTACTTGTAAATGGACACATTTAGTATTTTTTTTTTTTATGTGGTACTGAGACTTGAACCTAGTGCCTCACATGTGCTAGGCAAGTGCTCTACTGCTGAGCTACAACCCCAGCCCCTGTATATGTCTGTTTATATGCATCTGCTCCTCTATTTATAATGATACCATTCAGTGGACTTAGATCCTATCCCTCTGAACCCAGGATGACTTCATCCTGAGATGTCTCATTTTATCTACAAAGACCCTATTTCCAAACAATGTAACATTCTGAAGTTTCAAGTGGACATAGATTTGGAGAGACACTTCAACTCACTATACACTCTTGTTAGGGAAGTTGAGAAATATAGCATGTATTCTGGTCAGTTATGAACTTGGTGGAAATTGAGGGCCCCATTTCTACAGGAAGGAAGGCTAAGCTGATTTGGAAGGAATGAGGTGTCTCCCTCATGAGACTAGTTTGGTTTGATTTTTTGCCTCAGTGCCTGCTCCTTTTTGGTCTTCACTAATATTTTTGTCTTCTTTTTTATCAAATTCTAAATGATGCAGAGCTTCAAATCTCAGTCCTCTAATTTCTCCTAACTAACCTCATTACTAAGGTGATTTCTTCTGGTTACAAGAATGTATTTCAATTTTGTTTTAGATGATAATGTATCCACAAATCATAACATTCACAATGCACAAAAGAATATACAATGCAAGTTTCTCTGCAGCCACTGTTCCTAGACCTAGAGGAATAGTGGGTTCTCATCTGGGGTGCTGACTGCTGTAAGTTACTTTTATAGTCTATGTGTAAATAAGCAAATATATACGTTTACAGACTTTTATGCATAGACTTAATTTTTTAAAATAAATATTAATTCTGTCCTATTATACACATTGTTTAGCATTTTTAGAAATAAAGTACATCTAAAATTATTCCACTTTATTATGCCTAAGTCTATTCCATCATTGCACTGTATTCCATTTCATAAAACTGCCAAAATTCATATTTATTTAATCAACTCTGACTAATGGAGATTTAAATTGTTTACAATTTTTCTTATTTAAGTACAATTGAAATAAGTAATATTGCTTCAAAAATCATTGTTAGTCCATGAAAGAAAAATCATAGGTTAAATTCTTAGAAGAAGTTGCTGGGTCAGAGGGCCTGTGGATTTTTCATTTTGGTAATTACCAATGACTTTACCCAAGGGTCGCACTAATTTAGAATTCCAGCAGCAACATGTGGGAACACCTATTTCTCCACATCATTTCAACTTATTTTTATCACTATCATATGTATTATTAAACCTTGATAAAAATTATACATTATGTCCTTGGTCTTTGAAAATTGGGTAGGTGAGGTGAATGCTGTTGAGCATGCTATGTTGTGTGGTTTGTATTTCACTATAATTGGAGCTATTTTTCTTACTTTAGCATTGAAATTTTGATCTTTTTCTTACTGATTTACAGGAGATTTTTCCTTTAGTGAAATTAGGTATTATGGATAAGTAATAAATATATCTTTCTAGTTTTACATTTTGATTTTATCATAATTTTGTGATAATACTTTAAAAAATTTAGCTCATTTATATCTTTTATGACATCTGAGTTTTGTGTGATTCCTTTTAATAATTTTTTTTCACTTGTTGATGGCATTTATGTATGTATGTATGTATGTATTTATTTTTTATATGCAGTGCTGAGGTTGAACCCAGTACTCACACATACTAGGCAAGCACTCTACCACTGAGTTACAACCCCAGCCCATTTTGTGTCATTCTTAGAAAACTGTATTTCTATATCGCCTAATCTTAAAATTGTTAATTAAAAGGGAAGAATTAAAAATTTTAAAAATTTTTTCAGTAGAAATCTTCACAGGATAACAAAGAGCTCCAGATGATGGAAGAAATAAATTATGGGAAGGAGGAAAGGTGGAAAGGAAGGAAAAGACAGAGAAAAAAGTAATTAGTTATTACCTATGAAGTGCTCTTCCCAAAATATTTAACTTGGTTCCCTTTAAGACTATAGTTGTAACTAACAATTTACAGAAAATATAATAGAGAGGAACAAGTCCAGTTAAACCACGTGGAAGTAATCACATAAGTCAGAAAACAGTCTTAACACATATTGGAAAACAACTTAATATGACCAAAAAATTAAAAAAAAAATCAGCCTCATTATGAAGTGTAAACCATTCTGCATTAAAAGATAATTTAATAGATATTACAACCAAATGCAACCTCTAATCATTCATTGGTCTTTGTTCCAAATTTTAAAAAAATCTCAATATTTATAACTTGCCGTAAAATCACATACAAGTGAATTTAAAATTCTTTTAGGCTCAAGTCACTCACTAATATATTAATTAAAACAATCTGCATGTTCAGAACAATCATTATAGCAGAGCTGTTTCCATCTGTGAATTCTCTACAAGGCTCTGATGTAATGATCACTGAACTAGGTGGGCCAATGGATGAGCAGTATGGAGGAGAAACACAGAGTTAGAGTACAGAGATGTAAGAGAAAGATTTATGGGAGACCAGGTTCCCTGGGGATCAGTGACTTAGTAGAAGTAAGGGACTTTCTTTTATGTGGTAGTAAGCATTGACTATTTTTGGTAAATGAAAACTTTCAGCTGGAAAAAAGTGCAGTGGAAGTGAGTCAAGTGGATTCTCAGAGAGAGAGAGACCCTTACTAGAGGGGGACTTGGATCTATGACCATGACTAGTCATGATTATCTCTTTAGTTAAATGAACATATGCTCCAGTGTATGCTTGTACCAGATCAACCAGAACAAAAACATAATCAATTTAAATGTCACCAGATTCAAAGACCTGCACAGTGTGCCCACAGCTGACTTAAGGCTAAACTACTTAACCCAGAGAAAAACATCCTGAACCACACATATCAAATGATTGATGTGGGATTTGATTTCCACAAAAGTTTTCTTTGGAACCTGTACTTTTCTTCCCAGGAAAATCCTATATGTAGTCAGATAGCTCAACCTTGGGTAGGTTGCAGGTCTTGTCTTAGAGGCGAGGGGCATCTGCATCTTGCCTTTGGAGTATGCACACCTTTGCTTTGCTGTCCTTTAAAATCTTAAAATCTTTGCTTGTGCCTTGCTTTCAAACTGATGTAAAATTCTTTTCAGGGGCATAAGTCAAGAACCCACTCCAGGTTGAACTGAGGTCTTACTAACCCCTTGGAGGGATCTCTTTGGGCAACTCTCTGGCGACAGAAGGAAGGCTATCCTGAAATCATGCATATGGAGTTGATGGCATACATTTACCTAGGTCCAGGCTGAGATCCAACTAGGTCAGAGAAGCACGAAGACCACTTTTTCTAAGCTAGAAGGTTATGTCAACCACATATTAACTAGTATATGTTCAAATTGCTACTTCTGAAACTAATCTTTGGCTTTTAAATATGAAAATGTAAACCTCTCATATAGCCTCAGATTATCCTATCCTAGGACTTACAATCAATTTTTGGGCTTTCCAACCAGTGGAACTGACTAGAACCTCTTACAAAATTAAACCTTCACAGAGACATACTTCATTTTTTTTTTTTTTTAACTTTTGTTCGTTGTTTGCACTAGCAAAGAGGAAAAGAAATTAAAAATGTGTTGATTTGGGATCTGGGATTTGGAAATAGATAGTATTTAGTAAACTCAGATTTTATTATAGAAGTAAAAAAATCAAAATGTTTGGGGTGGATAGATGCAAACATTCTTGATTGAATGTGGAAAAGTGAGTGTTAGCCAAATTTAGAACGGAAGAAAAATTACTGATGCACATGTGCTTCATAGGACATAATAACATTGGCATATTCAGAAAGAAATTTTAGTACTTTGTAGAACAGCTGTAGCTATTAGACAACTTCCCTAAATGCTTTTCTTAGCTTGTCAGGCTTTTGTATTTGTTTGTTATGGGAAAGTATTAAAATCCTTCTTTAGGCTGCTTACCCCAATATGAGTACACCAAAGTGTCTCCCTTTTCCTCTTTTTACTTCTTCCTTATTATCCCTCTCCTTCCTCCTATATTTTCTTTTATTCCTCATTCTCATGTTACCTAACTTTTTCAGGGGCAAATTCAAGAAATAAAAATTTTATATATGCTTCAGAACCACATCATAAGAAAAAATAATACCACATCACTGAATTTAAACCATTATCCAATACTAAAGAAACCTTTTCCCTTTTTTTCAATTAGAATGTCATTTGCTTTTTTATTTTAACATTACTGAATGTTTCATAGGAATCCAAAATGTAGTTCTCAAGCCACCTGTGTATTAGTTTTCTATCATTGTTGTAACCAATTATCACAAATTTAGTGTCTTAAAACAACAAACACAGTTGGGTGTGGTGGCGCATGCCTATAATCCCAGCGACTCAGGAGGCTGAGGCAGGTGGATCGGGAGTTCAAAGCCAGATTCAGCAAAAGCCAGGCGTAAAGCAACTCAGTGAGGCCCTGTCTCTAAATAAAATACAAAATAGGACTGGGGATGTGGCTCAGTGGTCAAGTGCCCCCAAGTTCAATCCCCAATACTCGCCTCCCACCCCTGCAAAAAAAAAAAAGCCAACCAACATTTATTAACTGTAATTTTGTGGGTGACATGTCCAACATAGATCTCATTGGGTTTAAATCAAGGAGTCAGCAGGGCTGGTTTCTCTTCTTGAAACTATAGGGGAAAATGTATTTCCTTTACTTTATTATTATTTTTTAGCTTTCTGTTTTATTTCTCCCTTCATTTATCTTCAAAGCCAGCAACATTGCATTTCTTTGACCATTCTATAGTCCTGCCTCCCTCTGACCACAGCTGGGAGTTACTGCTTTTAAGCACTCATCTGATTGAATTAAACTCACCTAGAGAATCCCAGATACTCTTCTCTATCTTGAGGTCCTCAATTAAAATCACATTTGTAAAGTTCCTTTGTCCATGCTGAATACACATTCACAGGTTCCAGGGATTAGGACCTGGGTTTCTCAGGGTGCAGGGGAGGCATTATTCTGCCTGTCATGGTCTGTGAGAATCACTTGTTTTTGGTAATTAAAACATAACAAAGCAAAACAAAACAGAACAAGACAAAACAACAACAACAATAACAAGAAGAAGAAGAAGTCCTGCATTTTATGCTAGAATTACAAGATAGAACTCCAGGAATTTGCATTAATTTACACTTTTAGGAGCTTCCCACACATTTTTATGCACATTAAAATTTTAAAGTCAACATAACCAACATGACACTGACTCAATATTCTTCCTTTTGTTCTCTTTCCTTTTCTTTATTATGAAAAATAAATTTGAAAACTCAATATACCCTTTTCTGATTCTTTTCCTCATATTCTCATTTATGTCCTATTATTTTTTTTCAGATCCAATCAGAATAGAGTTACCTTGGGAACTCTGAACAAATGCTTTCTGAGTATGCGTATCAGTAGGCTGCATGGACATGGAATAGTGTCCCCATTATTTCCACCCCCTGAGCAGAAGTTTGCTATTTTTAAGTGAGTCTTAAAATTTTCCAGGCTTTAAGTTCAGGATAAAAATGTTCCAGTGAAATAACACCTACCAGATGCTTTAGCACAATTTTTAAACAGTCTACATTGTTTTAAAATGCAAAACTCTACTGTCATCGAAAGCTGTCATAGTCTCTAGCTTTTTAATGTAGTCTGGAATTCACCCAGTAGACCACAGTGGCTATAAAGCAAACTGAGTGAATGGTGAATGAGTCACAATATGGAATCAAAAGTACTCCCTGTACTCCAATAGCTGACACAGTGGAAAATATTAAGAGCTGATCCTCCATAAGGGGGAATGTCTTATAATAATAGGTATCATTTAAATCATTATTGTTACTTTTAATTAGCATAACTATCATCATTGAAAACTTAATATGATTAATGGCATGTGAACACATTAGTGTCCATAAATTAGTGACTGCGAAGATTGATGGATAGTTATAGTTTTGGTGAACTTGTAACCTGAAGTTTTCAATAATGTCAAACCATGATCTTCACTTAAACTTAAAAGATCAAATCTAATTATGATATTAAAATGACAATAAAACCCCACTATATATCATCTAGTTTGTAACATTTAATAAGAAGATACAAAGAAGAAAACCATAATCCAGTGGAAAAATAGAACAGAAAAGAAAAAGAACTCTTAGACCAAAAAAAAAAAAGATGAATGTGCCAAGGTTGATCCTATTGCCCGATGGAATAGATGGGTGCTTACTAGTATCATTTGTGTTGCTCAGACAAGTGTCTCCTAAAACTCTTCTCATCTTTGAGAGTTGTAGTCAATGAGACTTTATTTAATGAGATATTTATTTATTTCTAGTCACAAATTTGATCTCTTCTGGAGATTTTCTTTGAAAATGCAAATATCTTTTGGCAAAGTATCACATTTGAGTATCCAGGTTAAAAATACAGTGTTTATTTGTCTCATTTCCTTCAGGTAAGGAAAGCCTAGGAGGAAACAAATAATTGCTATGAGAATGAGAGAAAAACAGAAAATGGAAACTAGGCCTTCCTAAAAGCCTCCTCATAGTTTTCCTCTGAAGCAAAAAACGAGATTCTGTCCACGGTCTGGAAGTTTAGTGGGAGATATAATCCCTTGGTATTCATTTTATCTGTTAGTGACGTTTCACCATTCTTTTTCATTATTTTAAGTCACCCATTATCCCGACTTCCCCCTTCTGTACTCTTATAAGCCTCTTCATATAGACCCCATTAGAGTCTCTCAGGACTGGGTAATGTGAAAGATGAACAAGTTTCATAATGAGATCTAAATGTTACGTAGGTAGTCTTTGCATTTATTCAAATTATAGGAATAAAATTCATTTTAGAAATCAAGGTCCCATGCCCTTGTTTTATATGTGAGGAAACAGAATCAAAGACACTCTGTTGAGTTAGTGGTGGAATTGCCGACTGAATCCTGAGTTTCTTACATTTGTGACCACTGCTCCTTTCATTGTACCCCAATGCCACTTAAAGGTTTCCCATGAAAGGGGCTTCTTGAATTTTAGAGAACTTAGTTTTGTAATTCAATTAAGGACAAAGGACTTTGTTTTATTTTTTTTTCCTTTAGGCAATTATATTTGAAAATTCCACACAAACTGCCTCCACTAATTACATATTGCTTCCTTATAATGTGCAAATGTGCATGCAGTGGTGGCAACTTAGGAACCCCGAATTTCAATTTGATTTTGAAAAATCTTGCAATAGTTTATTATCCAAATAGTAGCAATTTTAATTGGATTTGTGCAATGATATGGAAGACATAATCATGCCAATGTAGATTGGTTAGGAATTGACTTGTCAAATTGGAACCTAGATCCAAATTTTCCTGCCCATAGAGCCTGCAGAGCTGAGAAGAATCGTTCAAAGTCATAGAAACACCCTAGGTTAATTGAGAACTTTGAATACAGAAAACAGAGCAGAAGCAGCTATTTTTCATATCCTATGGTTGCGATTCTCCTGTTCACCTTCCTCCTGCAGTGAAGTTTTAATGAATTGCTATAAAGAGTGAGGTGGTTTGAGTCTCAGGAAAGATAAAATCATTGGGCTCCAAAAAACCAAAACAGATGGCACGCCTTAACAAAAATTTTGCTTTCATATTTCAATTGTTCAAAAATACCCTCTGCAAAGCTGGTGTCTATTTTGTAAAGGGCGTTTACACAGTGAGAAGGGAACTAAATGAGTTGAGGAAAGCAGGTTAAACAGCTTAAGGCATTTTATTTTTATTACGAAGATTTTTTAATTAGTTATTTACAGTGTTTCTTCTTATGTGCCAGAAAACACCTCTCTTTCCTTAGTAAACATGGGCCAATTTCTATCCTGTTTTGCTATTTTTATGGCATTTTAAACTTCTAATTAAATTTTAGATTTCTATCATATTTTTAGAATGACAAACTTTATTCACAGCCTACCGTATAATTTATACTCCACTGAATGCCTACAGCTGGTCCAGAAGCAATTATGAGCATCTCTTCATGTTGTGTAAGGCTCTGTGCTGGATCTGAGAGTAAAGATGGAGAGACAGGCTTCACCATTTTGGAAAACCTGGATTCCAGCCGAAAAGACCGAGAAGACATGGGTTACTGGGGGATAAACCATAAAGGAGTAACTTCCTGGAGAACAGAAAAAGCTTCATGTCAGAGCTCCTCCGGGGACTGATCATTGAGGTCTGAGTGAGGATTTGCATGGCAAATTAAATGCAGTTGGGGAGAGGAGTCCAGGCAGAGGAAAAAGCAAACATAAAATCATGAAGCATGAGCAAACAAATGCCATGTCTGGATTATATTAAATATTTTAGGGTGTTGGAAGATGGGTATGCCCAGAAATAAACCAGGTGGGTTATACCAAAAAAGAGTTCCATTCCATGCTTTTAGCAGGGTCCTTAATCTTCTGAGCCTTTGTCCCACCCTGTAACACCCTCTCTACTGTCAACTCAAGACCTTGCTTCACATTATAACAAGGACGTAAACGTTACCAAATGGGCATTTCTTCATCTTCCCATCACCAATCTGTAACTCCTCAACCAGTATTTGTTGTTTCCTTTTAGGACAGTGACTTCCCCATAGAAAACATCAGTGGCCATTTCTTCTCCCACGTTTTAGATCTCATCCTTTTTATGCTTTCTCACAAAAGGTTGTCTTCTGAGATTTCTTACTCTGATGCTTCTCCCTTTCTCTCTCTCACACAATTCTCACTGGAGTACAAATGTTTTCTAATATCTCCTACCTTACAAAGAAGCAGATGAACGAAGTTAACCAACCAGCAGATTTAAAACTTTTATGGACTCCACATCCTGCTTTAGTTTTTGAGGTAGAAGCATTATGTGTGTGGCAAATATTCCCAGGGCGTTCCCACAACTTCTGCCTTCCTTGGGCCATGAGGAGAGTTCGGGCCATAGACTGTGAGGGAGAGTAATCTGTCACACTACAGGCTGGTGGGCTCCTCCATGGGTCCTTTTCTCCCATGGCATACTTACAGGCCACATGACCCAGATGGCAGAACTACAGGATGCAGCTGGGGGTCATCACTGAACACTGAGCAAGACACAAACATTTATACTGTAAAGCCTTTGGGTTTTTTTCACAGAGGCAACTCACATAAATCATCTTGATTAATAGAGTTACCACTGTTCCTCTGCCAAATTTAATAATCATGTTTCTGCACAGATTTTTTTTTTTGCCAACACCTCTCATCTTTATATGTACATCCTCTCCATTTCACTCTTACTTTGCTAAGGTTTTCAATGACTGCCAAAATACAGCGGAAGATAGATTTTTTGTGTGTATATTTATGTTACCACATTTTGTAAAATATAATATTGTTGACCACTTTGCTTTAAAACAGTCTCTTCTCTGGTCCTCAATGTTCTTTCTAATCTTTGGATCTTTCTTGATGGCTCCTTTAGTAACTTTGGCTCTTTTTCCTAATTTCTCAATAATGAAATTCTAAAAAATCAGTCCCAGATCATCTTACATTTCCTTTCTGTACTTTTTTCCTTGATTAGTTAAGTCTCATAATATAATGGATCAGGAGATAACTCCCAGATTTTTCCAACTCAAGCATATATTCTGAGTTCTGCCCTCCTTGTTCTAGAAGCCAAAATATTTGCCATTTCACTACCATTCCCTGAAGGTCTCAAATTTTGTTTTGCACAAATAAACTCATGATATATCTTGTTTCCTATCTCCTAAACTGTTCTTATCATTCCACATCAGAAACTTCTATCAGAAACTGACCCAGTTGTTGAAATCCAGACTATCAGTCATTCTTCTCATAAAACTGTATCAACCCACACCTCCAGCTTATTAATAGTTCAATTAATAGTTCATCATCATCTTGATTCAAATGAATGTAAAATCTACTTCATTCTTTCTGCCCTATTGCTGTCCAAATCCTGATCCATTAGTCTTCTGGCTGCTTTGCCTGGTCTCATTTCCCTTTTCATTTTCTGTTCAGTAGCTTTTAAAGTTGTTAAGAGAATTTGATTTTATTTTAAGGAAATGTAAATACAAATAACTATTATGAGGATCATTTAAAATAAATCAATAAAAATGAAGAGAGTATCTAGAGAGACAATAAAAGATTAAAAAATGATTGGGAAATGCACATCAAGTCTTTTCTAATTTTCTAGATGTTGATAGACCTTTATTTTATTCATTTATTTATATGTGGTGCTGAGAATTGAACCCAGTGCCTCACACATGATAGGCAAATGCTCTACCACTAAGCTACAATCCCAGCACTGGATTAAGTCTTTAGGCACAAAAATTTATTTAAAGTCTAAGCACTACAGTACATTCTCAATAGAAAGACAAAAATTCATCTATTTTGCATGGACTTTTGATTTTTTATAATTAGCATAAATTTCACAGTATCCAATTCAGTTAGCAATTTTTTATCTATAATAAAACAAATTTTGATAATAAAGGATAATTAGATTTGATGATGGTGTACACTTATTTTTGCCTGTTCTGGATGTTCAATATGGCTAGTGAATGGTACCAGTTATTCAACTCATTATCTCAGAATATGAATGAAAGCTGCGGTGTAGTTAACTAAAAGTCCCTAGTAATATTGTGCTCAGAAAATAGAATTTATACATGTTCTAGATTCTGATGCAATTAGTTTTGGTAGAGTTTAATTTTTTGGCACTATTTCTCAGTAGTAGTTCTTACCATTTGGAGAGGGAGATCAAATTATTTAATTATGTTTCTCAGAAAAGTAAGTATGCCCAAAGAAAGATATTCTACCATTTTTGTTATAATATTTTTTTAAAAAAAAGATAGTCAAAGTTATGGATAGTTGATTTTGCACTGTGAATAGTTTTTCAAAGAGGAAGGTGTGTGTGTGTGTGTGTGTGTGTGTGCGCGCGCGCACGCACGGGCGTGTGTGGGTATGTTGTCTTTGACTAGTCTTATGAACATGTACCATTTTGTTTACCAAAGTGACATTTGTAAACCTCATTTTTCGTTATCTCTTACGAAAGATGATTTTCTGTGGTTTTAAGACTTTGAAACTTTTTTTGTATAAGAACAAAAAGAGAAAACTCTTAACTTTAGGAATCAGGTGCTTTCAAATGAAGAAGGCATTAATAAAGGATAGTGTATGCATATTTTCCTCTAGTGCTGCAGCCTAGACACAAAAACTGTGGTTTTCTTCAGTACTGCAAGGTAGAACTTTGAAACCGAATGAAGGATTAAAGTACAAAATATAAAAACTGCATTTAGAAACTCTCTCAAATATCAGGGCTACAAATGTGGTCATTACTTTTCCTTTTCCTTATCCAGATTACATATCTGGTTTGGGTTTTGGACTACAAATGTGGTAATAGACCTTCAGTTGTGAGCAACTTATGGCTAGTGTCATCTGTTTCATGACAACTACCACTTTCCAAAAAGCTTGAAATTGTTATTTTTTCTACATTCTTTTTTTCTGGAAACCCAACCTCTGTAATGGTCATGAGATGGAGTTTTCAAATAATGGAGCAAATGTAAGTTAAATTCATCTTTCATGAATGATCAAGAGACAGCTGGGTGGTAGTTATAGAAGAACTGAACTTATTGTTGGAATATCTAGATATATTATGGTTTCGTCACTTATAACCAACAAGATTACATTTTTCTACACTACACTCTATGTCTTAAAATATGTAAAAGAGGAACAACCATATGTATTCCACAGGAGTGTTGGGAGGAAAAAATGCCTAATATTTGGAAAAATATTTAGCATAGTACCTTTTATTTAGTGGGTTCTCAAAACACATTTATGGACTCTAGATCAGAACTCATATGATTGATACTGAAAACAACTGAAAGTCACAATTTGGGGTTAGAAAGGCCTTAGATAGTTTTTGTAATCCACTTCTTTTTTAGGAAGTGAAAGCCACTTGAGTTGATTTGCTTCAGATTACCTAGCTAATCATAGTCCTGTGGCTGCAACTCTGGTTTCCTAAAGCAGACCTGTGGGCTTTTTACCTGTAGACTGTACTATAAGAAAAGTGATAAGGGTCACTGTGCATGACCAGATGTCATGTGCCACAGAACTCACTTCTGTTTAGGAGCTATATAATTGCTAAATTGCTAATTTAGCAATTATATAGCTGTGGTGTATGGAGAATTGGGTTCAAATAGGGTTCCTAAATAATGGTTGCCAACCATTATTTTTAGCAAGTCACTTCTTTGCCCTGAACAGCAATCTCCACAATACTCTTCTCACATAATTGCTGCTTCAATTAAATTAGGAAAAATTGCAGAATGTACTTAGCAGAGTGTTTTGAACATGGTGTTCAAAAAATATTTGTGAAATTTGGACCTGTGTTGTGAATTCATTTACAGTATCATGCCAATCTAGCTAATTGAGAAAAGATTTATTACCTCAAATGATGTTTTAAACTGTTTAAACAACTCTTTTGACTCTCTACTTCTTATTGCTTGTGGAGGCTCAGTCATGGTTGGTTATTACAGCTAACTTCCTAAGTCACACTTCTGTAACTGAAATGAGTTGTGGCTTCCAGGCAGCTGACATCGGTTTCTTTGGATAATCTATTTATGATCATGGAAATTTGTATTTGTATTATTCCTTCATTTTAGTCTCTCATCCCACTTTCATGGAAGGCTAGAGAGGTATTTTGCTTTCTGTTGTTTTGATTTCCAGATTTTAGCCATAGACAGGCAGATCTACCTGCCTATCTTATTTTAAGGCCAAAATGACCTCTAAAAGGGGATTGCTTTTAATTGGATCTATTTATATTCTCCTTCATTTCAGCTGGGGCACTGACCCATGCCAGGAGCACTTCTGCCCAGTGGCCTGCCCCAAATTGATACAGTACTTGACCTGTTCCACTCCATTTCCTGAGATGTAGTCCTGACAGAGTCTATTTCCATAACCCTCAGCACCCTGACCTGACTGGGATGGCAGACTTTTCCTTTAACAATTGTCTTCCCTCCAACTAGCTTTCAGTAGGACTATTACATGATTAGCAGTATATATTTTGCTAGCTATAAAATCATATAGCTAGGTGATGGTGGAGTATTTCCTTATGGTAGTCCTTTAAATTCAGTCTGTCATTTACCTTCAGATATGTGTGATACTGCCTGACTTCAGCTGCAGTTTTTGGTTTTCTCTTCAATTGTTAGGTTTTGAATTCAGTTTTTGTTATACACCATGATAACTTTTTCATTAGTAGAAAGATTGAAAGAAATGTAGTGAAATCTTAAGACTCAGTTTATATAATGGCCATATGATTTTGTGAGTGGCCACTAGTTTAAAAGCAGAATTTGATGCTCTTAAACAGATGTGCTAATCTGCATGCCGTGGAAAGATGTCCACTGCACATTGATATGTTGTCAAATGAAAAAGAAATGGTAAAAGAACGTGTTCAGCATAAATGCTTATTCAAAATACACATGCATATATATAACAATAGATAAAAATATAAATGAAAAAAAGACTGAAGTAAAGACCTGGAAAATAGTGCCTATACAGTTAACAGCAATTATTTCTGTAGGATGCAATTAAGGAGGACGTTCTTTTTCTAGTTTATATATTTCATAATAATTTGAATATTTGCAATGAATTATTCTTTTAAAAACTTTTAAATTAGCACAAAATGTGTTTTAAACATCAAGAATTAACAAAAGAAATGGGAGAAGGTTTGAGCAGGTGTACATTGTTCTGAGAGGATGCTTTGCTCTTTTGAGTGACACTTTAGAGAAGAAGATGAAGAAGAAAGGATATTCTGATGTTTCTTGTGAGAGCTTCTAACATTTAAAATTTATTTTTAAACTAAGTTTACCTATTATGGACCCCTCTATTAATTTTTATATAAAATAATCATTTTGAACACTTTTATGTGATTTAAAATATTTAAGATTATTTAGTTGGGCATATTAAAATTTGGATTTTTAAGTTCTTTTCCCCCAACATTGAATAATTCATTTACACATACAGGAGGAATAGTAATGGTGAAATGTATGAGTTAATGACCAAATATACAACATACAAAGTAATGCTAATAGTCATCTTCTTTGGATGCTTTATGACATATTGAATATAGTTCTATAGCAGAGTATTATTGCCGTGAATCCTGCCCAGGATATTTTAGATGTGAGCACTTTGTCTTTTCTTATGGGTAGGTGAAAATGAAAATTTTCTGCAAGCCACGTTCTAAAGGAAAATATTCTGGACACTTGTTAAAAATAGCAACACAGATTTTACCCAAACTATAGCAGCTGGGGAAAGAGTTTTCAGTAGGAAACCTAGTTCTATTTCAAATACAGCAAAGACATCTGGGGATTTATGGTCAACAAGCAGAGTGAGAGGGTCAGCAGATAACAGAATATTTAGAGAAACTTGATTAGAAATCAAGGATAGGAAGATTCTTGCTAAACTGGCTTAATAGGATTCTTGCTAAAGCTGGGCTAGGTAGACCAAGGTTGAGACCATGCTGAGAAGAGAGCTCAGAGGAGCCTGACTAAACTTTGGTTAAGGAAGGAGTCTTTGTCATGTTTTATAATGATATTTGTGTGTCAGGTTGTGACCTATTAGGAGCACTCCAGAAACAAAAATTTCCTTTGTAAAAGGTGTACCA
Organism: Glaucomys volans; assembly: GCA_020662805.1. NCBI lineage: Eukaryota > Metazoa > Chordata > Mammalia > Rodentia > Sciuridae > Glaucomys > Glaucomys volans. The sequence continues at coordinate 1,798,993 of JAJEJO010050221.1, forward strand.
TTGGATATTGAAGGGATCTAGTGTTTTCTAACCCAGATTACAGAGTTTCTTGCATATCTTTGTTGATTTCCACATTTCTGCAGCTGCTTATGGGAGGAGACGAACTTGCTTGATGCACTTGCTTGATGCAGGAGAGAAGAGAAGAAAGTGCCCCAAGCAAAGTCATGATTTCCCCTGTGCATTAGAGTGTGAAGTTGGGCTCCCTGAACCCATAATTATCTCAGTTTTAACCCTTTTATGGCTCTGGGACCTTGGGCAAGATACTTTCTCTTTCAAGGCACCTGAAATTTTGTTGATAAGGAAGGATGGTAAAGGTAACTATTATATTATTATAAGGGTTAGATGAGTTTAGCTAAACTCATGTAAAACACCTATGGTCATAGTAAATCATCATGAGAATGAGATATGTCTTCACATATACATGCTTTTCATATTATCTTGCCTGGAGTACCTGTTCAATAAGTGTTTGCTCTTGAGCCTGTAATATTGTTTTCTTCCTAGGGATTTTTTTCTTAGGGCTTATTTGGCCCTCTCCAAGCCTCTTCTTAGAAACATCCCTATACCCTTTTAATAAGACCCAGATTCCCTTTACCACTACAGAGGTAGCTCTTATTTCTTTTCTGCCTGAGGGCGTTTAACAAGTTTTCAGAGTGGTTAAAGCATTTCATTGTCCTGAGAAAAGAATATGGGAGAAGGAGGCTCCAGTTTAACTGAAGCGATGTTTGGTTCCCATAGCACACATATTTGATGTTTTCATAGACACCCCCCCCCACACACAAATTGAATCATATAATTTCCCTACTTAAAAACCCCCAGTGCATGTTATTATACTTAAAACTCTTTTCCAAGGCCTACAATGTCTTGCATGTAATGAACTCTTTTTTGTACATTAAACACCTGCCACACTGGGCTTTTAATAATCCATTAAATTAGCAAACGCCTTTTGGCCTTTGCATGTGTGGATTGCTCTGCTTGGAATTCATCCTTCCCATTCTTTGCGTGCAAGTCTCCTCATTATTTTTCTCATAGTTAAAATATTACCTCCTCAGAGAGACTGGCCAAAACTACCCTCTTTCATTTTCCTTGACAGCCCCTTCTTTACTTCTTTATTAATACCTATACTTTTACATAACTTTATTGGTTTGCTTAATTCTTTTTCTTGATAACCATCATGAGAATTTAATTTTCATGGTTGAAAATATACATTGCAAATGATTATTAAGGAATTTTCTCATTTTTATATCTTAACTATTTTCTTAAACACATTATTTTTGTTTCATCTTGCAAATGAACTTCATAAAGCTTAATGTTGGTGGGAAAGCTATCATTAAATTAATTTTCACAACCGTGGAAATTGTTTTTATTGGATCAACAAATTCCCTGCCTGGTTGTGAACCCTTGAAAAATCTATGCTGTGATCAAGAAGTGAAACCGACTGCTTAGAAAATTACAATGAACCTGTCTATTTTCATCTTCTAGTTTGAGATAAAAGGGGGAAAAGTGTTAAATCAAAGTAAGCAGAATGTTTACTTTGCTTTCAGCTTTAATAATTAGATGTATTATTCACAGTTAAGGAGTTTTACTGATGCACACCATCCTCCTTTGTTTTTCCATGATCCCACATATTCTTTTCTTTTTCCAAACATCCCAGTATCACCCTCACCTTTTAAAAATAAATGAATCCGAGGAAACTTCTTTGCATATTCAATGGCACTTTCCTCTTTGAATTCTTATATTTCATTGATGTTTATTTGTATTAAATCACAGTCTATTTTAAGCCCTGATTACAATGCTTATATTTAAAAGCAATTCCTCCATTCTTTTTGTGTCATAGAGTTATGTTTACTCAAAATTTCAGTAACAATTTTACAAGTATTTTTCTGAGCACTTGTTGTAACCAAGGTGTCTTGCTAAATGTGGGGTATATGTAGATGGATTGAAAAGATTCAAATTCTGGGCAAATTTGAACTAGTATTCTTCTAACTAAAATCCACTAATCATCACTTAAAGCCCATGTATGAATTATGTGGAATCTTTCGGTTTCTTCAGAAGATAATTTGTTTTCCACCTATACCCAATCACAGGATCTACTGGGAGATATAAGAGCTGTCACTATGGATTTTATGTCATGGATACCATATTTCCACAAGCTCAGGCTTTCTTTTTCTGGAATAGAAGAAGTCATTATTATTATTTTTAGTTCCTGTGGTTTGGGTGGAACTGATGCTGCCTCCTAAGATAGTCCCGGCTCAGTCCTGGCCAAATGGGATAGAATAATGAGAAGGCCCAGGTTCTGGGTTAAAAGTGGACATGTGAGAAAACCAGGAAGTCAGGTGAGTAGTTTGCTAGGAGAACTGGAGAATGAGCACTCTATTTTCATAGTTTTAGCATGCTGGGAGAATATAATTGGGAACTGCTGCCCAAAATGAAGTCAATACAGAAGTAAATGCAACTTACAGTTCTTTGACTTTATTGCTGGTGGCCTTATATTAAATCAAGTCTGAAGGAAGATTTTTCCCTTTAGCACAAGATTCTCTTTTAGTTTAAACCAATTAAAAATTATGATGAAAACCTCTTAGAAAAATGTACATAGTAACTGTCGAATTCATATTGGGACATTATCTCTAGAGGAATGCAAACAAATTGGGAAATGCTCAGAGCAGATACCATTCTTTCCTATTTGGGTTGCTTGTAGGAACTGAATAGGTCAGCTTAGAAAAGGGAGCCTAGAAGACATTCCCTAGAGTGTGCAGCCTTGGAAGGCTGGGAGAACATTTCAGTGGCAGGTCCTTGCTTCTTCACAGGGCCTCACTTTCACCATTAGGAGGCAAAGCTCAAATGGAACATAACAGGTACTTCACTTTTAATTGTTAATAAAGAGACATTTCAACAGATGCATAATAATGTCCAATGGGCTAGTTATATTCAAGAGGAACCAGACTTGCTCCATGCCTCAAATGGGACAGTTGGGACCCATGAGTGTGAGGCACAGGAAAGAGAGTTCAGTTACAAATGAAGAACATTTTCTTTAAAACAGGTTTTCTAAATATTTTAAAATTTATTTTTATTTGTTCTAATTAGTTGTACATGACAGTAGAATTCATTTATACATTTTGATAAATTATTCATAAATGGAGTGTAATTTCTCATTTTTCTGATTGTACATATTGTAGGATCACATTGGTCATACAGTCATATATGTATATGAGGTAGTAATGTCTGTTTCACTCTACTATCCTTCCTACCCCCATACCCCTTCCCCTACCTTCACTCCCCTCTATGTAATATAGAGTAATTCTATTCTTCCCTAACACCCCCCACTTATTGTGAATTGGCATCTGCATATCAGAGAAAACATCTGACCTTTGGTTTTTAGGGTTTGGCTTATTTTACTTAGCATGATATTATCCAACTCCATCCATTTACCAGCAAATGCCATAATTTCATTCTTCTTTAAAGCTGAATAATATTCTATCATGTGTGTATATGTATGTGTGTATATATATGTTATATATATACATATATGTTATATATACATACATATATGTGTTATTTATACATATATGTTATATATACATATATGTATATATGTTATATATGTATATATGTTATATATACATATATGTTATATATACATGCATATATATGTTATTTATACATATATGTTATATATACATATATAACATATATGTATATATACACACATATATATACACACATACATATACACACATGATAGAATATTATTCAACTTTAAAGAAGAATGAAATTATGGCATTTGCTGGTAAATGGATGGAGTGAGATATATATATATATATATATATATATATATATATATATATATATCTCACAGTTTCTTTATCCATTTATCTGTTGAAGGGCACCTAGGTTGGTTCCATAGTTTAGCTATTATGAGTTGAGCTGCTATAAACATTGATGTGGCTGTGTCACTGTAGTATGTTGATTTTAAGTCCTTTGGGTATAGACCGAGGAATGGGATAACTGGGTCAAATAGTGGTTCCATTCTAAGTTTTCTGAGGAATCTCCACACTGCTTTCCACAGTGGTTGCATCAATTTGCAGTTCCACCAGCAATGTATGAGTGTACCTTTTCCCCCACATCCTTGCCAACATTTATTGTTGCTTGCATTCTTGATAATTGCCATTCTGACTGGAGTGAGATGAAATCTTAGAGTAGTTTTGATTTGCATTTCTCTAATTGCTAGAGCTGTTGAACATTTTTTTCATACATTTGTTGATCAATTGTGTATCTTCTTCTGTGAAATGCCTGTTCAGTTCCTTAGCCTGAATCTTAAATGGACTTTTTAGAGAAGTGGGTATCAGGTGGCTAGAACTACTCCTCATTTAGATGCCTTCAGGTATGAATGTTGACCAGAGACTTCAGCATACAATGGTGGGTTGGACATGAATCTCTTTCCTATCCTGTCTATGGATCCTGAAATGTGAAGATTCAGTGCAAATGGTAGTCTAGCTCTATTTGCAGTTATTCTACCTGGATCTTTGAAATTCTCCATTCTTTCAGGAAAGAGATATTCCTTTAACTATAATTTGGTTCCCTATATATTGAAGTATGATAAGATATGGAGACATGACCCTCATAACAATAGTGTCATAGTAGTACAATTCTTTCTATTAAAATGTAAACAAACAAAACAAACAAACAAATAAACAAAAGTCCTCAAGAATCTCTAACTGGAGTTCTAAAGGTAATAAGGATTTGGCAATCTTCTAACTATGTTAGTCAATAAAAACTGCTGAACTATAATATATAAGTAATTAACTGCTTTGGATATTTAAATCAATAAAAATTATGCAATTAACAAATTCTCATTCTTTTTCATGTGGATCACTGTTTTTCAGTTGCATTATTTTTTTATTTTAATGTGTGAAACTCTATTGAATATTTAAAATTCCATATTTAGATATTAAATGTAGTAATAGCATGCTTTTTGAAGTGTATAATATAATAAATGTGGGATTCTTGACTTGAATATATGCTTAAACTTTGTGGAGAGAAAAAGAAGCAATCCAGGGAACAGACTGGAGTAAGGCCACTTTGGGTCCAAGTTGGAAGAATCAATTCTGGTAAGTGACCTTGGACAGGTTATTGATTTACTTCAACTTCAGTTTCTTCATCTATAAAGAAGATAGATGGAGATAATATGCTCACTAAATCTATCTATGCTCTGGTTTTTAAACTTAACACATGTAAATACTTTAGATATCTTAGTTTCACTCTCTTATCTGTTGTCCCTTGTTTAAGTTTTCTTATATTTTAGGCTTAGCCTTAATATTTGCTGATCCCTAACAATACATCTTGGTCCCTGCAATCATACCACCCTCAGCTGTTCTCTTACAGCAATTATTTTAATTGTAACTTTACCACTTTTTCTAATGTTGCTATGATTGTAATCTATTTCTCTAATCAGTCTTAATCTTTTCTACAACATTATTCATTCCTCATACCATGCCTGGCATATCGTGGTCAGTAAACATTTGCCAAAGAATAAGGGATTTAATGAAAATTAATTGAGGTACTGTACTTCAAATAGTTAGAAGTGTTTCATTCTTGTAAGAAACTGTTATCAATAAAGCTTCCATCTTTCTCTGCTCACCAGAATCTTACCAAAGCAATCTTCAAAATATAAATAGTAACTACTGGAAATTCATCTCAATTTATAAATAACATTTTATAGGGCCTACTAAAATTGTAGGGATACTTATGTTTTTAATCATTTTGCTATATTTCTTGCCATAGACTGTAAATTCTGTTGAGGATGTGAGTTGTGTCTATCATTCCTTGTTGTCCTGCATTTACATTAGAGTGCCATATCATGGAATTTGCAGTTTATGCTAAGGGCAATGAAGTCCACAAAGTATTTAAACCAAGGGAGAGGGGTGACACTATTAGACTTCATTACTGGTGGCTGAGAGGATCACTCCAGCTGCTGGAGAGAGGCTAACATGGGCCCAAAGTGTAACTGGCCAGAGTAGCTGTGAGGTCATTGCAGGTTTCCTTGTCAGAAATTGGGATGTTTCAGACCAGAGTGGATGGAAATGGAGTCCAAGTGCATTGACAAATATAAGGCATATTATGGAGGTAGAATCAACAGAGATTGGTAACCAGTCAGGTAATGACGGGTAAGATGGAGATTAATCTATTTTCACTGCTGTTAGTAAGAAAAAAATTTTATGAATCTGCATTTTGTGAGGTTACTGATGGCATAAATGTGCTGGGAAGAAAGGAGTTATTCAGGCACAAGTGATAAAACACTTCTCTGTAGAGACACCAGAAATGTGAGTAGGATCAGCAGTTAGTTTTTAAATTAGATTTTTTGTATTTTTAAAAAACAATTATTGAAGTATAACTGATATGCTCAGAAAATCTTGCATATGGTTAATATGTATATAATTTGATAAGTTTGGACATATGTTCATGCTCATAATACCATGATCACAATCAAGATAATAAATATATCAATCATCTTCAAAATTTCCTTTTGTCTTCCTGTGGTTCTGTTTCTTTTTTTTAATAAGAACATGTAACACAAGATCTACCTCTTGAATGTTGAAGAGCACAATAACGTATTAAATATGGTTACTCTGTTGCAAATCCATCTCTTATGTGACTGAAATGTTACATCCATTGAGTAGCAACTCTCTATTTCTGGCAACCAACCACCAATCTATTATCTATATTTGGGGCCATTTTTTCTCTCTTTTGATACCAGTGAGTAGAAGAAAGCTTCAAAGTGAAAGGAGAGAGCATACAATTAAGAGAAAAGTTATTTTGCTTTCTGTGAAGCAGAAAGGGGTCGTGCAATTGTTCAGTAAGCAGTTTCCAATCTAAACTACTGGGCTTTCTGTTTCCTTCATTTTGCCTGGGAGGATGAGACTGGGGTCGGATCAGGAGATGCACCTGTGACTTGGACAGTTAGGATGATTGGCATGCAGAGAGTGAGAAAATATGAGACCAGTGAGGTCACTGACATTCCGGAGACAGGCAACACTTGTAAGTTAGAAAATACAGCTCGGAACAAAGGACAGAGGAAAGAAAAAAGAAGTAAAAATGTCTGGTAGGAGAGTAAACCCAGTTCAGTGGGCAACTGAGTTAAAAAAAAATCTAAAAAAAATGAAGAAATGCAATAACAATGCACATTGACTTCAGTGTGGCGGAAAATGGGAGAAAGTCTGCTGTGTGTGGAGCCCCATGGGTGGGCTAGGTGTTTGCATATGCTGTGATGTGTAGTGCTTGTTATGAACCCCTGAGTTAGATTTCATTTCCATTTCCATTTTTCAGAGAAAGAAACAGACTCAGGCTAGTTTCATCACTTGCTTGTGTTCACACATTACTCAGTGGCAGGGGCTGGACTAGTTCCCAGGTTTGTCTAATTTCAAAGAGTTTTTTTTTTTTTTTTTTTTTAAACATTATGCCAAAGTTCCTAACTCAAAATCCTTTTCAGGCCAGGTAGTAAATATAAATGAGCAAATCTGACCGGAGTGTAAGGCATTAGGTGTGGAGGGCAGTGTGGAAACTAGAGAGCATGAGCTTCATTTAAAGGGGGCAGCCACCACTTAGCTCTAGGAAGACACTGCTGCGTGGGGATGTGGGCTTAGTGTTGTTAGATCTTCAAACTTCATAAGACAAACTGAGAATTTGTGTTTTTATGTGAAATCTCTTAATTTGTACATGCTACTAATTAATTCGGTATTTCAGAAAGCTTTTGACTGATCAAACAAAACTCCTCTGAAGGCTGAATCCAGCTGGCGACTGCAGGGTGGTGATCTCCGTGTTGCACCTGCTGCTTGGGGCTCACTTGGCAGTTAACACATGAAAACCCTTGTGGCCTCGTGGCTGGAGATTGTGTAAATACATCAGTAGTCAGAAGGCCCTAGTCACACGGAAACAGGTAATAAATGGGAAAGAGAGAATACAACAAAGACAGCACTTTTCCCTGTCACTGAAGGGATTCTGGTTAGAGCCAGAGCGAAGGGATTAATATGCCTATGTGGTGGTCCCTACTTGATAAGTGGTTTTGCTTTGTGTGGTTTTAGTTACCCATGGTCAACCATGGCCAGAAATATTCAACGGCCCATTCACATAATTTTACTACTACAAATGGTACTGTTTTATTATTGTTGTTGTTAATATTTTATTATGTCTAATTTCCAAATTAGCCTAATCATAGGTATGTATGTATGTATAGGAAAAGACAGTGAATAGAGGATTGGTACCATCTGCACTTTTCAGGTACCTGCTAGGGGTCTTGGAATGTATCCTCCATGGGTAAGAGGGACCGCTTTGTTAGTGGTCAGTAGGGCTGGTTTATACCCACTCTTACCATCCAAATCTAAAAATACTCAGGAAACTTGTCAGTCAGTATTAAACCATTGGTAGCTTGAAAGTAGGTATTCTGGAAAAATTTATACCACAACATTATGCAAACACCAAGAATCAGATTTTTTGTTCAAATTTGGTTTGCCAGCATATTACTGCCTGTAACTTGTGAAAATACTTGATTGCTTATTAAATAAAATCATTTAAAGTTGATTTACAACATCATTTAATTAACCCCTCTTTATATATATATATAGATATACAAAAATTCATGGACATAGGAGGTGTTCACCTTCTATAGGGCTCTGCAGAATGAGTGCTGTGAAGGTTTCCACTAGTTAGGACCCTAGACTGATGAAATTGGTCATCTTCTCCCTAGGTTGGGAGATCAAAGAGGGACATTTATATATATATATATATATATATATATATATATATATATATATATACACATATATATCTGAAGTACCGACTTAATAAATATTCAGGAATTTATGTTTAGGTGTTGTTTCATTTCCATGTTGGTGAGCCTGCAAAAATGATTTTACAACTGAAGTTGTAGATGCAATTATAACAAACACTGAATCCAGAATAGGGAGTAATTCACTGCATAATGGGTTTTAAATAACATCAGCTAACACTTAGAGAGCACTTCACCTTGCCAAGGCATTATTCTAAGTGATTTACAAATATCAAATTCAATGTAATCTTTGCAACAAAACAATGAGGAAGATGTTTTAATGTCATCATCATTTTATTGGTGAGGAAATTGAAGTGCAGAGAAGGTCATCCAAACAGTGCATGGTAGAGTTTGGATTTGAATCAGGTACTCTCAGCCCAGAGGTTGCTAACTTGCATACTCTGTGGCTAAAAGACATATTAATGGCCTGGAAGTGACTATTTTTATGGGATCAGCTTGTACACTGGCTTATCAACATGATAGTAGAAGAAATAATAAGGGTTAAGTAACAAGCATAACACTGTCTCAGGATGACAATGGGTGATAAATAAATGCAATTTCTTCTCTCTCCTGAAGGTGAAAGACATTACATGGAATTGTTGCTTGAACAGAATTTCCAAGTTACAGTTGCACAGACTTGATATATCTTGATAAGAAACAAAATGAAGCAAATTATCCAAATTTACATAATGGAAAACATTTAGGTTTTGGGAAACAATTGGAGAATTGAGTTTAGTTATTTTGTTCAATAAAATATCTTCCTATAAATGATTTGATTTGTAATACTTAATTCTGTACCCTTAAAGCTGTTTTTCCTGAACTCTCCCCTTTCCCTTCAAAACATGCTATTGTGTCCCTGAGAGTAAAGTATGTTAAGTTACCTCTCTATTTAAATTAGTATGGTGGGCCATATGTTGTCAGGTATTACAAGCCCTAATACATTCTATGTTCTTACAAAGGCATTAATATGTTAGACAGTGAGATTAGAATACATTCAATTGTTATATGAATTCCAAGAGGTATAGTTTTGTTTATGCATGTATCTTGTATATATTATCTTGTAAACTTTTCTGTCATATATGCTATACATAAGTTTTTAATGTTTCTATATCCTATATAAAAACTTGTATATTGGCCATGCAAAAATTTGCTGTAAATTTATAGTGTTGACATTAATGTTGAACTCAAAATTAATTTAGTTCCTTAATTTATCAAGTAGACAAAGACTTAATTTAAAAAATATGTATTTTAGCCTATACTAAGATAGGAAAAATTTTATTTTTATAGTATCTTTGTAATCAAGAGCCCCAGATTTACCTATTTTTAGGAAATTTATCAGATACTATAAAAATAAAATTTTTCCTATCTTAGTATAGGCTAACATACATATTTTTAAAATTAAGTCTTTGGATGCAGAAGTCGGTTAGAACCAGACTTCCTGGCAAGGATTTATGAAGGAAATGAAATTTCAAGTGGATCTTGTAAGGTGGGTAGGTGATAGGCATTAAAACAAAAGAGGAAAGTTCTCCAGATTTCATAAACCAAGGGCCCATGACAGGAAGTAGCATTTAGTGGTAAGCCAGGCATAAGGAAAGAAAGACCCCTACTAAAGACAGGGGACTGTAAGTCTCTGCTACTTGTGTAGACTAGGCAAGCCATGTTTCCTTTACCAGATATAAATGATATTGAAATTAAAATCACATAGACTGAGCAGGATTACTTATCTGTTCTTAAAGTTGTAGTCTTAAAGGAATAATGAGAATAACAAAGCTGCAACCTAAGGTTGACTTATTCAGCAACATCTTACGTGTGCCAGGCATTCTTTTGTACACTAAAATGCAAAAGAGCAAACCATGTTCCCTGTCCTGGGGGAGTTCACCTTCAATGAAAAAAATGAGGAAGGGAAATCATTGGAATACATTTGACATTGTGTTTTATTAAGTGTTTTGTACCAATGATCATGGGTTATGGAGGGAGTGACTTATTTTAAACAGGGGTTGGAAGGTCTTAGAGAAGAGTTGATATTTGAGCACCACTGAGAATATTGCTCAGAGAGACAGAAAAAGAGAAGAGAGTGGAGAAGATTGAGTGCAAAGGCAGGAAGAGCATCTCTCATTAGGAGCATTGTACTGAGCTGGGTCAGGCAGAGGCACAAAATAATACACAACTCTTGTGTTTATGTGTGCACATGTGCATTTTTTTGGGGGGGTATCAGGGATTATTGAACTTAGGGGCACTCAACCACTGAGCCACATCCCAGTCCTATTTTGTATTTTATTTAGAATCAGGTTCTCACTGAGTTGCTTAGCACCTCATTTTTGTTGAGGCTGGCTTTGTACTCATGATCCTCCTGCCTCAGACTTCCGAGCTGCTGGGATTATGGGTGCGTACCACCATGCCTGGCACGTGTGCATTTTTGTTGGACTAACTGTAGACAGTGAGGCATGTGATGGCATTGTGCTGTCTTGCAGTATGCCTGGCCCCGAGGCTAGGGTTGGATGAGAGCTGAGCTCATTGTTGGAAGTGAATAAGAGATTGGACACTTCTGTTACATGTCTCTAATCATAAAAGCAATTTATTTGTCTTATATTGAAAAGTGATACTGTCAGTGGTGTTATTTCCTTCATTGAACTTAAGATTGACTTTATGCTGTTCAGTTACAAGCACCATAAACTCTCCTGTGACCTTGTGCTCTAGTGTCATGCAAACTCACTTTGCTGCAGTCTGGATATTATTGACAGTACATAATGCATTGCTAAGTCATTGAAAATATGCCACAAGGCTTTGCTCCAAAGAAGTATATTACGTTGCTCTGTGGATGACCTTTCATTGCTCAGACTCCATTAGTAGACTTGAGCTGCCCTGTTCTTTCCCCCCTACCCAGAGAGAAAGTAGTTCTTGGAATATACAGGACAACTTTTATGGGACTTTTGGGAAAGGAAATAGATATGCAAAGTTTCTACTGTAAAGTCTCAATGTAATGTAGAAGCTCAAAGCCATGCCACGTGTGAAGCTGACCTCCTGATTCACTTGTTTTATTAAAAATCCACCGTGCCAGGAAAGTTGTTCAGGGTTAGGCAATCAGAGTTAAAGAACCCATAATGCCTTTGCCAGTGTGTTAGTGTCAAATCAGAAAAAATAAGTAATATGGAGTCATATAAAATGTTTATGGGAATAGGAGTGGGAGCACTTAACTGAGTTGACCTTGGGGAGTCAGCAAGGTCTTACAAGAGGAGGTGGTGTTTGAGTGGATGGAGCAGCCAGATGGTTTGGGGGAGCTAATGTTTGGTGAATGTTGGCATCAGACCATGCATGGCCTTATGTGGTTAAGAGACTGAATTTTATATTTAAAACAACCATACTCCAGAAGGATTAAAATAGGGAAGAAATAGAATTCAACTTGAATTTTTAGGAAGAATATTCCAGCAACAGAGTATAGATTGGAATATTCAAATTGTAGTAATCCAGGCAGGACATACAGAGTTCTAAGAAGGTCAGTACAAGTGCCCTTAGAGTGGCAAAAGGAAGAGTTCAATATATGATGCATGGACAACTGGAGACATATGGGACAAAATGTAGAGTGGACACATATGCTGGACACAGTGTATGCCTGAGAGTGGTTCTATCTAAGAGGTGAACAAGTTAGGATATTCATGCCCAATTTATTCTATCATTGGTTAACAGGGTGTTCCCAGGCCACATGTATTCTCTGGCATTTACACCTGCCATGAATAAAGGCTGATTATGCTTTTGTGCCCTGAAAGAACCCATGGACAGAGTCACAGATGCTTGCAGTTGAAAGCTCTAAGCATCCATTGATATGTTGATTGCAAAGCACATATTGGGAATGGGAGAGCCCTGATAAACTCACCTACAGTCCACTCTTGCACTAGTTGTTCCCCCAACATTAACAACTTTGTCTATTGACTATCTCCAAATTGAAAAGGCCTTCCAAATGTGAATATATGTAAGAAGTAGGGTACCATAACTTGCTTATTTGTGGCAGAGGAGGTCCTCGAATACCACAGAAATCCAGATACGTAAACAACTTACTGATGTAGAAAACCTCTTAACTACTGAGGGTTTATTGCCCATGTTTGCATATGTACTACAAGGACACCCAAAGTATTTACTGTTTCCTACTCAGAGTCTGATTGATTTGATGTGATTACTGAGCCACACACCACCAGAGTGTTGGCCTTTGGAATATCAAGATGATTGATATTCCAGATAGTCAAAGTCTTTTAGACTACATTGTGACAGAGTGCAAGAGAGTTAACTTAGCTCTGGAGTGAGATTGTGAATGTAGGTGTTCCAAGTGAATGAATTTCTTTTAGGTTTGAAAAGATTTCAATTGCTAACTGCAGTTTCTCTAAGGGCCATAGTAGTGAATTATGGAGAATGATCGAGACCACCATTCCTTTATCACTTAAGTCTTTGCAATCAACCTGGGATGTGCTGTTGCTTCTGAATTATGACTCCCTAGGTCTAGAACATGGGGAGGGTTCTTCCAGGTACTAACTATATCTGTCTTAGCTCAGGATCATAGAATAGGTGTGCGGACATAGTAGACTCAATCCTTTGTGAGACAGGGTTGGGCTAAAAGAGTCTAATAATTACTTGCTATCTACAGGCTCCCTTTTAAATGGGGTCCATGAGGATATTTTATGTGAATAACAGCTCTTACCCCTTGTCTAACAACCTTCAAAAAACTAGGTATTCATGGATCTTCTGTGGTAATTGCTCTGATAAATGTTGTTATGTCACTTTGGGAAAGAATTAGAGGAATTACTGTTGTATACACTTCCAATGAAATCTCAGCAACCTTCAAGTGAAACTTGACTACTCTTTCCTCCTTTGTCAAATTTCTGACTTTAGGATAGGAAATTTGCCAGGACTATGAATCCTGATTCTTTTTATAATAAAATCTTGAGCCCAATTTTCAGCCCAGTTATTCCTTTTCTTGAAGGAAATGGGAATCTCTTTTGCTATTTTGTTTGTTTTGTTCATTTAGGGATATTTTAACTAGTAACGCCTGCCTGCCAACTCCATGATGGTTTTAATTTCCAGTGTTCTCATGTCTTTAGAAGGCTGGAATATTGTATAAAATCTATGCATTGCCTTCCATTTGTACTTTATACCAATATACCACAAGGAAGATTTTTTAAACAACCTTGGTCCTATACAATTCCATTGCACATATCCACAGCAGAGGTCTAGCTATCAGCTTCCCAGTAAGTGATCTGATTCCAGAATTCCACCTTGAGTGGCTAAAATCATAAGGCAGCTCAGTCACCGAGTGTCTTAGGTTGAGTTCTCCCAGAAGCAGACTCCAGGACAGGCTTTAACAAACTTTATTTTGGAAAGGATCTTAGAAAGTGGTGGTAGGGAGATGGGAAAGTAAGAGAGAAAAGGAAGAAAGATGAGTAAAGATATAGTAAAGGGTTAGCAAAGAGTTTACCACTGAGGTTCAGTCTACCTGGGGATGTAAGACTGTTGCAGAATTATCTCCACAGAGGGGCAAGAAGGCTGGGGTATTTATCCCCCAATTCCTATCGTTCATTAGTGTTTAATCACACTTTCCAGGCATTTTTGGCCTCTTCTATCAGCAAGTCCAGAATACTTGCAGCCAAAGAAGACATCAGATAGAGAGTTGCAGGTGCTGGCAGGAGAAAGGCAGGGGTGTGCATAGGAGCCACAGGGGCAGCATGAGAAAGTCAATAACATCTGCCACGTGGGCTTCTTAATTCAGGACTTGAACTATACCAAGTATAAACAAATTTAGCTGTACTTTCTCTGGAATGCTTCTTTCCCAGGCTCTTTTATTAAGTCTCAGGATTTTGTTTTTATAATTCTCAGAAGCGCAGAATAAAGACCTCTTAATTAAGAACTTAAAACCATTTCTCTAATTAAGTGTCATTGTCCTGAACAGCCAGACTTGGGACAGATAGCATCTCTGAGATATCAGTGTGAACACATGGGTGGAGTATACTACCTGGTTGAGTCTAGGGCATATGCTCCCTATCTGCATCCCAGAGTAGGCATCCACTTCACTCTAAGTGCACAGCATGAAGAAGGAAAGTTGCTTCTCACCAAGCAATGCTTCCACAGAGAAGAGGATTGGAACCAGATAGCAAAAATAACTGTTTATACATATTGTTAAGAAATTATTAAATAAGATATAGTAGTCTATTTGCCCTGGTAAATAAGGAAAGTCTGCTCTGGTAAATAGTTACTTATGTCTTATCTGCTTAAAGATTTCCCTTCCACGATGCATTTGAGATTCCATATTACTACCAATTATATCATTTACTTTGGCATCAACCATTTTTTTTCAGTAAAAATGTGTTCTATTATTTGTGAAGGGTAACATACTTAACATGGATTAGAAGATCAGATAAACTAGTCTGAGCAATGGTCCCATGAATTAGAATATCTGGGGGAACTGAACAAAAATTAACATTTATCAAGCACCTGCTATTTTCCAGGCTATGTGCCAGAAATTTTACATAAATCATCTTTTTAATCTTCACATAAACCATTTGTGAGGGGAAGTAATGAAAGCCATTGCATGAGATGAGGAAACAATGACTCTTGGGGGCTGAGTAACTTTGCAAAGCTCCGTTAATTAGTGCAAGGCAGCACTTGAGTCTGTTTCTGATGCTGTGGGCTCCATATCTGCTCCTGTGACATAGACAGGAGGTTAGCAAGCATCTGACATATTCTGTAACACATGACTGCAGTAGGCACATGACTGAGGATATGCATTTTAACAAGAAGAATTTGCATTTAGGGGAAACTGTAACATTTCCATGTTTATGGGAATGATTTTAAACCTTCAGATTTAAGGAAACACAACAGCTGGAGTATTTCCTTTGGGACTATTTGGAGAATGTGTAGTTAGTGTCCTTAAGTCCCATATCAGAGAAAAACCAATAGTTCTTTAAAAAAATAACTTATAAACTTTTCCTCCCAGCCTCTGAAAATGAAGTACTTTCCCCAAAATGCTCTTAGCACATGTTTTAGTCAACTATTTTGCTGCTGTGACTAAATGACCCAACTAGCATAACTGTAAAGGAGGAAAGGTTTATTTGAGGGCTCACAGTTTCAGAAGTCTTAGCCCATAGAAGGCTGGCTCCATTCCTTGGGGCTCAAGGTGAGGCTGAATATCATGGTGAGAGAGGGTGGTGGAGGGAAGCAGCTTACATCATGGTGATCAGAAAGCAGAGAGAGACTACACTCACCAGATACAAATATATATACCCCAATTCCCACCTCCTCCAGCCACACCCTACCTGTCTCTATTTACCACTCAGTTAATCCCATCAGGGATTAATTTACTGATTAGGTTAAGACTCAAAACCCAATCATTTCTCTCTGAACCTTCTTACATTGTCTCATGTGTGAGCTTTTGGGGGACACCTCACATTCAAAGCATAATAGCACATATGCACTCGTGAACCTTGAAGCATGGAATGCCTACTTTCTGATAACAATAACTGATCTATTATCACTGGCCTCCATGATACTTTGGAAGACAGCGTGGGAAGATTAGACCATATCTTAGCAGTTGTACTGTATCTTTCATATTTTCAGTGTACATTTGTTGAAAGTTATTAGCTTTTACATTGGAGTGCCTTTTGAGTTATTTACTTACTTATTTTTGCTGTTATAATTTATTCCCTCTTTACATTCATGTGCATAGTATTTCAGGATAAGCAAGATCACCAGGAGGAGACATGAGAATTGAGTTCTCACTCTGTCTAATGCAAATAGAAACAGTCTTAACAGTAAAAGTGACAAAACAATCAATAATAAAATGTTAAGTATTCATGAAGTTCTTTTTCTTTAAGTGTGAAAAATTTTCCATGCTAATAAACAAATATTTATTGAGAACTCAATATAAAAATAGGTATCCAAGTGCATCCTGTTCACTAGAAATATAGTAAGGAACAGAACAAATATAAACTACTGCCATTGTGGCTTACAATGGGGTGTGTGTGTGTGTGTGTGTATGTGTGTGTGTGCGCGCGCGTGTGTGTTGGGGAAGGGTGATGAGACAGACAAGAATTAGGTAAAACCCAGAATTTATCAGATAGTGAAGAGCATTATGGAGGAAAATAAAATAGGTAGGAGTTTGGGGAGTTCACAGGCCAGAGGATGATTACAATTTAAAAGTGGGTGGCTAAGCAAGTTGCAGAGGTGATGCTTAAAAAGAGACCTGAAGGAGGAAAAGACATTAGTGAGACAAATTCTTGTGAGAGAGCGAAGTCCAAGGCTAGAAAAGAGCAGTGCAAAGGCCTTGAGGGTGCTACACACATTGGGCATTCCAAGAAGAGCAAGCAGGTCACTGGCAGGAGCAGACTGTGAGGAAGAATTAGTCCCAGATAGAGTAAGAGACTGAATAGAGTAACAGAGGCCAGGTTAGACAGAGCTTTCTAAGGCACTGTCAGGACTCTGAGTTTTACTCCAAGTGAAATGAAAAACCATGAGAGGATTTGAGCTGCAGAGGGACAAAATTAAATGTGCTTTAAAATTAACACTTGAACTGTTGTATGAGAATTAATAACTGTGGGCAGGGCTAATTAGGAGCCTATTGGAATCATTGAGGGAGATAATCATGGCTTGAATGGGTGATGGTATGGAGGTAATAAGAGGCATGATTTTCGACTGAGTATTTTATAAATGGTATCATATTTCATGAATTTTGTGAATTTGTTGAAATAATTTCATTAGTCTGAATGACAGCTTTCTCATCTTTAAGATGGGACCACAAAGGGGTTCCACTTCTCAATATTAGCTGAAATATATACAGTTACAACTCCAATGAAAAACACTATAATCAAGTTGAGTCTGATGACTAAACTGTAAGGGACATGGCAGGACAGAAAGCTTAGAAAAAAACCAATTCCTGGAAAAAAGTAGGACTGACAGGTAGAGTTCCATGGGAGCCTGTGATTCTGTGAGACTGGATGTCCATGTCCATGTCATGAGGGTGACCAGTTTCAAAAGTTAGTTCAAAGATGAAACATAGAAAATGGAGACTAAAAGCTTTCAGAACCTGCAGTGGAGAAGGGCGGTCTTCAGGAAGTGGTGCTAGGAAAACTAAATATTCACTTGCAGAAGAACAAAACTAAGCCTCTATCTTTCACGTTATGAAAATCAACTCAAAATGGATGGAAGACTTAAATATAAGATATGAAACTACTAGAAGAAAACATGGGGCAAACATTTCAGAACATTGAAGTGGGCATGGATTTTTTGAACAAGGTTTCAAAAGCACAGGAAACAAACCCCGAAATAGACAAATGAAATTATACCAAACTACAAAGTTTCTGCATAGCAAAGGAAACAACTAACAGAGTGAAGAGACCACTTACAGAATACAAGAAAATATTTCCAAACTATACTTTAAACAAGGAGTTGATATTAAGAATATGTAAGAGAGATGGGTGAGAGTTCCTCACCTGGGACATCGGCCCAGAGCACTCCCAGGGGTCCTCCATAGGGGCAGACGGCACAACCCAGGGGCGAGAGCCTTCAGTGTGGGAAGTGGGCACTGAGGAGAGGACACTTGGATCATCCTCTTGGGGGGGCCCAACTCAGAGGCTAGTGTTCAGATCAGCCAAGTCCCGTGAGAATTCCATATCTGGGAGGCAGACCCAGAGATAGACATCAGGCTCATCCCAGTGCAGACAGGTGAGAGTTCCCCACCCGGGATGTAGGCCCAGAGTGCTTCTGTGGGTCCTCTGAGGGGGCAGCAGGTACAGTGTAGAAGCAGGAGCCTTCAGCGAGGGGGAAGCAAGCACAGAGTGCACACTTGAGGCTCCCACACTGGGAGGCCGAGCCCAAAGGCCAAGTCTTACTCCAGCCTGGCCCCAGCCCCCAGTCTAGTGCTACTGAAGACTAGGAGGTGAGATATTGGAAACCTGCAGGGACGCCACTTGTTTAAAGGGGTGAAGCTACTATACCTCAGATTCTCACAGATAGAAGGGAAGATACATGAACTACATGAGAAGACAGGGGAAGAAAGTGTCTCAAACAAACCTAGATACTGCATCAACAGAATCCAGTGATAACATGGTACAAAAAATGTCAGAAAGGGAGTTCAGAAATAACATAATTAAAATGATCAGAGAAGCAAACGATGAGATAAGAGAGAAAATGCAGGAAATGAATGATCACACCAATCAACAGTTTAAAGAACAGATGCAGAAAGCAGAAGATAATTTCAATAAAGAGATAGAGATGTTGAAAACAAACCAAACAGAAATACTTGAAATGAAGGAAACAATAAACCAAATTAAAAACTCAATAGACAGCAGAACCAGCAGGTGAGATCACCTGGAGGATAAAACATCGGACATTGAAGACAAAATATTTAATATTGAAAACAAAGTTGACCAAACAGAGAGGATGGTAAGAATTCATGAACAAAACCTGCAAGAATTATGGGATATCATGAAAAGACCAAATTTAAGAATTATTGGGATTGAGGAAGGCACAGAGATACAAACCAAAGGAATGAATAATCTATTCAATGAAATAATGTCAGAAATTTCCCACATCTGAAGAATGAAATGGAAAATCAAATACAAGAGGCTTACAGGACACCAAATGTACAAACTAAAACAGATCAACACCAAGGCACATTATAATCAAAGTACCCAAATACAAAATAAGGATAGAATTTTAAAGGCTGTGAGAGAAAGAAATCAGATTACATTCAGGGGGAAACCAATAAGGGTATCGGCAGATTTCTCAACATAGACGACAAAAGCAAGGAGGGCCTGAAATAATGTATTCCAAGCCCTGAAAAAAAATGGATGCCAACCAAGAATCTTATACCCAGCAAAACTCACCTTCAGATTTGAAGATGAAATAAAATCCTTCCATGATAAACAAAAGCTAAAAGAATTTACAAATAGAAAATCAGCGCTATAGAACATTCTCGGCAAAATATTCCATGAGGAAGAAATGAATATCAATAATGTAAACCAGCATAGGAAGGAACTACCCTAAAGAAATAGCCAAATAAAGCAGAAACCAAGTCAAGTTAAAAACCAAAAATAAGCCATAATGACTGAGAATACGAATCATATCTCAATAATAACCCTGAAATGTACATGGCCTGAACTCATCAATCAAAAGACATAGACTGGCAGATTGGATTAAAAAGAAAGACCCAACAATGTACTGCCTCCAAGAGATTCATTTCATAGAAAAAGATACCCACAAACTAAAGGTAAAAAGATGGGGAAAAATATACCATGCATACGGACTCAGTATAAAAGCAGGGGTTTCCATCCTCATATCAGATAAAGTGGACTTCAAGCCAAAATTAGTTAGAAAGAATAATGATGGACATTTCATTCTCCTTAAAAGAACCATAAATCAGCAAGACAAAACAATCATGAATATTTATGCCCCAAACAACGGCACATCCATGTATGTCAATCAAATCCTTCTCAACTCCAGGAACCAAATGACCTCAACACAGTAATACTGGGTAACTTTAACACAATCCTCTCACCATTGGCAGATCTTCCAAGCAAAAACTGAACAAAGAAACCATAGAACTCAATAGCACAATCACTAATTTAGACTTAACAGACATATATAGAATATTCCATTCTTCAAGAAATGAATATACTTTCTTCTCAGCAGCACATGGATCCTTTTCTAAAATAAACCATATGTTATGCCACAAAGCTACTCTTAGCAAGCACAAAAAGATAGAGGTACTACCCTGTATTCTATCACATCATAATGGAATGAAATTAGAAATCAATGATAAAATAAAAAACAGAAACTACTCCAACATCTGGAGATTAAATAATATGCTCTTGAATGATGCATGGATAACAGAATACATCAGGAGGGAAATAAAAAATTCTTAGAGATCAATGAGAACAATGATACAATATATCAAATCTCTGGGATACTACGAAAGCAGTGCTAAGAGGAAACTTCATTGCATGCAGCGCATTCAATAAAAGAATGAAAAGTAAACAAATAAATGACCTCACATTACAGCTCAAAGTCCTAGAAAAGGAAGAATAGATCATGACCAAAAGTAGTAGAAGACAGGAAATAATTAAAATCAGAGTGGAAATCAATGAAATTGAAACAAAAGAAACAATTCAAAAAACTGACAAAACAAAAAGTTGGTTCTTAGAAAAAATAAACAAAATTGACAAACCCTTAGCCACACTAATGAAGAGAAGGAGAGAGAAAGCTCAAATTACTAAAATTTGTGATGATAAAGGAAATATCACAACAGACTCTAATGAAATACAAATCATAATTAGAAGCTATTTTGAAAATTTATACTCCAACAAAATAGAGAACCTGGAAGACATCAACAGGTTCCTAGACGCATATGAGTCACCCAAACTGAATCTGGAGGACATACACAACTTGAATAGATCAATTTCAAGCAATGAAATGGAAGAAATCATCAAAAGCCTACCAACAAAGAAAAGTCCAGGACCAGATGGATTCACAGCCGAGTTCTATAAGACCTTCAAAGAAGAGCTCATTCCAATACTCCTCAAAGTACTCCATGAAAAAGAGGAGGAGGGAACCCTTCCAAACTCATTCTATGAAGCTACTATCACCCTGATACCAAAACCAGAGAAGGACACATCAAGGAAAGAAAATTTCAGACCAATATCCCTAATGAACATAGATGCAAAAATTCTTAACAAAATTTTAGCAAATCACATACAAAAGCATATTAAACAGACAGAGCACCATGATCAAGTGGGTTCATCCCAGGGATGCAAGGTTGGTTCAACATCCAGAAATCAATAAATGTAATTCACCACATCAACAGACTTAAAGTCAAGAACCATATGATTATTTCAATAGATGCAGAAAAAGCATTTGATAAAATACAGCATCCCTTCATGCTCAAAACACTAGAAAAAATAGGGATAGTAGGAACGTTCCTTAACATTGTAAAGGCTATCTATGCTAAACCTACAGCTAACATCATTCTAAATGGAGAAAAATTGAAAGCATTCCCCCTGAGAACTGGAACAAGACAGGGATGCCCTCTTTCTCCACTTCTATTCAACATCGTCCTTGAAACTCTAGCCAGAGCAATAGGACAGACCAAAGAAATTAGAGGGATACGAATAGGAAAAGAAGAGCTCAAACTATCCCTATTTGTTGATGACATGATTCTCTATCTAGAACAGTCTAAAAATTCCACCAGAAAACTTCTGGAACTCATATATGAATTTAGTAAAGTAGCAGGATATAAAATAAATGCTCATAAATCGAATGCATTTTTATTCATAAGTGATGAATCCTCTGAATGAGAAATTAGGAAAACTACCCCATTCACAATAGCCTCAAGAAAAATAAAATACTTGGGAATCAATCTACCAAAAGAGGTGAAGGACCTCTAAATGAGAACTACAGAACTCTAAAGAAAGAAATTAAAGAAAATCGGAGAAGATGGAAAGATCTCCCATGTTCTTGGATAGGCAGAATTTATATTGTCAAAGTGGCCATACTACTCAGAGTGCTAAGCAAATTCAATGCAATTCCAACTAAAATCCCAATGATGGAGTTCATAGAAATAGAGCAAGGAATCATGAAATTCATTTGGAGGAATAAGAGACCCAGAATAGCTAAAGAAATTCTTAGCAAGAAGAGCGAAGCAGGGGGTATCCCAATCCCGGACCTTCAAATATATTACAGAGTAATAGTAACAAAAATGGCGTGGTATTGGCACCAAAATAGACAGGTAGATCAATGGTACAGAATAGAGGACACAGAGACAAACCCACATAAATACAGGTATCTCATACTTGACAAAGGCACCAAAAGCATACAATGGAGAGAAGATAGACTCTTCAACAAATGGTGCTGGGAAACCTGGAAATCCATGTGCAGCATAATGAAACTAAACCCATATCTCTTACCCTGTACAAAACTCAACTCAAAATGGATCAAGGACCTAGGAATTAGACCAGAGACCCTGCACCTCATGGAAGAAAAAATAGATCCAAATCTTCATCATGTTGGCCTTGGACCAGATTTCCTTAACATGACTCACAAAGCATAAGAAATAAAAGCAGGAATCAATAATTGGGTTAGAATCAAACTAAAAAGCTTCTTCTCAGCAAAGGAAACAATCAGCAATGTGAAGAGAGAGCCTTCAGAGTGGGAGAAAATCTTTGCCACACACACTTCAAATAGAGCACTAATCTCCAGAATCTACAAAGTACTCAAACATCTTTACTCCAAGAATACAAATAACCCAATCAATAAATGGGCCAAGAAAATGAACAGACACTTTACAGAAGAAGATCTACAAGCAATCAACAGATATATGAAAAAATGTTCAACATCCCTAGTAATAAGAGAGAAAACGCAAATCAAAACCACCTTAAGATTTCATCTCACCCCAATTAGAATGTCTTCTCTTAAGGATACAGGCAACAACAGGTGTTGGCGAGGTTGTGGGGAAAAGGGTATACTCATACATTGCTGGTGGGATTGCAAGTTAATGCAGCCACTCTGGAAAGTGGTGTGAAGATTCCTTAGAAAACTTGGAATGGATCCACCATTTGACCCAGCAATCCCACTCCTTGGCCTGTACCCAAAGGACTTAAAATCAGCATACTACAGTGACTCAGGCACATCAATGTTCATAGCTGCTCAATTCACAATAGCTAGATTGTGGAACCAACCTAGGTGACCTTCAATAGTGAATGGATAAAGAAACTGTGGTATATATACACAATGGAGTATTACTCAGCCTTAAAGAAGAATAAAATTATGGCATTTGCAGGTAAATGGATGATGTTGGAGACTCTCCTGCTAAGTGAGATTAGCCAATCCCCAAAATCGAAAGGCCAAATGATCTCTCTGATAAGTGAATGAATGATGATGCATAATGCAGGGTAGAAGGTAGGCAAGAATGGAGGAACAATGGATTGCATAGAGAGAAGGGAGGGATGGGGTCAGGGTAGGGGGTAAGAATAATAACAGAATGAGACAGATGTCATTGCCCTGTGTACATGTATGAATGCATAGATGGTGTGACTCTACTTTGTGTACAACCAGAGAAACAACAGCTATACTCCATTTGTGTACAATGAATCAAAATAAATAAATTTTAAAAAAGAATATATAAGAAAATTCAATAGCAAAACCAAAATCACCAATTTCCCTTTTAAAAGTGGACAAGGACCATAGTCCTAAACAGGCATTTCTAAAAAATGCTACAAATAGACAAAAGGTCCATGAAAAAGTGATCAACATCACTAACAGCAGAGAATGCAAAGGGAAATGGCAATGAGATACTACTTTGCTCCTGTAAGAATGGTGATGATCAAAAGACAAAAGATAACAATTGCTGGTGAGAATGTGGAGAAATGGAAATGCTTACATGCTGTTGGTGGGAGTGTAAATTAATACAGCCATTATAGAAAACAGCTGAACATTCCTCAAAAAATCAAAAATAGAACTTCCATACGATCTAGCAATCCCACGGCTGGGTATATATCCAAAGAGAATGATATCAGTATGTGAAAGAACAGGCACTCCCATGTTCACTGCAGCACTATGTACAAGAGCCAAGAAATGGAAGCAACCTAATGTCCATCAACCCATGAATGGATAAAGATGATGTGGTACACAGACACAATGGAATTCTATTTGGCTGTAAAAAACAATAAAACCCTGCCATGTCTGACAGAAGGGATGGAACTGGAGATCAGACTGTGACATTAAATGAAGTAAACCAGGCACTGAAAGATAACTACTGCATGATCTCAGTCATATGTGGGATTGAAAATGGTCAATCTCATAGAAGTTGAAAGTAGGTTCAACATTCACAGGCTGGATGTTTAGGGGAAGGGAGAGACAGGGAACACTGATGGATGGGTATTGAATAACAGTAAGATAGAAGCAAGAAGTTTTGGAGTATTATGTAGTAGGTGACTATACATAACAGTATACTGTATATTTCAAAAAGCTAGGAGACAGGATTTTGAATGGTTTAACCCTAATGAAATGATGTTTGAGGAGACAAATATGTTCAACCTAATTTATACATTATATAATGCATATATGATAATGCATATATGAACAGAAACATCACATTATACCATAGGATGTACAATTTTTATGTTTTTATGTGTATATTAAATTCAAACATTAAAAATGGCTTAAAGATCATCAAAATAGCAGAATTACAGAAGAATATAATCTGATTGATGGTCCTAAAGTAGTTTTTTTACCTTTGAGATTGGAGCTGTGGAAATAGAAAACAAAGGACCCAATGAGACTTCTTGCAGAAGAAATGGCAAGTTGGTTATTGGAAAAAATCAGTATAGCTTATTCCATGATACTGGAAGAAAAGTAATGTTTGGCACAAGGTATCCATATTTTTCTGGATAATTTGTGTAACCTCATTGGTGAGGAAATGTGAGAATCTTTAAGGGGAACAGAGAGAGTTTCTGGGACAGCACAGAGTTCACATCCTTCAATCTTCCTCTCTATCCTCATCCTTCACATGGGGGTATGGGCTCTCATTCATGAATTGCAAGGATCAAGTTGGTGGGGCTAAACCTGGAATAAAGGGAGAAGAGTCAAATCCTATGTGTACTTCTAGAAGTCTGTAGCTTGAGAGATGATTGATAATACTGGATGAGTAATTCAAAATATAATTTGTGTGTGTGTGTGTGTGTGTGTGTGTGTGTGTGTGTGTATACTGGGGATTGATCATATGGGAGCTTAACCACAGAGCCATATTCCCAGCCCTTTTTAGTGCTTGAGACAGGGCCTTTCTAAGTTGCTTAGGGCCTCACTAAATTGTTGAGGCTGATTTTGAACTTGCAATCCTCCTACTTTAACCTCCCAAGTTGCTGGGATTACAGGTGTGAACCACCACACCCAGTATGAAAATATAAACATTTCAATACAATTTAAATAATAATTATTATATCCATAATAAGGAGAAACATCAGGAAAAATTGTGAAGACAGAAAAAGTTCAGTGTCCCACTCCTTCATCCCAATGCCTTATGCTGTGCCATACCACCATTTAATCTCACTATCTGACTTTCCCTGAAAGCCTCTACATTAGCATAACCATGGCTTTTCCAAACTCTCATTCTTCTTTCAAAAGTTACCTTGTCTAGCACCTCTCTTCTTCAAGTATTGCTCTTTAGTATTGCTCCTAAATTGCTTGTTTTATGAATTCACTTTCTGGAGCCCTATTCCTTGGCCTTTGTTAACAAGAATTATTCTTAATTTCCTCTGACTACTCTCATGCAATATCCTTTGCTCATCTTGCTCTTCTGTTCCTCATATTATGGTCCTGGTATGATATATTTCCTTTTATTACTTGTATATTTAGTTTGAAATAACTGTAAGAAATCCATAAGGATATGTTAAAAAGGTAGCTGAATGTATGGACCAGTTTCTAAACTTAGCATAACTTAGAGAAGTGCATTTGAATCAGAAGAGAGTGGATGATAAGCAGAGTCAAGGGAGTAGAATGGATCACACCCAGAATAGCCGTCAAGGAGAGATGTGCCTCAGATCCCTGGGGAAGCTCAGCATTTAAAGATCAGATAGAGGAGACTCCACCAACAAAGGAGACTGAAAAGGCATCACTGGTGGTGGAAGGCAAGTTAAAAGAATGGAGTGCCATTGAAGTCAATGACAGAGAAAGTAACAAGAAGTAGGGGGTGGTCATCCAGTCAGTGCTGATAGAAGATCAACTGAAGAGTGTTCATGGGACTAAATGACTTTGAAGTATTATGGAGCATTATTTGGACAATGGAGCTTCCTCATGGAGCTGGTGTAAGGGTAGAGGTGGATGAGAGGTGTATAGCTTGAGGGGGAGGTGATGCAATGGAGATGCATAGTATAGACAGTTCTCACGACCTGTGAGGAAGAGGAGACAGACAGACCTATAACCAGGAGAAAATGTGAAAATAAAAGAAGTGCGAATTTGGGAGCACATTTAAATACTGATGGAGTTTTGCTGAGGGAAGATAAATTATTTGCACATGCTTATCTCTACTCCTTGTAGTGGAAAATCAACTAAAATGAGAACAAAGGAATTAAGAAAGTATGCCTCCACAGCAGTGATAATAATGCTATTGTATTCTGAATACACTGAATACACACTTTTGGAAGGCAGAAAGCAGATGGAGAAATGGTAAATGATTTATGGAACATGTAAATTTAGAAACTAGGTTATTACAGAGAGAGAAATCAACTTGGTTGGATGACTCAAGATCCTTAATGGAGCTTCAGGTCTTAGAGACGTCCATGTACCATGGAGAAAGGAAAGGAGAGAGATTTTGAAGATTTTTGTGTGGAGAATATGGAATTGCTGACCTACCTCCCCAGTAAGCATAGCCAGGTGAGCCACCTTCCCACACAGTACACCTGACACAACAGAAGGGGTATGTGTGTGTGTGTGTGTGTGTGTTTGTTGAAATATAGGACTAAAAGGAATTGAGTAAAATTTACCTGCTAAAGAGAGGTCATCCCAGCAGGTATTTCCTACTTGCCCCTTAAGTGACAGAGACCAGGAACGAACTCTCCTGGAGGGCTTTCTGAGGTAGTGTGTTAATTGTCAGGGCTGCCATAACTAAGAAACACATACTAAATGGCTAAAAGGAGAAACTTATTGTCTCACAGTTCTGGAGGATGGAAATCTGAGATCAAGGTGTCAGCAGGTTTGCTTCCTTTGGAGGGCTTTGAGGGAGAATCAGGTTCATGCCTTTTCCTTATATTCTGGTGCTTTGCCTGAAATATTTGATGTCCTTTGGCTTGTAGAAGAATTAGCCTGATCTCTGCATTTATTTTTACATGGTGTTCTCCCTATGTTCAAATTTCTCTTTTTTCTGAGGACACAAGTCACATTGGCTTAAGGAACTATCCAACTCTACTATGAATTTATCTTAACAATTTCTACAACAACCCTATTTCCAAATAAGTGCACATCCTGAGATACTGAAGATTAGAGATTCAAAATAAGAATTTGGATGTGTGTGTGTGTGTGTGGGGGGGGGGGGAATTCAACTTAACCCATAACAGGTGTCAAACTTGAAGCAATCCAGATGTATTTTGGAGTTCCCAAGCAAAAGAATCAAATCATTCTATATCCCAGACTGGAAAATGTCTTCCCCAACCATGGTGACTCTCATTGGTTCTCCAGTGCCTTAAGAATGAATCTATAGCCAAAGAGAAAACACACAGCTTAGAAATCTTAATCTTGAAAGACAGATCAAAATAAACAGAGAGGAAAGGATCATTATCAAAGACCTGATGAAGAACACAAAGTTCTTCAAAATATTGTAATTAGTGCTTTTTAAGAAATAACAGATGTGTTTGTGAGCCTTAAATGAGATAAAAGGTGAAAATAATAAATGGACAAAGAAATATCTCTTGATCATTAAGAATATAGTAGCAAAAATAAATATGATTTTAGGAATTTAAAAATAAGAACTTCCCTAGAAATTACAATGTTAGGGCTTAGACATAGAATAAAAAATGTATAATAACAAGGGTCAGATTTCTGAGAAGGCAGAGGGCAGGGAATGGGAATACAGAGCTAGAAGGAAGGATTGTTCTGACTGGAGGGACAGAGGAGAGGAAGAAAGGACAGGGCCCACACCTGCTCATAGATTTGTCAATGGGACCTTTAAAGAATTAATATAAAATGCTATTTATATATTTTTGTCTGAAACAAGACAAAAGTTGAAACAAGAACAGAATTGGTAGAGCCAGACTGCCTGAATTTGAACCTAGGATCTGCCTTTTACAGGCTGTGTGGTATTGGGATGTTGCTTCTTTTGTACTTCAGTTTGTTTATTTGTAAAATACAACTAATAATAGCATTTACCTTATTTATTAAATGACTTATTATTAGCAAAACATTTGGAAAAGTACCTGGCATGGAAGCTCTATAAAAATTTTAACTATAATTATTATTACTTAGAAATAAAGGTAAGAATGAGAGGGTTCATAGAATATGATGTAATGTTTGGGAAGAGTAAAGTTTTGAGATAGCTAATGCAATGTGAGAGACTTAAACTGACATTAGAACTATAGCTGAATTGAAAGTCAATGACTGTGAGTTTCTGGAATGGATTTCTCCACCAGTGTCTAAATGTCCAAGTGTGGGTATGGAATAGGCAGAACAGGTGGATTCATGGCTGGTGTTGCTGTAGTTATTGCTGATGATGTTTGGTTTTCAGATAGTGCTTGGAAAGGTCAATTTAGTGAGAATATTATGTGCATTTTTGACAAATGGTGGGAGTGATGCTACTGTGTTCAAAATAAATGTGGAGATCAGTGAACATACCTTAGGTGCTTTTGCTTGGGGAAAAAAGTTGAGCTGTCAATGAGCTGGAGGATTAGTTGGGCTAAGGGATAGGTAGGTAGCTGAAAAATCAAGTAAGAAAGACAAGTTTGTGGTCAGAAGAGCAATGTTGACTTTAGTGATGTTTGAGGTGGAGCCATTTGGGGTGCTTCCAAGGTCCATGTGACTGAAAAAAAGTGTTAGAGAGGGAATCTATAAATGAAGGATTATATTAATGAAAACTCTTCAAGTAACTCAAGTAAAACAACAAAGAAAACGTGTTTGACACACATATAAGGATAGTTTATGGAACTAACCTAAGGATGGCCTGACACTAAGCCATGCTATAAACTCAAGTATAGAACATTTATAATTTAAGTGATATTTAGTATCATTCTTGCTTCTGCTGCCATGTCTAGGCATTTGCTTCAGTATCCTTTCTACACACTAGAATTCAGTACTAGGTATGCAAGTAAGTACAAGAGACCTCTTCATAGCTCCAGAATTTAAATATTTCTATGTTCAGTTGACCAGCTCAATTCTAAATCTCAGGAGTGAGAATGTCATTGCCATGACTTGGATCAAGTATCTTTCCTAATCTATTCAATTGTGTATGAGGCATGTGCTACATACTGCTAACAGAATTTTCAGGGTTCTTATCCCTGCACAATGGGTTGATTCTCAGAAGAAGGGGATAGAAATGTAGGTAGGAGTTGTTTGTAGATATTAGCATCCTTCAGGGAACTGACATGCCAGGATGTTAGATAGGATATTCAATTTAGCCCAGGATGGGGGCAGATTTGATGGAGAGCAAGACTGTGAGCTAGGTGCCCAATGTGTCACTGAGTGGGTGGCCCTGTCTGATAGTACTTTGGAGGTTAGTATAGTATGGACCCATTTAGTCACTCATTCACTCATATATCATATTTTGTTATGTGTTATTCAGCACATAACAACATAAAAGTATTGTGGTAGGTATTGAGAATAGAAAACCCCTGTCACAAACTGGTGAAACAAGTCATTTCTGCTCCATATTTCCTAGCTATGTGGCCTTGAGTGAATTATCCCCCCACTCTAGCATTACTTTAATTTTAAAACAATTTCAAACATTTTAAAAGAATTCCTACTTCTGATGTTGAAGAGTTAAATGCACTATAAGTCTTGGTGTTTACCATGGATGCAGATGCAGGACGAACTTCTAAAGCAACATGCTAATAAGTCAATGAGTCAAATCGCTCAAGGTCAACAGGCCAGTAAAGGATAGTAAAATGTATAGCTAAATTCACATCAGATCTTGGGGGCACAGAAGTGAGAGTGACTCAGGATAAAGGAGCCTGGAAAAGCTTCTAATGGATGCTATGTTAAAGTTAAATTTTGAAGAATGTGCTGAAGCTAGCCTCATGAACAGGGAGGAAGCACAGTGATAGATGCAGAGATGTGAAGCTACACACCTCACTCACTAATCTCTGAGCAGTGGATATAACTAAGCCATACGCATGTTTGCTTTTGGTGAAGGGCTGGGAAAGGAGGCTGGGTGTTATAGACTGTGGGTTGCCCTGAGTCTTAAACTGGTAAATACCACTATGAAATTTTGGATTACATGAGGGTCTTTGGCATAGGGAAACAACAGTCATATTATCAGACATGGGGTGAACAGGAGGAGGTGGACTTAGGGAGGGTGGGCATGAAACAACTTGGGCTTCTTACCCTGACACAGACGACTGGGGTGAACTAGATAGCAATGTTCCTGCTGCTAAACCTGGAAAGTTGGGCTTGTGAGAGCTGAAGCCTTTAGATATGAGACATTCATTTTCCTAGAGGTGAGCATGAAATATACCCACAGAATGGATCAATTACTCCAGTAATCAGAGAAAGACTTTACTATAGCAGCCAGAACCCAGTGCTTCTTATTTTAAGCAAAACAAAAATGTGATCAGGGAAAGATACATAAAATGGGATTTTTGCAGAGTGTGCTATGTAAGAACTAATTATTTACAGGAAAACTCCATGAATCCCTTCACTAATACTTTTCATGAAACAAACCATTTCACATGTAAGCAAGATCTTGAGATATGTCTCATTGTACCTCATGCCTATATAAAATTATTATTTGTCATTTAAAAAATAAAATTTTAAAAAGCTGAGAAAGAAACTAACTATCCCTTCATCCCTTTTCCTAGCTTGAGGAGAAATCTTACGGCCATGAAGACTGTAGATGTGGTAAATGATGTTGTGTTTTAAAAGGTTGAGAATTGCAGACTGGCGATTTTCTCTCTCCCCTTTTCTGTTCCCTTCCAATTCCTCTGTACCTCTGAAATTTGGTCTTGACTCAGAATCAGGTCTTTTCTTTTATGTTCTTTACCTGATTGCACTCAGTTAGGTCACATCCTGCATAAACCTTTAAGGAGAAGAAAGTTCCATTTTCTGATTGTCCTGGGGCACTTAGAACTTAAAAGTGCTGATGACTAGTTCCTTGATTTCTCTCTGGGGCTCTAAAAACGTCCTAAACAGAGAGAGATGTTTGCAGTTATTTTTTATTTTTTGGAGCTTTTGAAAGTGCACTTGAAATTGAAAGTGATGATTAGTGATTTTTCAAGTATTTCTTTCCTAAGTCCTACATTCTTATTTACAAAGCCCAGTTTAGCTTTGTCCCCAAAGGATTGTGACTTGGAGGAAATCTTTTCTCATTCTTTCCTACACCAAAGCTATTTTAAAAGAAGTCGCTGGAATATTCCTTTTCTTCCTCCTCCTCCTCCTCATCCCCCTCCTCCTCCTCTCCCCCCTCCTTCTTCTCATGCTTCATGATCCAGAATTCTTCCTCTCCTCCTCTTATCTCCTCGATGGCCTCTGGCTCCCCCCAAATCATATCTGGAACAAGATTATTATACCACACGATCTCCTTTTATGAGGCTTTCTTGTCAGCAGCTTTGCTGGCAGTCAGGCGTGCAGAGCTGTGATTTACCACCACTTGGCACTGAATGATTTAATATATTCACAAATCTTGAAGAGTAAGACGGATGGAAAAATGCTGGGGAATGAGAGCAGTTCACTCACTAACTGTGGCTGGAGTGGGAAGTCTGCTGCCCAGGTTAAATGGACAGAGACACTTGGTGAGATGAATAGTTCTGGAATTCAGGTAGGATGTCACTGTACCTGCTGTGTTGGAATACTGTATTGAATGACATTTCCTGCACAGGGCTCATCACTCTTAATAGGAGTTCCATGTATAGAATTGAGCAAAAGAAATGTTAGGTGAGGAAGTGATGAGAAGAAACTGACTTCACCCTTTAGGAATTATGAGATAGCAAAGTGGGGTACAAAACTGGAAATGGTGAATTTTGATAGAAAAGCATATGGCCTCACACTCTGGATTTATTTCTTCCTGAATACTTACCCACTGATCTTGAGGGAGAATTAATTTTTTCTAAATCAAATATTCTTGCTCATAGGAAAATCACTCAAGGTTTTGTCTTAAACCTGAGGTGACTTTGAAACACATGGTCTCCAATGCCTGTGACATTTGGCTCTCTGAAGAAAATCCTGCATTTGGCCCTGAATAATGAAAATTTCTTTTTCCTGTTGAGGTTATGGTCCACTCTGAGGAACATGAGTCCTTTCTGATTGTGTGTTTTGAATCAGTACTAGTGTTTTTTTACTTTTTTTCTTTGTAGTTGTTTGAGGAGTGCTCTTTTGTGTTCTAGAATAATTGTTTCAGCTTTCTTATAAGACTCTCTCAAGGTGCAGTCATAGTTTGTCAACTACATCAGTCACTGGGGGTGCTCTGGACTGTATATTTCTGAGTAGTGTTCTGGACTTGTGTGTTAGAATGACTGGGAAGGGGATTCTAGGAACATTATTGCAAGCACTCTGGGGGATTTTTATGCATACTAGAGTCTCAAACCACTCATAAAAACATGAAGAAACCCCATATATGTACAAAAAAACCCCATATATGTAAAAAAAAAAAAAAGAGCACAAACTTAATGATTACCTATACTCACATCACTTTTCCCTGTGCTTCTTATATATTACCTTATTTGGTCCTTTAATTATATTATAAATCAATCATTATTATTATTTCAAAAGTAAAAAATATGGTTCAGCTGCCTCTCCCAATATCATGGAACCCAGAAATACATAAAGTGCAAAATTAGGTTCATTTAATCTCACTTCAAAGTCTGTGTTCTTTCTCTCATGGTGCACAGATCTCTCATCAACCCTAGGGTTGGGCTGTGTCCCCGGATCACTGCCATCTAGCTCTCTGTGATGAAGATAAATAGATACCTTGATAGTGTCCACTCTGAAGTCTCTGCATCTCCTTGAGAGGCATTGCCCAGTGTCTCTTCTAGCTCTTTCATAGATAGTTCAACCTAAAAACAAACTCAGGATGATTCTACAAGAAATGATTCACACGTCCATTACTCTGCCAAACCATCCGTATGATTGCTTAGTGCCATTACAGCAAATAGCGCAACACTGCATTGACCTGTTGACTCCCAATGTGTTTCAGTTCATAAGATTTGATTCTCCGGTTTCGGGTCTCAGATGACTAAACTTTGTGATGACCAGTGTTACTCTCTTGGTTCAGTCTGGTTTATAGACTCAGGCACTGTCTTATGACAAGATAGATTTCATTCATAGAGCCTACTCACACATCAGTCATAGTTGACTAAATGTGACATTTGAGTTCTGGCTTTTAAGCATTGAGTATTAACTTTTTGATCAGAACACAGTCGCCTTTTATGAAAACATTTGGGAAACTAGACTTGAATGGTGTTATTATGACTTATAGTGTTGTTTTGAGAACCACTGTTGCTCTAATATTTTATTAGCAAGAAGGTGCTAATAGCCTAAGACAAAATCTACTGAATAATAAAATGTATTGAGCATATCGACTAAGTTGTATTGCAAGTCCTGAATACCTTACCTCTTCTTTGAGTATCTTCTCCTTTTCTGTATCTTTTTCTTATGGATGTCACCAAATCTTTGGAGCCTCAGAAGACTTGGTCAAAAAAAAGGGTTCTTATCGCCAAGTGTTGCTTAAATCCATCTTTTCCTTCTCTTACCCTCAGTCTTAGTGTAGACCTTTCTAATTTTCTTCACATACTCAGCTTTTAACTGGTTTTATTTTGGGCACAGCATCCTCAGATTTTGTACATATTGCTAAAATGACAAACATACCTTACTGATTCCTTGCTTTAAATCCTTCAGAGTTTCCCTTGCCCATGCAGTGCTCCTCTCTCCTTCATTCTACCACTCCTGTCTTCAGCTGCACTGTAATAATCTCATAATGAGTCAGTATCAAGTGTGCCTCATGTCATACCTTTTGTCAAACCAAAGCTAGTGTGAGTTTTAAAATCTGGTCATGGTAAAATCAGGTAATGCCTGCTTAACCCATGCACATGCCCTTAAGATCAGTACAAACCTTTTTAGCATGGCTTCCATGTCTAGCAAGGTCTTACTCCTACCCCAGTATCTATCTCTCTCTTGCTAGCTAGCCTTTGGATTTTTGCCCCGCAACAACACTTTTTTCAAAATCTCTTCCCTACTATGCTCTGTCTCATTGTGTGACCTTTGCACAAGCTATTGCTTTTGTCTGAAAAGACTCTCTTCCCAAGAGTCAAGTCAACTCTGACTCCTCCTGAAACTCTGTTACCATCACTGGCTAGGAGATTAGCTTCAGCTTTGTTGAATCTTGGCAGCAGCCTTAGCCATAGTATAGTTCTGTGTCAGCATTCTCATGATCTCAAGATGTCCCTGAGACTTCTGAGTTTTGAGGCAACCCTAAGATTTTGGACTTGGCCAAGAAACTTGCATTGAGTATTCCACTTACAACTGCCCCCTTAAATCCTGAGAATGCTCATTTTATCTCATTTATTCTCATTCTTTTTTTTTTTTAATAAAGAACAAGTATAAATGAAATATATAAATATGTGAGTTGTTATTATAGCTATGGAATTATATAAGGGTGAAATACTGCATACATATTTATATATAGATGTTGATGTATTTGTGAGAGGGTGACTATGCACACATGCACACAAACATTCATACATATACACATCATTTCACTATTTTGGTGAGTTGGGGAGCCTTAACACTGTGCCAAACAAATTCATGGAAAAAAGAACTACATGGTCTCCAGGACCATGTGGGACATGGAGGCTCCTCCTTCTCCTTCTTCTAATTACCTCTTGTGTGCCAAGCACTGTGTAAAATGATTTATATATGTTGTTTTATATAAGCACACTCTCATGAGCCCTGCTGTACAGATGAACGTGAGCAGAGAGAAGCTAAATAACTCATCCAAGGACACAGAACTCTTAATTTGCAGGTCCAGATACAAACTTGATTTGTTTAACTCAGGAGTGACTCCTTTAGCCTGCAGTCTCTTCCTCTCCCAAATGTGGTATGTGGAACATAAATATCTTCATCAGCATTAACTGGAATCTGTTAGAATAGTAGAATCTGAGAACTTTTCTAGACTGACCAAAATAGAATTGCAAAAGGAATAAGATGCTGAGGTAATGCCTGTACACCTAAGTTCGGAGAAGTAGTGCCATATGCTGTGCAGCTTTCTAACTTTATAGGGCGATCAGATGTCTATTTTCACTCTCAACTCTGATTTATCTTTATTTCTTCTCACTCATAGTTATAATGTGGAGGGAAAATAGGCTCATTATGTTTTCTTTGGACAATTTGAAATTTATATTTTCAGTTATTGTTTGCATTGATTTAAGTAACCGATAGCTCATGATTCAATATAATCTTTTTTTTGTTTGTTTTTGTTTTTTTTTTTTTTTTACTGCAGCATTCATGACTTTATTGTATTTAAAGTCCAGTCTCCAGAGGCACATTTGGACTAAAATTTATAAAAAGGAAGCAATTTTGATGGTACAATATACTCCAAACTGATTCTATAGAGCCAAGAAAATTAAAAATTGATTTTCTTTTCTGACTACTGTGTATCAGTCTTCAAATTTTTTAATGAACTTTAGATTAAATAGTATTATTGGATAAATATTCTGCTCATTTTTTCTAGTAAGCAAAACTGAGGAAAAGAATTAGTAAGTTAAGATGTGCTTTAAATATTGGTCTTTTGAAATTTAATTTTTTAATTTTTAAAAATTTGTTCTAATTAATCATACATGACAGTAGAATACATTTATACATTTTGATAAATTATCCATAAATGGAGTACAATTTCTCATTTTTCTATTGTAGGATCACATCAGTCATGCAATCATATATGTACATGAGGTAATAACGTCTGTTTCACTCTACTGTCCTTCCTATCCCCACATCCTTTTCATTCCTTTCACTCCCCTCTACCTAATCTTAAGTAACTCTATTCTTCCCTAGCTCCCCCTGCACCCCACCACTTATTGTGAATTAGCATCCACATATCAGAGAAAACATTTTCCTTTGTTTTTTTGGGCTTATTTCTCTTAGCATGATATTCTCCAACTCCATGCATTTGCCAGCAAATGCCATATATTCTGTTCTTTTTAAAAGCTGAGTAATATTCCATTATATATGTATATAATTTTCTTTATTCATTCATCTGTTGAAAGACACCTAGGTTAGTCCATAGGTTAGTTATTGTGACTGGAGCTGCTATAAACTTTGATGTGACTGTGTCACTGCTGTATGCTGATTTTCAGTCCCTCGGGTATAAACCCTGAGGAGTAGGATAGCTGGAAATTTAATTTTTGATGGAAAATATATACAACCTGTATCCATTTTGTAACATGTATTTTCATAAAATCAAAAAAAAGTAGTACATATGATGACCTAAAATAAATATTTTTGATATAAAGGGCATTCATATGAAAATAAATGCCAGATTATCACAATTATTAAAATAATTTAAAATTTAGTTGTTATATATTTTCCTTAGTGTTATTTCTATTCTACTCATTCATATGGGACAATAGTGCAAAAGGAGACCAAATACACATTTGATAATACAACAGGGATTATAGATCTAGTGCTGGCAGTGATGTATGGGGTGTATACAAATGTGCTATTACAGGATTTCCTAAAAGATAATATATTTTGAAATATGTCTTGAAAGTGAAAATTTTGGGAAAATCAACAACTTAATTGGATTTCAAATAAGATGTTTGATATAAAAATAAGATTCAGTTGTAAAAATCTTTATTCTGGCCTGCAGCAATCTTTCAACTAGAATAAAAAGTTATTTTAGTTTGGTATTATGTTTGGGTCTGGAAAGCATTATTACAAAGAGAAAACAAATTGGAAGTTGAAGGAATGGGTTGTTGAGTAGGAGGTCCAGGAAAGGCTGGTCCTCCTGGAAATTCTGATACTTCCCAGTAAGGAAGAGGTGGGCAGCCTGGTACCATGAAAAGCTGTAAAAGGAAAAAGCTTTCTTCATGATTTGAGATGCTTTCTGAATAGTCCAACCTGGATTTTGTTTAGAGAGGAAGCCTATCATGTGTCTGCTCATGTCCTAAAGCAGGTGCCTCAGTTTTGGAACTAATTAACTTGGAGCTGAGTGAGGATCTGATAATGGTTTGAGGACACACCCTATCTGTTAAGGGATGGGATGGTTAAGCAAAGCTTGAATTTTGCCACGTCCTGGTGTGTTACCCTGGGTTACTAAGTTAACATTTCTGAACCTCCTTTTCTAAATTGGAAAATAAAATAACAATTACTCTTACAAGTTTGTTGTGAGGATTAATTGAAGGCACGCTTGAAGTGCTTCTCATGATGTCTTTTGTGTAGCTAGTACTGAAAAGTTGAATTGCTTGTGACTTTTTCGTACTATTTTATTAATCATGACTGAAAAAATATAATTTATTTCATCACACACACATACAGTATTTGTGCATACACTGAAAGCTCATGAAGGACCTGGCTCTTTAGACAGTGGTACAGCTCTTTGTAACAGGATGTGTTCTTGGTACACTGTTCAGGAGGGGAGGCACTATGAATACATACAAAGCATGAATTTACAAGAGGACGGAGCAGCTCTTTCCTTTGGATCCAGATGAAGTTATGACTGCGTAGTCCTCGGCAAGCAGCAGAAAGTGTTGTTTCTTTCTCTATTCTATCAGGAAGATAGAGTCCTTCTTTGAAAATGCTACTAGGTGGCATGAAAGGATGAACTAAAAACATTTGAAAATTCACTTCCCCCTGAAAGTAGCAGAGTCAGTATTAGAAAATCAGAGCAAGAAAAGGAGAAAGAGAAGCTGAGAAAGTAATTTCTAGAAAAGGAAGTCAAAGTATTTATGCACCCAGTCTTAGCTGAGCCATAAGCCCCACAGACAACTATGTGAGAGAGTAGCCAGGTACTTGGAGGACAGTTTCCTTCACACACAATAACAGTATTGAGCACTGCTCTGGGAACAGAGATCCTACACTGATCAACTACATACACACCTCCCTAAAACAAAAGACGCAGAATTTCAAGAATCAAGTTTAATAATGCAAAAACATGGTTTTTTTATTTGCTTATTGATTCATTGAGCACAAAAGGAGTACAGCTATTGTTTCTCTGGTTGTACACAAAGTAGAATCACACCATCTATGCATTCATACATGTACACAGGGCAATGATGTCTGTCACACATTCTGTTAATATTCTTACCCCCCCACCCCCGACCCCACCCCTCCCTTCCCTCTATGCTATCTATCCTTCCTCGATTCTTGCCACCCCGCCCCCAGCATTATGTTTATATACAATTTCTATTCATTCCCACTATCCCTTCCCCCAAAGGTCATATGACAAAACAGCTAAATTTGTATAGATTTTGAAATGTGCCCTGTGTTGATTCTGGTGCCCACCATTCCTAGAGCTGCCTATCCCCATCCCAGATACCAAGACTTAGCCACACATTTCCATTTGTGATGTCACTAGAGTTGTCCTGCACTCCTTTCTTTTCTTTCTTTCTTTGTTTATTTGGTACCAGGGACGCTTAACATTTCTCACTGAGTTACTTAGTGCCTTGCTTTTGCTAAGGCTGGCTTTGAACCCACAATCCTCCTGCCTCAGTCTCCTGAGCAGTTGGGATAACAGGCATGCACCATGGCACCCAGCTTGTCCTGCACTCTTGAATGAAACTGGGAAGAATCTTAAAACTGCCAAACCCATTGCTGCTAAGTTGGTTATGTACTTAAAAGAAGGAGTTTAACAGTGTCAGTTTAGATAACTTCTATAAAGTTTAAGTATTATGTCTTAAATGTGATATTTCTTTAAAAGAAATAGAAGCATCTAGCAAGCACATATGCATTAATAATTTTCAGAATTTATACAGAGGTGTCCAAAGTAATATAGAACACTCTATATAAGAATACTATGCTCTATGAAATTCTTTTTCCACCTAGGTGAATCTTTGTCTTCAAGAAGCTGCCGTGGGGTCCCCTGGCCTTGGTCACTCTGCACACAATGTACCATGCCCTGCAGATGCACTGGAAGGCCAGATGATTCTCCTCCCTGTGTCTTTTTTCCCCTCCTCATCTGTTCCCTTTGCTTTTTCTCATCTTCACCCTTTCTCTTAGCATTGTTCTTGATTGCCACCATTCATAATCAAGTTTATATTTCATTTGAAGCATACCAGCCATCATTTGAGCTAATTTTAATATAATTATGCTTCCTTTTCATGAAATATCACAAAGAATGTACATATTCAAAACATTTTTATTACCATTTTAAGTCATTATGTGCAAGAAACTAGTACTTTACATATCTTTTCTCTTTTAACTCAATGAAGTTTCATCATCCATCCCCATTTTAGTGAAGGAATCTGAAGCACATGGGTTGACACACTTTGAACAATTGGGATCCAATGATGTAAAGACAAATTAATTTTGATTCCAGCCTAATATAATGGGAGAAACAGTCAGCTCTATAAGAATTTTCAGTCTGGCATGTTTAGTTCTTGGCTAGAGAAGCATATACAGGAAAAGAAACCGGTGGATGCTTTCCCAAGCAGGTGATGTCTAAGCTGGAACCTGAGATCAGAAGGATTTAATTAGCAATGGCAAAGAGTAGTGCAGAGTGGAGATCTCAGAGAGTGTTGCTTTAGGAAGTGGAAGAAGTTCAATGTAGCTGGTGTGTGCTTCATGGAGGACATGATTATGAGGAGTTCTCTGAGTGATTGATAAGCTGTATTATTTACCAAGAATGATTTAATCATATCATGATTAAATGTCTTATTAGAGGATCAGTCAGAGGAATGATACAGAGGAGAATGGTAGAGGGAGAGGACTGGAGATGAGAAAACCAGTCGGGTGGCTGTTTCAGGGGTCAAGGTCAGAGAGGATAGCGGCTGAATTTGATTAATATTAGTGGTGGAGAGAAATGAAGACACTTAAATGATTTTTTAAGGGGAAATTTAGGACTAGAATCCTAATCCAAGGGACAGTGAAGTCTAGTTATTAGTTACTAGTGTTCAGGAGCAGATTGGGATCAAAGTCCATCCCACCATTATCATCCACGTAGCCTTAGTAGAGTCACTTAATTGACATACATCCATTTTCTCATCTGAAAATGCTTTGTGACAGGAGTTGCAAGCTGACACATATGAAGCAGTAGGAATAATGTTTCAAGATAGTGAGTCCTTCACATATATTAGCTATCACTGTTTGTACTAAGATCTAGTTCTCTTATGAGATTTATTCATTAACTAAGCTTGCATTCATGGCCTGTGATGTCCCAGTGGGTCCATTCACTCCTTGGGTTTTAGTTTTCTTGTCTACAAAATGATTGCCTTAGAGAAGTTCTCTGGGTTACTTCCAGCTGAATTTGGTTGGACAAATATTCATTAGCATTGGGACTAGCATGCTGATTAAGTTGCAGTTAAAAGTGACTCCTTTCACTAACCAGGCCTCTGTGTGTCATTTGTCAATCCTTTTCTGTAGTGGGAAGCAGGGAGCAGGAATGTAATTGATTCCACAACTCTGAGTGACTCCCTATTAAACTGCAGAGCAGGGGGATTTACTCCAGAGTATTTAATGACTTAGCAAGAATGTGACACGAGGATAAGAAAGTTTACCTGGGCTAGGATAAGTTTACTTTCTGCAGTGCTTTAAAGGTACTTTAAACAAAGCAGAGCAAGAGGAGGAAGTGTGAGAAACCTAAGCAGTTACTGAGCTGGTTCCAGAGTCTCGCAGGAGGAATCAAAGGCAGTTCTACTGCTTGGGATCATTACTGCAGGCAGACAAGTAGGGCTGGGAAATTTTAAGAGTTAAAGGTCTTTAAATGGATTTCCCACTGAGTTGAGCAATGCCAGTCACAGCTGCTTGCTCTCCAGACATTGAGAGAAGGATAACTAAAATGTAAGCCATTCATGATAAGAATGCACTTTAGCTCTCCTTTGTTCAGCACCCACTCAGGGCAATATTTCCATGCTTAATATTCTTTACTTAAAGACCTATGTCAATGTTGCAAGTTAAAAACATCACACTAATTTCAGATGAGCAAATCAAAGTCTGAGAGTTTATGTAATTTACCAAACCCACATATAGATTGTTCTGGAACCTAAGCTTCATAATCAGGACAATTTGCCTTCAGTGCAGGTCGCTCCTCTACTACACCAATTATTTTAATTAACTGCTTAATTTTACTGATAATGAAATGAAGGCATGATGATTTGAGAGAAAAGACACAAAAATATTTTTGAAAATTCTATCACCAGTCATTCCAAAACTTTGCTTGAACTACTACTAATTTTTTGAGGCATTTCTTTCTAGGTCACATTCTCTTTTTCCAGTTTACACTCCCTATGTTTTTATTTTTTAAAGTGGATTGTCTATAGGAGAGAAAACTAGCTATAAGGTGAGAATGGGGTAGAAAATAAATAACAAATGCGAAGTGATTTTCTTCCTGCTTCCTCATCACAATCACCAATATGCATAGGCTATTCAGAGGGTTCTCAGTACATACACATTAAAGCAATTAATCTATTGAGGAAAATAGAAGATTGTAGACGTTAAGATTAGAAATTGGGGGCTGGGGACATAGCTTGGTTGGGAGCTTGCTTGTCTTGCAAGCACAAGGCCCTGGGTTTAATCCCCAGCACCGCAAAAAAAAAAGAGAGAAAGAAAGAAAGAAAGAAAGAAAGAAAGAAAGAAAGAAAGAAAGAGAAAGAAAGAAAGAAATTGGGCAGCAGTTCTTGTGTATATGGGGGAGGTAGAGGGAGATGAGGGTAGAAAGAGAAGAGGGAGATAATCATAAATGAATGGGAGAGAATTACAG
The DNA here is from genome assembly GCA_020662805.1 of Glaucomys volans. NCBI lineage: Eukaryota > Metazoa > Chordata > Mammalia > Rodentia > Sciuridae > Glaucomys > Glaucomys volans. The sequence continues at coordinate 1,841,379 of JAJEJO010050221.1, forward strand.
CAACTCAGCCAGGAGTGAGATGTGACCTCTAATAAAGATTGATTTTTCCCCTCAATTTTTTAGAGTTGTAATAGCATATAATTACAGATTTTCTCTTTTTGGTGGACTTCATAACATCATCATTCCCCATGTTCACATATACTTTTCATAAACCTTATTTTTAATGGATGCATAATAGTTGTGTAGAACTATAACAATCTTGGAACCAATATTTAGAAAAATCAGGCAGTTATATGAATAAACAATACTTTCAATGTCTTTTTTTCCAAAATTATGTTCCCTGCTACTAGATCTTTAGATTGTCTTCAGTATTTCCCATTAAAAATAATATTTAAAAATTATTACATATATATTGCTGTATTTGGGCGTTGAAACCAGTGACTCTACCACAGAGCAACATCCTCAACCATTTTAATTTTTTATTCTGAGAAAGGGTCTTGCTGAGTTGTCCAGGCTGGCCTCAAACTTGCCTCCTGCCTCAGCCTCTGGAGGTTCTGGGTTACAGGGGTGCACTGCCATGCCTGACTGAACATTTTCGTATATTAAAAAATGTCATTAATATGGTGGTTGATTAGACAAACAAATCTGACATTGAATCTCGGCTCTACCACTCACTAGCAGAGGTATCCTGTGTGTTGGTCAGCTTTCTGTTACTGTAACAAAATATCTGAGATAATCAACTTATACACAGAGAATGTTTATTTTGGATTTCCATTTCAGAGATTTTAGTCCTTGGTTGTTTTGGGCCTGTGGAAAAGCAGCGTCCTGTGGTGGAGTGTGTTACTGACCAAAAAGGTGTTAGCTCCTGGCAGGGATTTGAAAAAGAAAATAAGAGGAAGAGACTGGATCCCAATATCTCCTTTAAGGCACACTCACATTGACTGAAGGACCTCCCATCAGGTCCCACCTCTTGAAGGGTCTGCCATCTCCCGATTGTGCCATAGGCTTGGGACTAAGCCTTTAATAATGGGCTTTGGGGGACACTTATCCAAACCATAGCACATCTCCTGAATTTCTTTCTACGAAATTCTCATTTGCAAAATTAGAATTGCAACACTTACTATTTTGCTTTTTGTATTTATGTTGTAAAGATGTGATAGAGTGCCTGGTCAAATGGGCACTTTATAAATGGCAGGAATTATTACTATAAAGTTGTTTTATTTTTTTTTTGTTATTTTGCATTGATTTTAAGGATAAGTTTATAAAATAAAATTGCAGGGCATAGATTTTCATTTAAGACTATTAATACATATTGCCAGGTTATTTTTTGGAAGTTTCATAAACCTATGCCTATAAACAATATATATGAGTGCTCATTAGAATTCTTTTAGATGGAATATAATCATTATAAATTACTTATTTATGATAAAAATGGTAACTAGTTTTAATATTATTTTTATTTGAAACATAATTTGAAATGTTCATTAGTTATTTCAGTTGCTATTATATTCTATTACATTCTTTATCAATTATCAAGAATACAAGCAACAATAAATGTTGGCAAGGAAGTGGAAGAAGAAGGTACAATCATATATTGCTGGTGGGAATTCAAAATGGTGCACCCATTATGGAAAACAGAGTGGAGATTACTCAGAAAACTTGGAATGGAACCACCATTTGACCCAGTTATCCCACTCCTTGGTCCCAGTTATCCAAAGGACTTAAAATCAGCATATTACAGTGATGCAACCACATCAATGTTTATAGCAGCTCAATTTTTATAGCTGTGTTTATAGCACAATAGCTAAACTATGGAACCAACCTAGGTGCTCTTCAACAGATGAGTGATAAAGAAAAGGTAATATCATATATATATATGTATACATACACACATATATATATATACACACAGACATATATAGACAGACACATACACATATATGTATATGTATATATATGAATGTGTATATATACATATACACAATACAAACACACACACACACATAGATGACAGAATACTACTCAGCTTTAAAGAAGAATGAAATTATGGCATTTTCTGATAAATGGATGGAGTTGGAAAATATCATGCTGAGCAAAATAAGCCAAACCACAAAACCAAAGGCCAAATGTTTTCTCTGATATGAGGATGCTAATTCACAATAAGTGGCAGGGGGGGGGGCCGGATAGGGAAGAATTACTTTATATTAGGTGGAGGGGAGTGAAGGGGGGAAAGGGTATGGGGGTAGGAAGGATAGTAGAGTGAAACAGACATTATTACCTCAAATATGACTGCATGACCAACGTGATCCTACAACACGTAAAATCAGAAAAACGAAAAATCACACTCCATTTGTGTATGATCCATCAAAATGTATAAATGCATTCTACTGTAAAGTACCACTAGTTAGAACAAATAAAAAAAATTTTAAAAAGGCTTACTAGTTTTTAAATGGTCATTATTGCATTTGTTGCAGACATTTGTGTCTGTCTTAAATACTTTTTCTTGATTTTTACATTATATGTATATGCAATTCTTTAGGTATATATGCTTTAAAGATTTTTTTCTTTGACCCTTCCTCTTACATTTAAGGCCAGAAATCCTCTCTTACAAAGAGAATAAGTATACCTACTCTTTGCTATATTTTCCTCTAGATATGTCCTGAATTACTTTTTTTTTCTCTCCCAAAGAGAGTAATTAGAAAAGATCAAGTGAGTTGGATAGAGGACATTTCTCTTAGCAGAATGAGGCTCAAAAAGGTTTTCTTACTCCCTCAAATAGTGGGGAATATGAGAGTCCAAAATTCAGTACCTGGCATAAATCTGAGAGGTAAGGATGATCTCCAAGATGATGAGATTCTGACAGTGGAAAAGGCTATGGCTACCTGAATAGCCTACAAGAAGGCAGGGCCTATGAGTGCACTGGTCCCAGAGCCAGAGTAGAATACCCCACCCTCAGGAAGGGACCTGGGACATCTCTGATCATCCTTGGAAGACTGGTAAATCTGAGATTCTATTTAAAAAACAAAACAAAACACTAGCCTGGGGCATGGCACAAGAAGCACATAGGATGAGTTATGCAGAAGGTAGAAAATGAACCTTCAAATAATTGCAGGATGACAAAAAAAGATGACTTGTTTTCTTGATTAGCTGCAAAGAAGTGCCTTTCCCCCTTTGGTGCATTAGTATGCAAATGTGCTAATGTAAAAAGGCTGGAATAGGTAGAAATTAGGACTAACCACAGAAGACTGCTAATAGGGCTTGAAGCAGAAATCTTCATCAATTAAAATCAAAGGATTTAGGTAGACTACCATTGTCAGCATAATTTTTGAGATTATTTTTATCAGCAACATACATAATCTGTCAACATTAGACAGTTTAGTTTGAAGATCACAGTGCTGCTAAGAAGGACTTGGATCAAAAATGCAATTTGGTTGCTGTTAGAATGTAAAGTGGTTTGGTCACTGTGGAAAACTGGCAATTCCTCAAAAAATCAAACACAATTCCCATATTATTCAGAAATTCCCCTTGCTGGTATACAGCAACAAGAAGAGAAAGAAGGGACTTGAATAGATGTGTGAACATCAATATTCATAGAAGCATTATTCCCAATACCCCAAAGCTGGAAGCATCTAGAATCCATCACTGGGTGAATTAATCCACAAAATGTGATACATATATTCAATGGAATATGATTGAGTCTTAAAAAAGAAAGGACAATCTGACACATGACACAGCATGAAGGAACCTCAAGTTCTTTGTGGATTCACAAAAGGACAAATATTGTGTGATTATACTTATGCAAGGAACCTGGAAGAGTCAAACTCATGGAGTCAGAAAGTGGAATGGTTGTTGTAGCAGACTGTGAAGAGTTGGGAGATGGGAGTTCATGCTTAACTGGACATAGAAGTTTCAGTTTGGAAAGAGGAAAAAGTGCTGGACAAGGCTCGCAGTGAAGGTTGTGACACAAGGTGAATGTCCTTACCTGCTGCAGAACTGTCCAAACCTAACAAAGCTGAATAGTAGGTTTCATATTGTGTTTATTTTCTCACCATAAAAAAGAGATTGTACTGATTCTAAACTTGGAAACTTCATCATAGTCCCATGCATCAGATATCAAAAATAATTGCTTAGTAAAACACCACCACCAGTTAAATTAATGTCAAATTTGATAGTATTGTTTTTATAGTTTGGTTAATATTTAGTTTATGTATGTGCTCAGGGTTTATACATTGAGAAGAGCTAATCATATATGAGTTTTATAATTTTGGTTTCATATTAATATGATAATTTAAGTGAAAAAATTATAACAGTATTTGTAGCTAGAAAAATTAAGATTGGAGACTAGTATTGGTTAAAACAAAATCATTATTTTATTATTACTATATATAATACTTGCTTATATATGCATTTTGTTAACTACTTACTATTTTAATTTGTGCATAGTTCATCAATTGTGCTCTTTTGGGCTATTTGATTATGTTCTTTGTCAGTAAATTATGTTCAGGAGTTTAGTTGAAATGTCTGGTATGTTGGATACAATGGTCCTCTGATTATAATCTGTTTGCCTGAGTAGGTATGCCCTTCACCAAATCAGCCAGGTCCTCATTGATACTGACCAGGCACTAGTTACCCTAATGGTTCTTCATCAGGAGCTGTCCCACCTATTGTGAATCCATCTTGCAAAATGTCACCCGCATAGTGCTTGTGACTGATTTGGCTACAGCAAATTGGTTGTTACAAAAGTCCCCTGCAGGTTGCACCTGGAATTCTGATTGAAGTAAAGTATATTTGCTCTCTTCCTTCTTTCACTCTTGCAACCTGACCACAAAGTCTCAGAAGGTGAACTTGTCCAAGTGTGTGGGCCACTGTGAGCTTGAAAAACTTTTGGAAAAACCCTGCTGCTAGCCAATCAGAAGAAGTGATTGAAACAGTTATTTAGAAGCTGTTTTTTTGGATAGGTTAGTGGAAATGTTGCACTTTTCTTTAATGGCTTTATTTTTACTGATGACATTGAGTAGCCCCTGCAGTCTTGGAATTACTCCAAGATGTAGTAACAGAATGTAAGTCCTGGTGTTTATCTGTTACTGATTTTCAATCAAGATTGTATAGATGGCAACATTAAATGCTCTCATAAGTTAATAGATAGTATAACAATTCATATGTATTCTATTCTTCATTAAAATAATCACCCATTCTGTCTGGGTTCAAGTCAGCCTGTATTATGGGAGAGTTTAATGTGTATGGAGTGAGTTAATGACTGTAGCCATTTTGGTTGGAAATCAAATAAATATTGACCCTCTACTTTTCAAGGCCTGAATTATAAAACCAGGTTTCTCATGAATCTATTTAAGAGACCATAAGTTTATTATTGCCAATTCATAATAAAACAGGTTTAGCATCTTACTATATATGAACATTTGTCAGTCAAATGTACTTTTCTCTGTAGTTATTTTTTCAACTACATTTAACTAGTCCTCTATACTTTGTTTCTTTGGCAGTGTGGATGCTTCAATATTATGCTGAAGGTCATACATCAAAGACAGAAATATGTCAGTGTGCTTTTAAAATAGGAGTCTTAAGAGTATTCTATCCCTGTATACCTTAGTGGTTTAGCCATGTTAATTGATAAGATAGGTGAAGACCTAAAAAACAGCATCAGGGACATACTGCTCCATCACAGAAAAATAGCAGTTTGTTTTCCTTAGAGCTGAATTCTCCTCCTTCTGGTCTGAGTACAAATAATTTATTTTAAACATCTGATTTCACTAACTCTAATGAACAAGAGTATTGATAATAATCTTGAATTTGTTATGTATTGCAAAGAGAAGGATAAAGAAAACAGGAAGCTATTCAGTTGCATGAATCACACAGCAGAGGAAAAATTGAATTAAAGTTTTATACCTACTATGAATTTACCTTCATTGAACTGCAAAACCCAGAGCAATAATGAAGATCTCTTTGCAATTCAATGCATCTCCTCTCTCCCTGGCTCCCTCCATCCTTCCCTCTCTTTTCCCCCTCCTTCCTTCCTTGCTGCCTTTTTGTTTTCATTAGAGACAGATTTATCTTTCTTAAACTTTATTGTTGCCTTGGCAGGGGCAGCAGCGTTCTTCAGTACCATCACAGTTGTATGAATTGGGACCTACAACAGTTCATAGCAGGCAACCTCAGACAGCAAAATGCAGTAGTATAAAAAGTGGGCTTGAGAGTTAGAGGATATGTACTTCTGCCACCTAATACTGGTGAGACCTTGATAGTGCCACTATTTTACTCTTCCTGACTCTGAATTTTATCTACAAAACAGTAATATCTGTCAGTGGTAATAAAAGCACTTATAAAAATTTTGTGTGTGTCTTCTCTCTTTCCCCCCCCAAGACTGGCTAGCTAATGGTTTGTCTGTTTTCTTTTTATTGTTAAAATCTAGCTGTTTCATTGATCTTGTTTTGTTTTTGTCTCCATTTCATTTATTTCTTCCCTTATTTAAATAATCTATTTCTTTCCACTAATTTTGGGTCATTTTAAAATTGTTTTTCTTGTTCCCTGAAATGTAATGATAGGTTGTTTGAAATTTTTCCACTTTTTGCTGTTGTTTCTGTTGATGGAGGTACCAAGGATTGAACCCAGGGGCACTTAACCACTGAGCTACATCCCCAGTTCTTTTTGGGTTTTTGGTTTTACTCCATTTTCATTTATTTCAAGATGTTTTGAAGTTTGTTTCTTGATTACTTCCCTTCCTTAATCCATTGATTGTTCAAAAACAGGTTGCTTAGTTTCCATGTATTTGTATAGTTTCCATTTTTTTTTTCTTGTTGGTTTCTAGTGTTATTGTATTGTGGTTAAAAAAGATACTCAACATGATTTCAATATTTTAAAATGTGTTGAGGCTTGTTATTGGGCTTTTATTAGTCCTATCCTGAAGAATATATTCTGTGTAGATGAGAAGAAGGTGTATTCTGTAGCTGTCAGATAAAATGCTCTGTAGATATCCATTAGGTCCATTTGGTCTAGAATGCAATTAAACCCTGCTGTTCCTTTGTTGATTTTCTGTCTTGATTATCTGACTCTTGCTAAAAGTGAGATATTAAAGTCCCCAATGTTGTGGGATGCAACTTAAGAACAGACCAATCACCCCTGAGAAGTCCAAATTTGAGAGTCTTACCCGGCTGACTGACTGTCTCACACACTGCCCAAAATGGCTATTGGGAAAACAGCGTCAAGAGGAAGGTTGTAGGGGTTTTTATATCATTAGTCAGTATATCAATCATAAGCATCTGTTGCTATGATTTAAAACTACAAACTAACATCATGAGATCTAAAATCATATGTAGAAGGAGAAGTGGGTCAAAACCACCTTAGGTGTGTATAAATTAAAGAATGGTCCAAGAAAAATAGGAATCAAAAAGAGAACAATTTTACATTATATATTAATTGCCATTTTGTGTTGCCAAACATGCCATGCTAAGCAACTCTTGATGGGTAAAGAGGCGGGGTGTTCCTACAGGAGCAGCATTTCCCACATAACATGGAGTTTCAGGGTAAAATGGAGTCTTTGTAGTCATTTCCCATTTTCCATAGCCTGGTTTATAACATTTCCAAAAAGTAAAAGATGTCAACCCATCACACCCAACAATTATTATATTGGAGTTTATTTCTCCCATTAAGTTGTTAATATTCTTCTTACATATTTGGGTACTCTGATATTGGGTGCATGTATATTCAGAGGAGTTATTTCTTCTTGCTGAATTAACCTCTTTATCATTACATAGTGATCTTCCTTGTCTCTTTTAAATATTTTGGATTTAAATTCTACTTTATCTGATACAAGTATGGTTGGTTCTGCTTGCTTTTGAATTTTAATTACATGGAACATCTCATTTCACTTCTTCACTTTCAGTCTATGTGAGTCCCCAGAGGTGAAGTGAGTTTCTTGTAAGCAAGATGTGGTTGGGTCTTGTTTTTTAATTCATTTAGTAACATCATGTCATCTATTTGGAGAATTTAATCCATTTATATTTCAAAATAATTACTGATAGGTGAAGTCTTCCTACAGCCATTTTGTAACTTGTCTAGTTTTGTGTGTTTCTTTCTTTCTCTCTTCCAATTGTTGTCTTTTGTGGATAAACGATCTACTCTAGTATTGTATTTTGATTTCTTGCTTTTTATTTTTGGTAACATAGATTTTTTGGTTATAGATTTTTGGTTTATAATTACCATGAAGCTAATAAAAATATCTTTTGACTCTAAGAAGCTATTTTGAAAAGGCAGCAAATTAACATGATCGTAAAGATAAGATTAAAAACAAAAAGAATGAAAGAAAATGTACTAATAAGGGAACTACATTTGTGCTCCATTCCTCCCCACATTTTGAATTATTGATATTCAATTTTATATTCTTGTATATTGTTTATCTCTTAATAATTTAGTTTTTATTATTTTAAATATTTAATGTTTAATCTTCATTCCACAGATATGTATGCTTATGTGCCATGCTTACAATATTAGTTCATTATTAACTTTTTTGTATAATTACTCTTACCAGTGAGTTTTATACTTCCCACATTTTCATCTTACTCATCAACTTTAATTTCTTTCCATTTGAAAAACTCTCTTTGGCATTTCTTGTAGCACAGTTCTGGTGGAGATGTATTCTCTCAGTTTTTGTTTCTCTGGAAATATCTTTCTGTTCTTCATTTCTAAAAGATAGCTTTGCTGGGTGCACTATTCTATTCTTGGTTGAACTTATTTTTCCCCTTCAGCACTGTGAAAATCCTATGCCATGCTCTCCTGACCTTTGAAGTTTCTGCTTAGATGTCTGTGGCCAGGTGAATTGAGGTACACTTATGTGTTCATTGTTTCCTTTCTCTTGCAGCCTTGAAAATTTTCTCTTTGTTTTTCATCTTTCAGAGTTTAATTAAAAGATGACTTGATGCAAACTTGGTTAACTTAAATCTGATTGGTATGCTTTAGCTTTCTTATTCCTGGATCTTTGCATCTTCCCTAGGTTTGGATGTTTTCTGTATTACTTCTTTGAATAAGATTTCTATCCCCTTTGGCACTCACAAGTTCTTCTTGAATCCCAATAAACTGTATATTTGCTCTTTTAATACTGTCCCAAAGTTCCTGTAAACCTCCTTTATTTCTATTCATTCTTTTTTCTCTCTGACCATGTTTTTCAAATAGCCTGTCTTCAATCTCACTAATTCTTTCCTCTGCTCCACCTATTCTGTTATTGATGACTTCTGTTGTGTTTTAAATTTCCTGAGGGTATTTTTCAACTCAATAATTTCTGATTCTTTTTAGTTGCTTCCATCTGTCTTTTAAATTTCTCTGTTAGAATATTGAATCATTTCTCTGTGTTCCCATGAAGCTTATTGTGTTTCCTTTAAACAAATGTAACCAATTCCTCACCTAAGAATTTGCCCATACTGTTTACTCTCTGGTAATTTTCTGGAGTTTTATTTTGAACATGAGGTGAGGTCATGGTTGCTGAATGTTCTTGATGTTTGTTGGTGTGCAGCATAGTCAGGGTATTGAGAGATTAGGTGTTTATTCACGTCTTCATAATCTGGCTTTGTTTGTGCCCAGAAATTTTAAGTAGGCTTATTCTCTATAAACCTGTAGTCATTTCCACAATTTCATCACTAGATGGGACCATAAATCCATATTTACAATGAGTCTGTTCTTGTTGTGTTGTCACTGTTTCAGTTCTAGAGGGCAATCCAAATTCCAGTTTCCCCTAGTTTGCAACTATGTTGCTCAGCATGAACTGGGGGAGTACATTTTTATTTATAAGTGATGAATCCTCTGAATGAGAAATTAGGAAAACTACCCCATTCACAATAGCCTCAAAAAAAAAAATTGGGGAATCAATCTAACAAAAGAGGTAAAAGACTTCTACATAGAACACTAAAGAAAGAAATTAAAGAAAATCTTAAAAGATGGAAAGATCTCCCACGTTCTTGGACAGGCAGAATTAATATCGTCAAAATGGCCATACTACGAAAAGCGCTATAGAAATTCAATGCAATTCCAATTAAAATTCCAATGACGGACCTCATAGAAATAGAGCAAGCAATCATGAAATTCATTTGGAGGAATAAGAGACCCAGAATAGCTAAAGAAATTCTTAGCAAGAAGAGCAAAGCAGGGGGTATCACAATACTGGACCTTCAACTGTACTACAGAGCAATAGTAACAAAAATGGCATGGTATTGGTACCAAAATAGACAGGTAGATCAATGGTACAGAGTAGAGGACACAGAGACAAACCCACATAAATACAGTTTTTTCATACTAGATTAAAGGCGCCAAAAACATGCAATGGAGAAAAGACAGCCTCTTCAACAAATGGTGCTGGGAAAACTGGAAATCCATACGCAACAAAATGAAACTAAACCCATATCTCTCACCCTGCTTGAAATGGATCAAGGACCTAAGAATTAGACCAGAGACCCTGCATCAAACAGAAGAAAAAGTAGATCCAAATCTTCATCATGTTGGCTTAGGACCAGATTTCTTAACATGACTCTTAAACCACAAGAAATAAAAGCAGGACTCAATAATTGGGATAGATTCTGTAAGCGCAAAAAGGAAAACGGGAAGCATACCTTGATGGATTCAGAGAAGCCTTTATTCCTTCGCAGACTTGGGTGTCATTCGGGTCCACTTTCCTAATGGAAAATGGCCATCAGTTACAGAGGAGATTTTGGTTTTATAGGGTACAATGATGTCATCATTGGGAGCAGACTTGACAGTCTGGGGCTAGTTGAACAGCTTAAAATCTGAATTCAGGAAGGCAGTTGTAAAAAGGTTGAAACTCATCGTCTGGGGAGATAAGAGTCCAGATCCCAGGGATGAGTACTCAAATCTTGCCCATTGGTGTTAGCCATGCTTCCATTTAGGACTGATTAGCCATAGGGGAGGGCCATGGTTTAGGGCCCAGCATTCAGCATCTGCCTCTTTCCCCCAGAGCCCATTGTTATCAGGAATGCACTGGGAGAGGTTTAATGGTTGACCAGTTTCCTTTCCCACTTCTCAAGCCACACCGTCCCTTCATTTTTCTTGGGGAGTTATTTTATAGGAATATTATTTTCCATAACCCTTCAGATTCAAACTAAAAAGCTTTTTCTCAGCAAAGGAAACAATCAGCAATGTGAAGAGAGAGCCTACAGAGTGGGAGAAAATCTTTGCCACACACACTTCAGATAGAGTACTAATCTCCAGAATCTACAAAGTACTCAAAAATCTTTACACCAAGAATACTAATAACCCAATCAATAAATGGGCCAAGGAAATGAACAGACCCTTTACAGAAGAAGATCTATAAGCCACCAGATATATGAAAAAAGGTTCAACATCCCTAGTAATAAGAGAAATGCAAATCAAAACCACCTTAAGATTTCATCTTACCCCAATTAGAATGTATTTTAACAAGAATACAGGCAAAAAGAGGTTGGCGAGGATGTGGGGAAAAGGGTACACTCATACATTGCTGATGGGATTGTAAGTTAGTGCAGCCACTCTGGAAAGCAGTGTGGAGATTCCTTAGAAAACTTGAAATGGATCCACCATTTGACCCAGCTATCCCACTCCTTGACCTATACCCAAAGGACTTAAAATCAGCATACAACAGTGATGCAGCCACATCCATGTTCATAGTTGCTTAATTCACAATAGCTAGATTGTGGAACCAACCTAGATGCCCTTCAATAGATGAATGGATAAAGAAACTGTGATATATATACACAATGGAATATTACTCAGTCATAAAGAATAAAATTATGGCATTTGAAGGTAAATGGATGAAGTTGGAGACTGTCATGCTAAGTGAGATTAGCCAATCCCAAAGAACCAAAGGCCAAATGATCTCTCTGATAAGTGAATGATGATGCATAATGCAGGGTGGAAGGGAGGCAAGAATGGAGGAAGGATGGATTGCATAGAGGGAAGGGAGTGGTGGAGTCGGGGTGGGGGGGTAAGAATAATAACAGAATGAGTTGGACATCATTGCTCTGTGTACATGTATGATTGCATGGATGGTGTGACTCTACTTTGTGTACAACCAGAGAAACAACAGCTGTACCCATTTGTGTACAATGAATCAAAATAAATTAATTTAAAAAAGAAAGGAAGGAAGTACAATATTCAAACAACAACAGCAAAAAGGATGGACACATCTCAAGTAGACAGGGAAGCCATTCTGAATAAGCCCCCTTTAACCAAAGCTGAAACAATATTACCAACAAAGTCCAAACTCACATAAACATATGTGAGTCCATACTAATATAAATAATAATAATAAAAAGGGTTGTCTGTCTTCTCAAGCCTTGCCCTGGGTCAGACTGGTCTAGATGTCTGCTAATGGTTGTGTACTGCAGAATTCTGCTCAGATCTAGGCAGGATCATCCTGAAGGGACTAGCTCCAGGCTCCTATACCATGCTAGTATCCATCAATGCCATAATATTGTATCACACCCTGAGTCCAAAGCCCACAAAGCCCAGTACAGCACTGGATAGGACCAAGGCCCAACTGCTATGGATTGTCTATTGTTGAGGCCCAAGTCTGTTGCAATAAGACACAGGTGATGCTGGCTAGAATAGAAATCTAATTGACTGGTGCTAGTTGTCGCAATCTGGCATTTAAGCTGTTCCATAGACTTCACCTGCTGGTCTTGGTGGTGGTGATCATTATAATCTGTCCAGTGTTAGGTTTCACCAGGATGACATTGAGTTCCAAGGCAAAGATTCTGTGCTAACTACTCTGTACTTCCCCTAAAGAATGGAGTCTTTCTTCATGATATTCTGGCTGAGGTTGGCATAGTATTGATGACAAAAATCCTTTGGCCACCAAGCATAATGCTAATCTGAGTAGCACCTGAGTCTTAGAGATACAAGGACCTGCACAATCACAGTGCAGCTGGCAGTGATTCAGGCTGAAATGTGTCCAGTTCACTGGAGTGCAGGTTTCTACCTGTTCCTGGAGCTGATCTAGAGGCTCTATCTGCTAGTACTCATCTTAGAATAGCTGTGCTATCCAAGGTTGAGGGAAGAGTGGACAGTCCCTTGACTACCAAGGCAGTTGCTATGTTGAGTCATAGTCGAGTCTCACAGCTGCAGCCTCTCATCCAGTCTGGGGTTGAGACCTAGGTCCACTCCAAGGCTGACAATGATGTAGGCCAAAATTCAGTTCTCTCCAATCTACAAGCTGGTCATGCCTGAAGTCAGGGCAGGTGTACAGGCGCTATATGTGAACTCCAGCTTGAATATAGGGGGCTTTGCTTTCTGCTTGGTGCTGGGTCTCTTCATGGTGGAACTGACACTGAACTCCAAAGGAAAACCCTATGCCAGCTTCAAGCTCTGCTTTCCAGTGAGTAGAGTCTTTCTCTCTCTCTCTCTGCCTCCGGTTATGGGGAGGGATGGTGGAATCAGTCTCTTAGTCACTATTGCAGTTCCAGAGGTTCAGTCCATGAGTACTGGTCTGAGGGCGGAGGTTTTGGGGTTCTACCCTGCCCTGGGTTTCACCATGATGGGCCTTGTACTGGGTTTCATGTTTAAGGCCTGGACGGGGTTCTTTCTCCCTCCTCTAGGGAGGAAGCATTCCTCTCCACTCTGTTTGCAGTCAGAGTAAAGGTGACACAGGTGACTCCTGCCTTCTTCAATACATCTTTTATTATACAGAAACAATGTACTATGGTCTCTTGCTTGCCTTCCTTAGTAGTTGTGAAGGTAATTTGGTGTGTGAACAGCTGCTAAGTCGGTGTGTCTGTGGGGAGATGATTGCTGAAGGATCTTAGCTGCCATCTTCTTCCTTGTCCCAGTGAGTTTTAGCATGGATGTGTCTATCTCAGATTCAAGTAAGTGCTCTCTACTTTTATTTTCTGAATCTACCGACTCCATGTATGGTGGTTAAATATTTTACAGGCAACCTGAAATGAAAGAAGGGCTTTCAATCTCAAACACCCATTTCAATTTAGTAAGGTGAAATTGAAATCAGACATCTTAGGGGTGTGTCTAGGCTATGAGAGAGGTGGAAACGGGCTGTAAGAGACAGAGAGTTGTTAGAGAGTAGGGGGACACTGGTCAGAGGGAATTGGATCAAGAAAAAGGTAGAGTCATTGTTTTTACAGTTAAAGGAAACAAGACAAATGATATTGTCAAGGATCATCCAGCTAATAAGTGTAAATAATATTTGAAATTGAGTCCAAGTCCCTTTGACTTCAAACCTACAGTATTTGGGGTATTTTTCTTTTTTATTGCCATGAGATTTTTCTCCTTTTAAAAAGTGAAGTAGATCTGGGTGGAGTGGTGCATGCCTGTAATCCCTAAACTTGGGAGGCTGAGGCAGGAGGATTGTGACTTCAAAGCCAGCTTCAGCAACTGCGAAGCCCTAAGCAACTTAGTGAGACCGTTTCTCTAAATAAAATACAAAAGAGGGCCAGAGATGTGGCTCAGTGGGTGAGTACCCTTGAGTTCAATCTTCAGTACCAAAAAAAAAAAAAAAAAAAAAAAAAAAGTGAAGTAGATACAAGATACAAAAAGATACAAGCATAAAAATTTTCAGAAAATTTGAGGTGAAAGGCAGCAACATGAGGATGTTCATATCAGAACTCTTTTAAAGCAAATTACAAAATGGTATGATTACTGAAAGTGAAGATGATAGGGTGGGGATTCAGAGCTGAAGGGAAAAAGAATATGTTTGGAAATTATACTATGGACACTATGTAGAAATCAGCTGAGATACTTATGATGAATTGGTTTTGAGAAACAGCTAGTTAGAAGGCCATTATTAACTTTCTAGTCAGGGTGAATGACTGCGATTCTCCTAGGATGTTTAACAGAAGAGCAGTTTTGGGTTAAGAGAAGGGAGATTGATTTCAGATGTGGCCATGAAGGAAACCTTGTGGAGATGTTCAGTAGGCAGTTTTAGAATTAGACAGGAAAGAGTACAGCTAGAGAGAGAGAAATAGAAAAATATGAAAGGAAAAATAATAAATGAGGTAAAATAATAGAGTGACCGTTTGTTGAATTTATATTCCATGCACTCATTTTTGGTGTCTTCTCTCTCATCTTCCAACAACCATGAAGAGCAGGTATTATGGTCATTTTGGGGAACATGATCATGCTAAATAATCTGACTAAATCATACAATAATTGATTTTCAGGATTGAATTGGGACAGGATTGAAACCTGGGTACCTTCTGAGTATCAGGGAGGAACAGAACCCAGGTTGCAGGAAAGCGAGTGCTTATATCTAAGGGGTCAGCAGAAGGAAGAAATCAGGAGAATTAAGTGAACACTCCTTCAAAGATATAGAGGAGAAACTTTTCAAGAGAGGAATGTTGATCAGAAGAGTCTACTCATGTGATGGTATTTACACATATAAGGAATGAGAAGTAGTTACAATTTCTCCATTAAGGAATCATCTGATGGCTTTTAGAGATCAGTTTTGGAAGCTGATGTTAAAAGTTGTGTTATAAAAAGTTGTGCATTGAAATAGTGTGTTTGGTGGGGGAGGGAGTGAAGTTTAAGTTTAGATTACTCTTTCAGGTGTGTTGGGCAGCACAAGTCTGCCCTCCAAGAAGCATCAGAGCTACAATAGACAGTATAAGGTATGAGTTTTCTATTGCTTCTATTTCAAAGTAGTATAAACTTAGCTTTGTGTTTTTTTAAAGCTACTGTAATATTGCAGTTTTGGAGGTTAGGAGTCCAAAATAGGTTTTGCTGCGTCAAAATTAAGGTGTTTGCATGGTTATGCTCCTTCTAGAGGTTCAGGGAGAGTCTACTTCCTTGCTCTTTTTCAGTTTCTGAGGGCAGCCTGTATTCCTTAGCTCATGGTTTCTTCTACGATCTTCAAAGTCAGCAGTATAGTCTCTTTAAATCTCTCTTTAACTCTAAGCCTCCTGCCTCCTTTCTTCTTTGATAAGAACTGTGTGATTATATTAAGTGTGCCCAGGTTAATCTAGTAAAATCCAGTAAAATCTGTGCATTTCAAGAGCCTTAATTTAACCACAGCTGAAAAGTCTTTTTAAATATACTATATAAGGTAATTTATTCACACCTTTCAGGATGTGAACATCTTTGGGGTTTATTATTTTGCCTAGCACAATCTGATTTGTTTGCTGGTAATGACTCTTTGGGGAGTAACTTTCCTTCTTATGGAAAGAGCTCTTCTCACTCCATTCACATGAATGCAAAGGGATGCGCTGGGTTCTTACAGGAGCTCACTTTCCTGATCACAATTAATTGATGCATTTTGGGCACCCAATCCAGGCTGTCCATCCCTAGCAACCTAGAGAGAAGGTTCACTGAATCTCTTATTGTAGAAAACCACAAATATAAGGCTTGAGTAGTATTTGAAATCACAGGTTTTTCCAGGTGCAGTTTGAAAGTTTGTCCTGAGAGATAAGAATGAGACCAATGTGCAGAAGGAAGGAAGGTGAGACGGAGAGAGTCTCCAGGGTACTTCTGTTCTTGCTTTTCTGGTACCTGGGGCCCAGCCTGCATTCTTGCCTTTTGTGGTTCAATTGCTCAACTCTTTCATGAGGTTCTGGCATTTCTATACAATCAAATCTTTTTTTCTTTTTCTTTTTCTTAACCTATTTTGAAGTGGGCTTCTTTGTAACCAACATAATCTTCATCAATGCAGGGAGCTGGAATAAGTAAGACTCTACAGTGTTTTTAAGAAGGGGATTAAGAACCGCTATGGGTGGAAAGAATGGCTCTTATCATAGAGATAAGAAGTCTGTGTTGACTGTCTCAAATACATTCCTTATTTCCTTTTACTAACAGTAAAAGAAAGAGAATTTGCCTGAAACCCATCCATATGCCTCTTAGGCCTTTCCTTCTGTCGTTCTTGGTACAGGGTAAGTCGCCTTAAATACTTCACAGGTCACTTTTTTTCTTTGTGTGAGTAAAATTTGATGGCATAACATGTCACATGAATAAGTTTCATTCTCTTAGGATCTAATTAGAAATTTACCTTGTCTCTTCTTCCCTCAGAATATCTTTATTATAGGCTCCCTTTCCCAATTATTTCTTCTACAAGATTTCTGAGGCTCAGAGATTTTATAGCTTCATTTATAATAAGAACAGAATTTCTCCATCATGAGTAAAAAGATTAAATTCTTCAATAATTTTCCAAAAAATATTATATATTTAATTATTTACCTTAAACTCATGATAGCAGAGATACTCAGGATCCTCTAACCTTTAATTGAGTCCAGTGGATTTTGGGGAATTTTCAAATGTTCCTGTTTTTAGAAGATGCTTATAAGAATCTACTAATCAATTATATAATTGTATTAAATATTTGATGCACTACCTTATTTGCAGAATGAGAAATCTTGGTTAGTATCTGATCAGATATTTTCATCTCTTCTAATAGTCTGGTCTTCAGAAATAATGATTTCCAAACTTTCTAGTGCTTCTGGATGAGATCAGCTCTGTCTGTGCCTTTTTTATTTTCCTTATCATTTTAACCAAATTATTCATTTAAAAAATGTCTGGTAGGGGCATACTATGGGCTAGATTCTGGGGTGTAATGATGAATGATTTCTGGTTTCTCTTGTGAAAACTGGGGTTGAGCTGGGCAGGCAAGACAATTAGACCACCGAGAAGTAGGTAATGGTCTCCTCTAAGACGTGAAAACATTAGAGAATTTCAGAAATGTAAAGAAATCCCGGGTTGGTGGTCACTGAACCAAGGAGCAGGGATCTGAGAAAAATCTTGAGTAGCAGCCATAATGCCAGGTTTCATCATGCTGCTGCAGAGAGGCAACATTTCTTCAATAGCTACATGTGCGAGTAGAAGGCAGGATCACTTCCATCACCTAGCATACTAGGGTTCTTCTGATGCTCGGGGTCTATGCTTAGCTTTTGGCTTCATTTTATATTGTTATCATCTGGAGTGATCAGTGTGAAAGGTTATGATACAAACAAGTTCTGGCAAATCCTATGACCAGTTTACAATCAATAGTAGGACAAGATCTAAAGTACAGAGTCTCTTACGAAATTTACTAAATTTTTCTGTCCTCACTTCTGTCACTTGCAACATGAGATAATTAGACGCATCTGTTAATACATAGGGACTTTAACAGTTCCAAAAAGATCTATCTTGATATTCTGGTAGAATTTCTTGTAATGTCATCTGTACAAAAACCCATTTCAAAGATGGTCCACAAAAGGGATAGGTGAAATTGCACAAGAAGTGAGTATTTGTCTCCGTTTTGCTTCATTGTCAAAGCACTGTAAGAAGTATTGTGGTAAAAAGAAAATATTATTAGTGTCAACTGACCTGGTGTTTCTCAAACTTATTTGACCAACGAGTCTTTTTCTTTTCCATTTTGATTGACAGTTGTCAAAATTTTAAGGAATTGCTTCCTAAAGATCTCAGTTTGAAACCTTTCCAGTGAGGAACAGTAATAGAAAAGAACAAACATAAATTGGACATCTATGTGATAGCAGTATTCTCATAGGAGGAGGGGACACTAAGGTGAAATTATTGACCCCTCCCTTCTTCAGATATATAAATTGCCAGAAGAGCAACATCATAAATCACAACTATCCATTTTAACTTATGATTATACTAAAACTCCAATACGATGAGCTTTCTTTTACTATGTATGTTTGGAAACACATAAGATGCATGTGAATCATTATATGTGTGCATTTATGTGCAATCTGATTTAATTTTCATTGAATCATTAGGAGATGAATATACATCTACACTGCTCACCAGGCCCAACTAGCATTCGGATGTACAAGACTATCATAGACTGCATTTAATACTGGAATGTTAAAAGGATATGTAAGACTGGGACACAGGATGCCAGGAGGGAAACATCATACATTCATCTTTTTGTGGGAGTCCATACTAGAGTCCAGAAGATAGCTCAGGGATTAGGAGGTGAGATTCACATCAGGAGCATGTAAAATAGACCTGACTTAGAAATCCCATGCTCCACAGGAGTCAGTAGCTCTTGAACAACAGCACAACCATGGTTTCCAGGGACCTTGCATGGATAATGCAAGTTACAAGAGGCTCTGCCTTTTGGTAAGTCTAGACCTGTGGTTCCCCCATCATTATTTATAATTCCTTCCATCCAGATGCAATTTATTATGTAGAGTCATTTGTCTAGAGTTCGCAGGTGGCTGAATTTTCATGTTGTAGGGAAAAGGATTTCACAAACTCTTTACCTCCTGGTGCGAAGTGATTGGATGATTTGTCTAAGATCACAACTCTGGAAATTAGAGATCAGTGAACTATCAAAAACTGAATCCAGAAATATGCCATCTTGAAGTCAATCTTACTCCATTCTTCCAGTGTCTTCCATTAGGAAGTACTTCTCTGCTTAGGCAGCAGTGGATGAAAGTAGAACAGTGATAGAGACATTAGCCATGAAAAAGACTAGCGATGATTTATTCCCTGAAACAGAAGGGAAGGAGGAGAAGAGAGATTAATTTTTAGATAATTAAGAATTGACAATGTTATTTTCAAGATTTATGAGTTTTAGAGTGGCAGGCATCAAAACATCTTAGGATCAGTTTTATTGATGGGTAGAATAATCTCTCAATGTGATGCATTTATTTCTAATTAACTTTAGTGAAAGTTAGTTTCCCCAACAGAGGAATAAGTGGCACTAACTTAAAATTAGAAGATATAAACCTCATTACAAAAACAGTAGTTCAACAGTTACAGTTTTATAGTTTCTTTCCTATGTAAATGAATGCTACGATTTCCTCACATTACCTGTTGTGAATATTTACTAATAAACTACCTTATTCTTTTGACTGTCCAATATGACTTGTAAGGTCACTGGAAAAAAGGTAATATTTAAAATAAATCTGTTCATTTGGTTTATAACCAAAGGGAAAAGGAAGCATGTGTCAATAAGATTTTCCTTTTGGAAAGTGGGGATAGTAGTAGTCCTCTTGATGTGTTGTAGAATCTGTCCATTTAGGAAAGTGAGAATCTGTTTTGCTAGACTTGGTACTTTCCCAGTCACTGAGATGGAACACACTATGTGAACACTATTACATTTGTCTGTGGATTGCCTAAAGTGCTCATGCTTTTTTCTACATATTGTTGTTTCAGTAGACTTTCAATTGAGGAAATTAAATGCATGTTGTGGTTTAATGGGAAACAGAGGTGTTTAAAAATTCTAAAATGGGTGTATTCAAACATGGCTTGGTTTAAAATGAAACTGCAGCGGTTTTCAAAATGGGATTCTTACTCTATTAAAATGCAAATAAACAATGTCTATTTTTCTCTTTTTTCCCTGCTTCTTCTTAGACATACCAGCCTAGTTATAAAAGAACTCTTAAACTATATTAATTCTTGTCATTGTTGAGGCACAATTTTTTTGTACTAAAATTTATTAACAAATTATAAAAATATCTTCCTTTTGTTATTTGTAGCAGGGAACTGGTCACGTAAAATTTAAAGGCTGATTTTTAAAAATTAGAAATAAGTAGAGGAAATTGTTAGAAGACATATAAACTAGTGAATGTGGAAAAAAGTGGAACTTTTAGAATCTAGAAAGAGTGGCTTTCTCTGAGACCAGAGAGCACTCGGTCTGCTGAATTAGAATTTTAGGTGATTCTTTTCTATACTTTACTGTATTTCAACTCCCCAAAATTAAGTGGAGAAGTGAAACCCTTCTTTGCTGTTTAACAGGAGAGAGAGAAACAACTACATATAATTTCCTTTCCTACATTCATTTTATTAAACTCAAGATATTGTTTGCATCTAGATGGCTCAACTCAGTGTATTGCAGGTTTTTCATTCTTGTTCCACAGGGTTTGAAATACTGAACTGTGTGTTAGAACACTGCAGTTGAGGGTGTGTACCTTCTCTTTGAGTTCAGCTTTCCTTGGCACTCCTGCAGATGACCTACTGCCAGTTGTGACTCTGATGGAATCTGCGAGACCCATTCCCCAAGTTAATTTTCTCACATTACTTTTTTGTTACATTGTAACAACTCTACCAAATCTTTAATACCTTGATTTAAAGGAATTATTTACAAAAATGATTCTATTATCCTGAATTGGGACAAATTATCCTTCCAAAATAGCACACCCAAATATGCCATGACCATTACCAGAAGGATCAGAAGTAAGAGTTCAGAGCCTGGTGCAAAAGTTCCCTGGACTCATCTATGGGTGCATGTGGCATTCACCTGTTCAGAGACCCTTCTTGGAGTTTCTTTACTGTCTCTCCTCCTATTCCATGTTTTCCTTCCATATTTCCTAACATTGTACCTTCAAAGTCCAGATTGCATTCTTCAAGGGATAGGCAAGGTTCTTTTTTTTCTCTCTGCTGTTGTAGAAGGGGCAACACACCATTCTGTTTGTTATGCTGATTGGGAGTTTAGATCCTTCTAAATGTGATGAAAAAATTAAGATCCTTTAGAATTTTTTTCCAGGGTGAAATAATTATAAAACCAACATACTCTGTCGTGCTATTTCCAAGTTCCTCTGTTAGCTCCCTTTTTATCCATTATAAAGCAAACCTGATCTCCTTTGCTCTTATTTGTCTCACCAAAGCCTCAGTCCTATGAAGAAGTGAAGGATAAAACCCTGGTCTGACAAATGTCAAAATTATACGTATCTGCTATCTATTACTGTGTGACCTTTTACTGGAAAAGTCACAGATGTAAAATACCACTGTTTTTCATATGTTCTTTGGCTCTGTGAGTCAGAAATCCAGAAGGGGCACAGTGGTGGTAGTCTCTGATGTTTGGACCGCAGCTGCAAAGACACAGGTGCCTGTGGGCAACTTGCATGATGAGGGGGTAGAATTGTCTGGAGGCTTCTTCACTCATAGGTATGGATGATTCTCATGTTGTTTTGGGCTTATTTTTGGTATGAACACTTCAAGATGGTCATACAGGAGCTCAAGGCTCCAAAAGTGTGAGTACTCCCACAAAACAAAATGAATGAAACCAGAGCTGCATGGCTTTAAATGAACTATACTCAGGAGTAAAATTGGATTTTATCCACTCTATTTTCAGTTGAAATGGTTACAACTGCACCCAGACTGAAAGGGAAAAGGGGCATGAACTCCTTCTCTTGATGGACAATTAAAAGAATTTGCATCCATATTTTAAAACCACCATGCTTTTTTAAAAGGGTATATTTATTTCTTAAGACTTACCTGTTTTTGTTTAGACCAAGGGCATTCTTCCTAACAATCAGGTAAGCCATCAATGTCAGTTGAGAAATACCTCCACTAAGTTATGTTCAGAATTCTTTCTTTTTTTTTTTTTTCAAGGATTTCTTGAACTTGTACCTGATTTTCTTTGGTCCAACTTTGAGTATTTTACATACTTCTATACTGCTTGAATATTAAGAAGACCATTTCATTAATCAGTAGCTTGAGAAAATATTTTCCTGGAAGATGGTTGTTTGCCTGTCTACACAAGTACTTTCCTCATGATCTTTTTGCTAAGGACCCAGACAGGCCAGGTTGAATCGACAAGACCTCATCGTTTAGGGTCTTGCTCTGACAATTTTTCTTCTTTAATATGGAGAATTCATAGAGTTTGTCATAATAAAATTATAAAAGTTAAATGTGAAATTACTTTGTAAACTAAGAAAAATTGCAAATTTCTGTTAATTTATGTGTTTTACAAACTTTATTCTTGATAATTATTGTGTGAAGCTATATCAGTTATGGAAAAAAAACTCTGCCTATTTTCTGAGATTGAGCAGTGATTGATTTGGTACATATCATGATTAATTTTAATTTGGTAATTTGATAGCTATAATGAGAGGGAGGTTAGCAAATATTGTGTTATCTTTTCTTATTTACACTAATTTTAGACTAATTTAGAAAAAGGACAAATATATGCTTATGTATTTTGGACAGAATATGGCATTTACATATGTAAAACATCATATTAGCAAAGAAGTTATATTTAGGAAGTTGGCAAGAGGAAATTTTAATTAGAATGCACCAGGAAACTATTGTAAATCATGGGATAGCACACATACGCATACACATATATAATGAATAAATGTTTTCAGTTACAAACCAGAATGCATGGCTGACACAGAAATATAGTATTTAACACTGGAATTGAGCTGGGAAATTTGGCTTGAATTGTCCATGTTGCTATGTAGAAGCATCACATAATGGTTTAAATATATCTTCAGGAATAATTCAGGCTAAGCTAAATTCAATGTGCAGCTATATCGATCTTGAGCAAAGCTAGTGATTAATAGGAATACTTAACCATATTCAGCAGCTTCCCTGTGAGGCTTCAAAATTATCTCCTTGCAATGCTATTATTTTCTACTATCTTGAGGAGTAAAAGTCAAAAATGACTACATTTTAGTATAAAATGACAATGTTTAACTATATAATCACCATACAGAAATGTGGTTTACTTTTTTTAATCATAAAGGGCAAAGTTGAAAGAAAAACATATGTCAAGTATTTGTTTATTTTGTTCATGTCAAGTCTAAAAATCTTACATTTCCTTTTAATATTCTAGCATAGCAATTTTTTTCTCTTCTGTTGTATATTTCAAAGAGGAACTCTATCCTAGGTGTTCTCGACTATGTAGGATTCTATTTGTGAGCAAGACCAATGCAATTCTTAATTATGTTTTCTCTATCATCAATAAATGGAATGAAATACTGTATTTTTATGGTTTTATCTTTTGAAAAATATCTATGAAATTTTAACCCATTTGTCCATTATCCCCAATGTGGAATACCTATTAAAATATAAAATCGTATATGATATGTAACTATATATAAAATTATAAGAATGATGCTAGCATAATACTACAAAAATTCTAGATTATGCTTTTCAACCTACTTTAATATACCTCTGTCAATTTTGTTGAAATATTCACAGAATTAAAATCTTGGGACTTAATACATTAAGTAGGATATAATAGAATCATTTGATGCATCTCATGAGTTGTCTAAAGATTTCAACTAGATGAATCTTGGAGTATAGAACTGACTGCTAGTTAGATTAAGTTAATCATTCACCCTATGATTTCTCAGAGTCCATTTATTTGTTCAAATATAGCTATGAAGTAGGATAGATTGGGACTTATTTCACAGAGTTGCTTATTTCTTTTGTGGGCTCAAATTGGCAAACATGTTGCAAAGTTTTCTGTGGGTTAAGTGAAGAAGAAAATGCTAAAATTATTTACATAAGAAGGGAATTTTTCTCTGCATTTTCTTCATTTCCAAGTTTTGAGATATTTGAAACAGTGTGCAATGTATGAGGTAGTCTTGTGAGGGCAAAAGTATAATTGTTATGACTTACCCATCACTTCATGTCTCACATCTTAAAGGAAAACTAAGGAGTGAGGTGTTGCATAGAAAGTTGTTGCAAATGTTAGGATTCACAATTGCTTTGCATTATACTTTGGAGAGATTGTATAGATTTTTTCTTTTTTAATTATATTTTGATTCCTTGTACACAAATGGGGTACAACTTTCATTTCTCTCGTACATGAAGTAGAGTCACACTGTTTGTGTAATCATACATGTACATAGGGGTAATGATGTTTGGCTCACTATTATCTTTCCTCCCCCTGCCATTTTCCTCCACACAATCCATCCTTCCTCCATTCTTGCCTCCCTCCCCAATTGTGTATTATAATCCACTTATCAGAGAAATCATTTGGTCTTTGAATTTTGGGGATTGGCTTATTTCACTTAATATGATATTCTCCAATTCCATCCATTTACCTGTGAATGCCATAACTTTATTCTTATTTATGGCGGAATAATATTCCATTTTGTTTATATACCATTCTTTCTTTATCCATTCATCTATTGAAAGGCATAGTTTGGTTCCACAATTTACCTATTGTGAATTGAGCTGCTATAAACATTGATGTGCCTGAATCACTGTAGTATGCTGATTTAAAGTCCTTTGGGTATAGGCCAAGGAGTGGGATAGCTGGGTCAAATGGTGGTTCCATTCCGAGTTTTCGAAGGAATCTCCATACTGCTTTCCAGAGTGGCTGCATCAATTTGCAACCCCAGCAGCAATATATGAGTGTACCTTTTTCCCCACATCCTTGACAATGCCTATTGCTGCTTGTATTCTTGATAATAGCCGTTCTAATTGGGGTGAGATGAAATCTTAGGGTAGTTTTGATTTGCATTTCTCTTATTACTAGAGATGTTTAACATTTTTCATATATCTGTTGATTGCTTGTAGACCTGTGAAGTGTCTGCTCCATTCCTTAGCCCATTTATTGATTGGATTATTTGTATTCTTGGTATAAAGTTTATTGAATTCTTTATAAATTCTTGAGATTAGTGCTCTTTTGAAGTGTGTGTGGCAAAGATTTTCTCCCACTCTGTAGACTTTTTCTTTTTCACAGTGATAGAAATTCAAGTTAAGAGTTCGTGGGTAGAAGTTGTCTGTGTGTGAAGAGTAGGTCACTTAGGAAAAGTGAAGACAAAATAATTTCAAGAAGAAAAACAAGCATTTTTCTAAGATTTAAAAATGGTTTTATAATTTGATTTATAAAGGTGGTTTCATGTTCCAATGATTTTTTTCCATATTTTTATTGGTGCATTGTAGTTGTACATAATGGTGGGATTTGTTGGTACATATTTGTACATGCATATGATATAACAGTATAATCTGACCAATATCTCCCTGACAGTTTACCTTTTCCACCCTGTTTCCTCCCTCTTCCTAGTCCTTTTCTTACACTCTACTTATCGTTTTTTTTATTCATGAAATTTCCTTCCTCCACTTTACTTTTTCCTATCTTTGTTTTATGGAAACAAATTGTACTATAAATTTTACAAATCTGCATGATTGAATTATGTTTTCAAAAAGGTACCATAATTTATAGTACATATATTAATAGTACATACAGATTATAGATATTTTCCTCTATTTTTCTATTCCTTTTTTGTCTGAGTTATTTGACTAATTCAGGCTAATGTGCTTTAATTATATTCATCTCCAACCTTTTAGAAAATTACTCTCTCCTATCATAAGATCAATCTCATTTACGATATTAAAATAAACCAAGTGTTCATTTAAAATAAATTTTGTTAATAATTTTGGTGCTAGTAGTGTTTCTGCGGGATTTGGCTATGTCTACAGAATTGAAACAAGATGCGAGAAAGAGTGATCTGAAAAAATAAATCAATTGTAAGAAAAGATGTTTATTAAGCAGCTACCCTGAGGACCTAGAACAAGGATATTTGATGAATTGTCACCATCTCTTTTTATATCTTTAATCAATACTCTATTAACTAGTGCAACCCTTTATATATTAAATTTAAGTCAATCAACTTTATTTTGCATTTCCTTTTCACCTTCTCTAGCCAGAAAATAATGCTATTTGCTTTTTGTAGATGAGTTTTTTATGTACAGTCTACATAAAATCCTCATTAATCACGAAATTCATTTCATGTTATAAAAACTCATCAAAGTAATAAATGGAATAATTGAGCCTTTTCAATTTTCCCTTTCAATTCAGCAGAATGGGCCAAAGAGCCCAGAGCACTGTGCTCTGCATTTTTCATTTGCGTCGAGTAATAGTCTGTACAGAAGAACTTTAGAGCCTGCTTTCCATTAACATTTTCTACAATTTCAATCTTTATCAGGGAGTGCTTGTTTGAATTGGCAGTGTATGACATGCTCTCTTCATTCAGCCAGACAACACAAGTGTGCTGCTATCTTACAGCATGCCATGTGATTTAAAGGAAAAAGGGAGAATCAGCAATTTAAGTTGCTGATATTTCATAGTGGACATTGTGGCCTAAGATAATTTAAATTCATGTTCCCAAAATGATGACATAATCTTTACTTTCTCCATTCTTCTCTAAATCAAGGCTTAATATATAGTCGGGGGTATTTATTATCTTATGTGGTAAGGAGACCTGCTCTTTGTAAAGTTGGTCAATTTATACAGGGGTCTGACCTGGTCCAACTATCTTGTTTAACAAATATAAAATATAGCACTTTTATTTTCATTTATAAATACAGTTAAACTTTTAAAAATCAAACAGAGTAATTAGCAATCTATTTTTAATGTGTTCCAATCAAAATTAATTTTAGAAATAAAATATAAATTTTTTCTCATACCAACTTTTCTCAGCATGGCTATCTCATGTTTGAATACATAATGAAAATTCTGAGGCTGCTTAAGTATAAGAACCGTATATAGGGTTTTTTTTTTCAGGATAAATATGTTTTAAAGTGTTCTGTTCATTCCAGAGAAAACTGCAGAGCAAGTACACTAAAACAGCTATTGAAGATTCCAGGAACAAACCTTACAGAAGAGAGAGAGAATAGAGGCAGGAGGATACAATTAACACTGGTTGAGAGGTTGGAATCAGTTATGCCACATCATGGGCAGAGCCAGTTCAGCTCAGTCTATGGTGTGTTGAGATGTTCTGCTCCAGAAGTTGTGATCATCAACTGTGGTTAGTAGGTCTGCACTCTACTGCTCAGTAGCCACAGATTTCCACCACTTTGCTGCAGTAGAAATTAGGCTGCCACCACAGCACCAGGCAAGTAATATTTTAGGTGGCTTTAAACTGGTGTGATAATCAAGGAGACAGGAAAAAAAATGTCTTTCTATTTAATTAAATTTTATTTAATTAAAAATAGAATAGATGAATAGCTAAACTTAGTAATATTAAGTAACATTGCTAAAACCATATTTTACAACAGAAATATACCAACTTTCAATTTAATATCTTTAATTTGTCCCTCCCCCGACAAGAAAGCAAAAAAGAAGGCAAAGATACCTCCTGAAATAAACATTATTGCAGGGCACATTTTGCCTAAGACTCCAGTGTTGCCTGCAGCAAATCCAAGCCTTCTCTCACCATATGAAAATGTGCACTCTGCTTGCTGTTCTTTCCAGCTTTCTCACTGTCTTTTGCTGAGATTTTCAGGATTATTTCCAAAGGTGATATGCATTTGTGTTCTATCAGAAGCATTAAACCTCTTTTTTAAAAAAATCATATTTTTGGAATCATTTACATTGAATATGGCAAAAATAATTTCAATAGCTAGCATCTCAGAACTAGAGAAGCTTATGTATGTTTAATGCAGAAAGTGAAGAAGGAGATGCTAAGTGGTTGATGCTGGAACTTACTCACCCTGATGGGAGTATCTCTGCAAAGAGCCTATTGCTGCCTAACAGAGGACTGAATATTGTGGTATAGATTCAGAGCTAAGGTTTTATTTCTGCTCTGTTATTGAGAAAAAAAATTGAAGTTGGTACAATTATTCAAAAGTGTTATTCCCCCAGTGTAAATGCTTGCTAAGAAAGGGAAATTTATAGAGATAAATGCTTTGATATAATTAGGCAAGAAATTCTTTCCCCAATAATTGCTTTTTATTGTCTTAAATAGTCATTTTAATTTCTGGTTAAAAATGCTACATTGAACACCCACATTTACCTTTATCCCCTGTAAAATCTCATTAAATATAGCAAAGGGATTTGTAGCAAGTTATAAAAGTACATGTGCTAGGTCTTACACTGGAAGCTGAAAAGCTGTGATCAGGCAGTTAATAACTTACCTCAACAGAGAATTTGGTTCTCAAGCCACTGACAGGGAAGGTTGAGAAATAGAGTGGTGGGTGGAAATAACACACAAGAAACTTTAAGTGAAAATTTTCACTGAACATTGAAATTGCAGTCATATTTCCTTACATGAAAGATAGTTATGGACTCTTTAGGCAGGCAATATGACAAACCCAAGATACATAGGTCTTGGCATCCAAGGTTCGCCAAGGAAGTGGCCTACAGTGAAGCTTGCAAATAGCAAGACTCTTGCCATGTGTAGGGTTTCCAGTCTTGTTTTCACCACTCTAGAATTAGATCTAAGCATGTGGTCAGAGATCACAAGTTGTTCAGAAATGACTTTTCCCAATGGCAGAGTCTAAAATAAACAAATAGAAAACCAAATGATCAGATTCTCTTTGAACATAGTATTTAGTAGGAATTACTTTATTCTGAGCATTGTTTCAGGCACATTACACATATTAGTCATTTAATAGCAAGAACAACCCTGCCATTTGTAATTTTTACAGAAAAGAAAACTGAAGCACTGAAAGGTTAATTTTATCAAGGTCACATAACTAACAAGTAGTAGACCCAGGCCTTGAATGTACTCATCAACTAAAGTCCATGTCAGTGGCCACTACAATCATGATTGCTGCACAATGGGGACATGGTCATAGAAATGTGTCATTAGGTGATTTGTTGTTGTGCTGTCATCATATAGTCTGCTTCAACCTAAATGGTGTGGGTAAATCATTCCATGTGAACTCTTGGTGCAACTCAGAGATGTATGAAATTGATTCCTGCATAGAAGTAGAAGGAGTACACGTTAAAATAATGTTAAAACTATAGAATAGCAAACACATAAACCAGTAACATGTTTGTCATCATCCCAATTGTTGTGAATTGTATACAGTTGTGTGTGCTACACATTTTTATGGCTAGTGGTGCTGGCTTGGTTACACTAGCATCACCACAAACAGGTCATGCATTGTGCTGTGAGGTTATAAGCACTGTAGTGTCACCAGGTGACAGGAATTTTTCACTCATTTATAATCTTATGGAACCACTGTTACATATGTGATCTTTCCTTGACCAAAATGTCATTATGTGGTACATGACTATATATTATACTACCTGAATTGGAGTAAACAGAGACTTTTGAGAGAGAAGAAAATATTTAAATAGCATTAATGTTTCCAAAGAGATAAGAGAAGACACTATAGTTATATGGTAAAAAAAAAAAAAAAGGTTCCAAAGGAACATTTATATGCAAAAGCGAGTTCTTAGGTATTAAAAATGTTATAGAACTGCAACATTCAAAATGAGGTAAGAATATAATGTAAGAATGAAATCATCAGAGGATAGTGCAAACAGAACAAGGCATGAAAAGCAAGAAAGAAAAGATAAAAAGATTGAAGGATGTCTAATTTAAGATGTCTAATATCTGAATGGAATACCAGAAAGAGAAAATGGTAAGTAAAAGATAGAAAATGATCAAAGGAATTAACTCAAGAAAACTATGTAGAAATGAGCATGAGCTCTAAGATTTAAAGTCCCTGCACCAAGTATCAGGAATACAGGATGAAAACAGACCCACTGGGATGCTCACAGCCATAAGACTTGTGAATGGTACAAACAAGGAGATCCAAAATCAACCGTCAGATGGCATCAGTTATCTCAATAGCCACACTGGAGATTGGAAGGCAATGGAACAGTGGTTTAATAATTGCCATGGGAAATTTTCCTATCCAGAATTTCTTTTTCCCCCCAGGGGAAGATAAGGCATGCAAAGTGCAGAATCCTAACACAAAATAGAACAAATGAAATGCCCAAGGTATCAGTGAGAGGAGGTCCCAAGAAAATCTCAGGCGGAGAGGACAATGAGCCTAGTGCAGGGCAAATCATGCTGGAAGAGATTTATTTTTAAAATGAAAGCAAAGCAATAATGGTTTCAGTCTATTGATGAGAGGCTTACACATTTTGGGAAGACATACAGTTTAAATCAATGGTAAACTGATTTTAAGTCGTTTGGATAGAGGCCAAGGAGTGGGATAGCTGGGTCAAATGGTGGATCCATTCCAGTTTTCTACGGAATCTCCACACTGCTTTCCAGAGTGACTGCACCAACTTGCAATCCCACCAGCAATGAATGAGTGTACCCTTTTCCCCATATCCTCACCAACACCTCTTGTTGCCTGTATTCTTAATAAAAGACATTCTAATTGGGGTGAGATGAAATCTTAAGGTTTTGATTTGCATTTCTCTTATTACTAGGGATGTTGAACATTTTTTCATAAATCTATTGATTGCTTGTAGATCTTCTTCTGTAAAGTGTCTGTTCATTTCCTTGGCCCATTTTTTGATTGGGTTATTAGTATTCTTGGTGTAAAGATTTTTGAGTACTTTGTAGATTCTGGAGATCAGTGCTCTATCTGAAGTGTGTGTGGCAAAGATTTTCTCCCACTCTGAAGGCTCTCTCTTCACATTGCTGATTGTTTCCTTTGCTGAGAAAAAACTTTTTAGTTTGAATCTATCCCAATCATTGATTCCTGCTTTTATTTCTTGCACTTTGGGAATCATGTTAAGGAAATCTGGTCCTAGGCCAACATGAAGTCCAACATGATTTGGACTGTCATGCTTAGTGAGATTAGCCAATCCCAAAAATCCAAAGGCCAAATGATCTCTCTGATAAGTGAATGATGATGCATAATGCAGGGTGGAAGGGAGGCAAGAATGGAGGAAGGATAGATAGCATAGAGGGAAGGGAGGGGTGGGGTTGGGGAGGTTAAGAATAATAACAGAATGAGACAGACATCATTGCCCTGTGTACATGTAAGAATGCACAGATGGTGTGACTCTACTTTGTGTACAACCAGAGAAACAATAGCTGTACTCCGTTTGTGTATAATGAATCAAAATTAAATAAATTAAAGAAAATAAATCAATGGTAAATACATAGAATGCTAAACAAATGAGGAACATTTACATGAAAACAAAATACTTTTCAGGAAATCAAAAATAATCATGGTAGAGAACACAGTAAAACAAAACTAATAGAATACTCAACCAAATTTAGAAGTTAGAGGTTCAGAATACGTATGTGTGTGTAGGGGAGAGGACGGCATTACCTACTTACTTCATAGTGCCTAAAAATGGAAATAATACTTGAAAGTGTCAGTATAAACAATTATTTAGAAATAAGGAAGTACATGTGAGATGATTTAGCTAAAAATGAATCCTCTGGAGAAAGCAAATTAGGATGAAAGAGTGTTGTTTTTTAAAACCCATCCTTGCAGAATTTTTTGACTTATAAATTTGAGGTATGCATCACATAAATGTAAAAACTAAATTAATAAAAGTTAATCCTATGTTGCTATGAGAAGAGTTTGAGTATTTTTTTTGTATAAAACTGCATCTTCTTTATTGTGCATACTTTAATTTTGGAACAAAATAAAACAACAACAAAAAACAATACAATATCCAACCCTGCTGCCAAGCTAGGTAGGGGATGGGGCTTGAGGCCCTTGTTTCCTGCCTTAAGACACCAAGGACTGGAGAAAAACCACTAGAACATGCATCAGTAGAGGAAGCCAGGTGGAAAGTGCCATTCAGGACTGTTGGAACCAAGGGAAACTATTGAGAGGGCAGATTTCTCAGTGGCAACTCCTAATCTACTTCTTCCTTGTGAGAGGCAGCCTCATCACTCTCAAGGGAAATATCTCATCAGGAACAGCATTGCTGGGTTCTTCCACTGTCACTTCATCTTTATCAATGCCTAGGCCTAGCATTATCATGTGATAGATGCAATTAGAGAGGGTCTGGGGGGACACAAGGGAGAAGCCAGAAGACAGCAGTGTGGTTTCATATAGTAGCAGCACCACCAGGTCCTTGGCAGCCTTGCCATTTTTGTCTGCCTCTGCTTTTTGCTGCAGTGTCTCCACAATGGGGTGGTCAGGGTTGACCTCCATGTACTTTTTGGCCATCGTGTAGCCCACTGTGAGTTGTCTTGAAGTCCCTGGGCCTTCATGATCCACTTCATGTTGGCTGTCCAGCCATAGGTGCTGGTAACAATGCAGTAGGGTGAAGACACAAGCCTATTGGAGATTGTCACCTTCTCAACCTTTTCATCCAAGATTTCTTTCATGAGCTTGCAAAAGTTCTCAAAATTTTGCCTAGTTCTCCTCCATTTTCTTTTTTTCTTCTTCATCCTCAGGTAGCTCCAGGCCTTCCTTGGTCGCAGAGACCAGGCTCTTCCCACCAAACTCCTTGAGTTGCTGCATGCAGTACTCATCAGTAGGCTCAGTTATATATACCACCTCAAAGCCCTGCTTCCACACATGCTCCACAAAAGCAGAGTGGACCACCTGCTCTTTGCTTTCACCAATAATGTAATAGATGGACTTCTGTGTCTCCTTTATGAGAGAGACATACTCTGACAGAGAAGTCATCTCATCTCCAGACTGAGAGGTATGATAGCACAGCAACTCAGAAAGGCATCACCAATTAGTAGAATCTTCATGGACTCTAAGCTTAAGATTTTTAGAGAATGCCTCATAGAATTTCTTGTAGTTCTCCTTTTCTTCTGCCAACTCAGAGGAGAGATTAAGGCACTTCTTCATAATGTCTTTTGCAGATAACTTTTAAGATTTTGCTTTGCTGGAGCATTTTTCTGGAGATATTCTGGGGAAGGTCCTCAGAGTCAACAACACCCTGAATAAAGTTGAGATATTCTGGTATCAGCTCATCACAGCTGTTCATGATGAACACACAACAGATATAGAGTTTGATGTTATTGTTCTTCTTCTTCTTCTTCTTCTCAAAGAGGTCAAAGGGAGCCCACTGAGGGATGAACAGCAATACTCTGAATTTCAACTGACCTTCTACAGAGAAGTGCTTGACGGCCAAGGTGGTCTTCCCAGTCATTGGTGAGTCTCTTGTGGAATTCTCCATATTCTTCCTTAGTGATGTCATCAGGGTGTCTGGTCCAAATGGACTTAGTCTTGTTCAGTTCTTCATTATCAATATATTTCTCCTAAATCTTCTTTGTTTTCTTTTTCTTAGCCTTACCAATGTCATCCTCCTCATCTGAGCCTACATTTTCAATCTTGGGTTTCTTGTCACATTCTTGTCTTCCTCTTGTTTCTCATCATTCTCTTCCTCTGCCTCATCATCTCTGGTTTCCTTCTCTTGTTTCTTCTCCAAATAAAGGATGATTGGATAACTTATGAACTGTGGTGCTTTTTCACCACTTCTGTGACCTGCTTTTCCTCTAAGTACTCTGTCTGGTCTTCTTTGAGATGGAGAATGACTTTAGTACCCTGGCCAACGGGCTCACCATGATTAGCCTGTACAGGGAAGGATCCCCCAGCAGAAGACTCCCAGGCATACTGTTCATCATCATTGTGCTTTGGGAATCATAACCACTTTCTCTGCCACCAGATAGGCAGAGTAAAATCCAACACCACATTGCCCAATCATGGTTATATCTGCACTAGCCTCAAGTACCTCCATAAATGCTTTAGTACCAGACTTGGCAATGGTTCCCAAGTTGTTTATGAGATCAGCCTTGGTCATGCCAAAACCTGTGTCCACCAAAGTCAGGGTCCTTTCCTGAGGGTTGAGGATGATGTCAATTTTCAGCTCTTTACCACTGTCCAACTTGGAAGGGTCTGTCTGGCTCTCATACTGAATCTTGCCCATGGCATCAGAAGCTTTAGGGATCAATTCCTGAAAGAAAATTTCCTTGTTGGAATAGAAGGTGTTGATGATGAGAGATATGAGATGGGCAATTTTTTCCTAAGAGGCAAAGGTCTCCACCTCCTCCTCTCCATGGTGCATTTCCTCAGGCATCTTGAAAAGAAAGGACCACAAGCAACTATTACAGAGTAGGGTGGGTCTGGACAGTGTGTGATTTACTGGTGACGCTTGGGCTGCGTGGGGGTGACTCCAAGTTTGAGTTTTTTTTTTATCACCAGTTTACAATAAGAAATACCTAGGCATCTTGACAGTTCAGTTACTTACTTATTTTTATTGAATTTACACAGTTCTTTCTTTCGAATTATTGTTAAAGTCCTGCTCAGAGTCTAAAGACGTTTCTGGACCCTAAGGTCAGTATACAGTTCTTCATGGCTAGATCCATAGGTGTTTCTAGTAAAGAATAATTTATGGCTATTTTCTCTGACAGTTGAGTGCTCTAGTAATTTCACACACATTCCAGCTCCTTGTTTTCATGACTATTTTGCCTTCTGTGTAGTTAAGTAGGAGAGAGAAATGTCATATTTTAGGATACGGACAACAATTTGGGTTTTCCCTCAATTAGAAGAAATCTCACAAAGATGAGGTGAGATTTTCTAGTTCTAAGATTTCCCCCTCCCAATGGAGATGAAAACAGAGTTTAGTGTGAAGGAGAATTTGAATTATGTCCTTACTGAACACAACTCACAAAATGTTCTGGCTGTACTAAGAATGACAGAAGACGTACCTTTCCAGAAACAAATCTCTCAAAGAAAAAAGCAGCTTTATTTTATATAAATCATAAGAGTTGTATAATCATAATAAAATGTTAGAAAAATACTATTCATAATCCCAGCTCTTAACATGATTTTCAGCTTTACAAATTAACTGCCAGTCTTTTTGTATTGTGTGTATTATATAATTGTATAGTATAACTTCTTTATTATTATTCTTTTTCATTTAATCTTCACTGTAAGCTTTGTCTGTTTCTACATAGTATTCAAAGATATAATTTTAGTGCTCTGATCATATGTATTTCAGGTTCTATACTATATATTATTCAAAAAATGTACCGAAAATGTGTGTGTGTGTGTGTGTGTGTGTGTGTGTGTGTGTGTGTGTGGTTATTTGACAATGCTGGTGAATTTCTTTCAACAAATGGATCTTTATTTCTGTAGGGGGTTCTGCCACATCCCAGGTGGATGAGGGGAAGAGTTTCTCTCAGAGGACAGTGCTGGCTATCAATTAATCACTAAGAAACTTATCTGATCAATAAATACAGAGCCAATAATCTTTTCAAATGGAAGGGGGTATGATGGATCAGATCATGCCAAGATCTGGCCTCCAACGAGATGGAGAAGCCCACCTTCCCCTTTATTTATAATCCCACAGGTAAAGGGACCTGGACTGGAAGGGACTTCTTCTGTGAGGAACAGGATGGGGTGGAGTTAGGGAAGCCATTTGCTTAGAGAATTAGCATTTCCTCAGATGGACAACTGACTCTGTACAGGGCCACCTATCCCCTGGGCGATCTGAAACAGCCGTTCATGACTGCCAGTTCCCAGGAATCAGACCTCTATCCCATGGCTCAGCCAAGCCTGATTCTGCTAAACATACATGGCTTCCCACACTGGGAGAGCAAGGTTTTTTACATATTATTCCCTCTTCACAATCTTTTTCTCAACCTAGAGTTAGTGGTTCCTTCCCATTTTGCTCTCCCTGTGTTCTCTGTACCCTTTATTAGTTAATATCCTGTTTCTAGTTAACAAAACTTGATGTTTTGTTGAAAATGTCAAAATTTCTTTATCAAATAACTGTCTCTTTACTGGTCTCTGGGTTCTTCATTTATCATTAATTATTTTCTAAAACCTTTGTTATACTATGTAATGTGCTTAAGGACAAATAAGAATATATAGTACATATATTCTCTTAAAGGGAAAATAATTTAAAATGCACACACATATGTGTAGCTAACAATTCATTATTTTATTCATTTATATCAATTTATAGAGAAATATAATTTTTATTTCTGATTGATATATTGACATTATTAACGATATTGTTAACACAAATTATTTAAACTTTGTGCCTAAGTTTCTCCATTTGTAGTTAGAAAAATAAAAGCAATTTCATAGCACCATTTCAAAAATTTAAATGATGAAGCACATGTAAAATATTTGGTGCAGCTCCTTAATATATACTCAGTAAACTTTAGTTGTGTTATTGCTATGACTATTATCAGTAGTTGTAAGTTCCTCAGGAATGCTTTCTATTAAGTAATATCATTCTGTGGTCCTATTATTTTCCTTTCTTCCTCAAAACAAGGACTTTAATGTATATTTTCCACAAATTATAAGCCATTTTTCTGTCACTCCCCTTTCTGTGCTTTCCCTCCCTTATCTATCTATTATGACTCGTGCTGACATTTGCCAGGAAAGTTTTTAAGATCACTTCCAAAGGCAGTAAAACTCATTTGCTTCTCTTGGAATAGATTCCTAGACTAGTACACAAGATCACTGGGAGAATTTGCTTCTAAATTCACCTCTTTTTCATGAACTCCTTCATGTGCCAGATCTTGACACTGGAAGGAACCACCCCTATTGCTGGCAGAGTGATGGGAAATGCTGTCTTTTGCTTTCAGCCATCTTGGAATTTCTTGTTTGTATCATGAATAATGAATGGATGCCTCAGATCTTCAGGGATCATAGCTGAAGTGAGAGACTTATACAGTGTGATTTCAAATTTTCTCTTTACTATGGAGCATTCCTTACCATTGTTATGAATATGTTGTTAATACTTTGATATAAAAACTATGCCCCTAAAAATTATGATTTAAAGTGAATGATAAGTATTTATATGTATACCCACACAGTTAACCTTCCTAATCTGTGGGTGTCACATCACTGGGTTCAACCAACTCCAGATCAAAATATTTGAAAACAAATGGCATTTGCATTAAATAGGTACAGATTTTATTGTTGCTATAATTTCATAAACACCATAACAACTTTTTGCACAGAATTTTCATTGTTTTGAGTATTAAGAGGATTTAAAGTATATAGGATGATGCAAATATTATGGCATTTTATGTAAGGGATTTGAGCATCTGTGGATTTTGGTATCCATGTGGATCCTAGAACCAATACCCACATATACTGAGGGCAGGTGCTTCTCTTTCTCATTTTCTCTTATATTTACTTGATGTTAATACATGGAGACAATTTCCCTTTATTCCTTTACCACTTTGTTGAGATGTCAAAGAAAATTGAATTTGCTAAATATTTTTGAACTTTGAGGTACTGCAAAACATAGTAGAAGAAATTCCTTTGAAATGTTTATAGCTTATCTGGCAGATTAATCAATTAGCTATGGTCCTTCAGAGAGAGAGCAATGGTTAATAAAAGTCTGTGGGAATAAAATTCTTTCCCTTGGAAACAACTGGGGGTGACCAGGCATCATTTTTGAAAGAGATTTGGCATGGTCTTCAGCCAAATCCATCCATACCTTGTTTTCTTGGCATCTTTTGTTTTTCTACAGTTCATGTTTCCTTGTTCATCCTCCCACTCATTTCTTTTAGGATTTTTTTGTTATGTCTGTCTTAATTTCTATTCAGAATTTTGCAACTTCTGCAATGACTTTATTCCTTTTATGCATTTTGCATTTAAACACTATCCCACGTGCAAATAAAAGATTCTGTCCTCAGGGAGAAAACTTGTTGCTAATCATATACAAAGATGGATATGGTAGCACATGCCTGTAATCCCAGCAGCTTGGGAGGCTGCAAGTTCAAAGTCAGCCTCAGCATCTTAGTGAGGGCATAGGTAACATAGTGAGACCCTGTCTCAAATAAGAAAATAAAAAGGACTGGAGATGTGGCTCAGTGGTTAAGTGCCTCTGGGTTCAATACCCAGAAGGAAAAAATGAAATAAAACAAAAAGAGAATACACAGAGAAAACATATATCCAGGACAGTTTTGTAAGTGGAATGAAGATTTCAGAGCCATGGCTTCAGGCCTAAGACTCTTAAACCAGTTCACTATTTAACAAACAGGAGGAGTGAAGGTATTTTAAAATGTATTTTGATTATAAAATTGAAATAACTTGCAAAGGAACTTAATGACCAGGCTCATTTATGACATTCTTTCTTTCTCTCTACTTCTGCCCCTGCACCTTTCTTCTGCCCTTCCAATTCCTGTTCCATTTCCTACTTTGTTTCCATATGTATGTGATGAATACTAATTATGTGAGAAAGAGAAAAAAACTGTAAAAAGCCATTGATTGTTGTCAGCTCACCTATTTCCATAAAGATGATATTTCCTTTGTAATTATAGCTATTCCTTCTTATTAGTAAAAAAAGAAAACATAAATGAAGTAGGAGACAAATGTACATTGTATCCTATTTTTAACTGATTAATTAAAGTTGTTACTTGGTGTCAACTTGCATATTTCCATAAAGTTGATGTTTCCTTTGTAATTAGAGTTATTATTACTTACTAGTAAAAAAAGAAAGCACATAAACTGTACATTGTCTCATTTCCTAACTGAATCCTATCTTTAATATTAACTTTATATAAAAACCATATTAGAGAGGCCCAGACTCAAAATGAATATATTCTCTTCAGATTTTTATGGCAGCAGCAAAAATGATCTCTAGATGAGAGTATTTAGCACAGGTCCATACCCATTTTAAATTTCATATAATACTATTTTGGTCACATACCTTGGGAGATTTGAGTGATTACTGCATAATTCACCTTGATTTTAATGATTTGCTTTTTCATTATTTTTAACTTTGTTCCTATTTTCTTTCATTTCCTTTGTTGTTTTGTGTTTGGAGCCCTTAGCTAACATCTTTTCCCCTTTGACCTGAGTCTACTCACTGTCCCACATTTCTCTACTCTTGTTCTATTCTCCTCCCCTTGGGATTTTCCAGTGGATGATCATGCACCACGGCCTTGCACATTTAATTGAAATTTCAAGCATGTCTACCTCTGAGATATGAGCCAAAAATTAGAAATTTTGACAGACTTGTTCATATGGGATTGGGCTCAATGTAGTATTTCCATATCAGATCTTTTTTAATTAAAGGAATCAATAGCTCCTGATTTTGGTGTGGTGAGTAAAGATGTAGTGATGGGAATTCTGATTTTAATCAGATCTCCTTCATCTCTACTCTAGATGATAGACAGTCTTTGTTTGACTTCAAGGTTATTCTCTCTTTGAAAGAATTGTGACTGCTTTGCCTTTTTAATGTTCCTAGGACAGGTTTTACAAGGAAAAAGAAAGACGAAGAAAAGAATTAGAACAGCTACAATTGATTTGCTCTTTGGAGAAAATATGATATACAAGGTGAAGAGACTATAGGGTTAATTTTGTACCATATAGGAAACTATACATATCTTGAAAACAAGGGCAATAGAACTATTTTGTCCCCTTCCTGTGTGCTTTCTCAAAGTTTTATTTAATGTTGATTGAAAGAAGAAAAGCATTCCTGTTATTCATTGCACATCTCCTTTTCTGAAGATAATTGTTGTCAGTTATCAGATTTTGAGTGTCCTAAAAGCCTTTGGAAGTTCAAGTCAGGATGTGGGATCTATGACATTTGTAAAATACTCTGAGTCGGAGTGTAGTCTGGTCAAGTGCAATTAGACCAATATTCACAAAAATATTCTGATCAGTGCTTGCCTTCTCAGCAGGTCTGTTCTCTCTTTGCTCCTCTTTGGGTTTTGTGTTGGTCCCTTTCAGTCTTGCTGTGGTGTTTAAGTCAGATTGTATCAGTCCAGGCCATAGATTTTACTCTAAATCTTGGATTTGAGCATGCCCATTCTATTCCCTCCAATGTCTGAGGCATACTTTGAGTTTTGCTCTGTTACTCTATGGTAGACTCAGAAACTAGTGAGAGATTCCAGTTGAAGACTTGGTATGAAACAGGATGGGACATGTTGTTCAATAGAGATAAAAATCTCCCTTCCTTTTAAGTCTGTGGGAAACGTGGCTGATGGGAGGCTATTCTGCTGTTCAGAGAGTATGCATTTTTAATAACGTAGTTCTTAGTGAAAACACAGTTTTTTTATCCTAGCATCTTATTTCACTTAGTAAATATTTAATAAGTTTCTAGTAAATGCCATGCTCTGTGCAAAGTGATACATACACAGTGGTAAACCAAATGAGCAAAATTTTCACTTCTCTTTTTTGTGAGTTCTTCTTCTAACATAATTGATGATAGCTTGACAGTTACTGGATGCATAGAGTTTTTTTCTTTGCTTTCACAGCACTGACCAAAATTGCAATTAAATAATTCATCATGTAATTAGTAGTTTCACATCTCTGTCTCCTGGTAAAATGTTAAGTTATTTTAGATAAGACCATATCAGTCTTCATTTTTACTGAATCCTTACTTGCTAGCTCATTGCTTTGAAGAAATCTGTGTTCAAACATTTCATGTTGAATGAATGAATAGATGAACCTCAGTCTATTATTAATAAGGCTTAAATTAATTGTCAGCACAAAACCTGCAAAATAATGCTTCTATTTAAGTGACTGTACAGAAATGACATTTAAGCTTTCTCCAAAGCAATGTCTAGACAGGATAAGTTTTAATCTGGTGACCAAACAGTAGAAGCTTGGCCAATACTCTATTAAAATTGCTAAAATTCAGTTCCAAAGATAGTATTGGAAGCAGCTTCTTTTGCTTTCAGCCCTAAAGACATTATCACGTGCAACAGGAATTCAACAGATCTTATTCCAGGAAAGGTAAAATTTCTAGTTCACGTGCAACAGGAATTCAACAGATCTTATTCCAGGAAAGGTAAAATTTCTAGTTCAATGAAAAGTAAAAGTTTACAGTTCTCATCATGCCATTTAGGAAGCTGCATTTACTGAGGTCAGACAGGTTGTTAAAGCTCCTTTTCACTCTCCATAGAACCTTGAAAAGCTGATTCTGTCTTGTCTGATCAGAGAGAGGTAGACATTTTATTTGCATTGTGGTGGAAAGAATGTTAGTTTCCCCAAAGATGTCCATGTTCTAATCCTCAGAACCTTTGGACATGTTGTTATATGGCTAAGGGAATTAAGGTAGAAGACGAAATTAAGGTTGCTAGTCAGATGACTGAAGTGGGAGATTATCCTGGATTATCCAGGGAGGATGAAAGCAATCATTTGAGTCCTTGTTAGTGAAAGAGGAAGGCAGAAGAGAAATAAAAAGAGAGATGGCAGTGTGAGAACAACTCTGCTTAATGTTGTGGATTTGATATAGATGAACCAGAGTGGGTGGTCTCTATAAGCTGGAAAAGGTCAAAAAAGGAATTCTTCCTTAGAATCCCCAAAAGGAATTTGTGTCCATGGATGCTTAACTTAGTCCAGTAAGACCCTGTTTCATGCTTCTGACCTCCAGAATAACAAATTTTTGTTGTTTCAAGCTGGTAAATTTGAGGTAAGTTGTTGCAACTATAGGAAACTGGTTCAACTACACTCTAGCAAGTGCAAGAGAAATGTCACAATGTGAGGAGGAATCTGTTATTTCCATCTGCCTCCATAGAGAAAAACAACGTTGTCTTTTTTTAAGGTGTAGTAGTCAGACATTCAGTGTTTAGGCTCCATATGAACTTGCAGCCAAATGATATTTACAAATTCTAATGTTAAAAATGAAAACACACTTATTTTTCAAAATTGGCCTTTGTACTCATGTTCAAACTACGACACGTTAATCAATTTCCACCATCTTACAGGTTTTAACTAATTTAGAGGAATATAGAGCAATTGTAGACAAAGCCTTTGATGTTGGGAAGAGATGATAGCCTCTGAGAATACTATTTAAAATTATTAGCAAGGGGAAAATATGTGGAATAGATAGGAACTTGGGTGATTTACAAAGATTATACCTCTTTAGGCAGAGGTTGTCTTTGATGTTATTGTTTTTTAAGCTTCATTTTAGGACTTATTTTGGATTTACAGAAAAATCGCAAAGATGTTATTTTTTCAAGAGAAAACTATTTAAACATTCTGCTCAGTAGACCACTATATGTGTTATATTTTCTTTGAGTGTAGGAAACAAAGAAAAACATACAAAACTTTATCAGTCTGATGAAACAGTCAAAAGTTTAAAAACAGGACTCAATGAACTACTCTAACCTCTGTTGTCCTAATGGCATTTGCAAAATATGTTTAAGATAGCACTTTCTGTTGTCATGTTTTCATGTCTGTCTCCCTGAATAGTCTCTGAGCTCTAGAAAGAAGGTGCCATGCATTTTTTATTTCCCTGGCAGCCAACTCGGTGCCTGGCACAGGATAGGCCACAACTCAATTATTATTTTAAGCATGATGTCAAAAGGCATGATATTAATAATATTGGTACTTCAAAGAAAGGGAAAATTGATATGTTTAGAATGCTCACAGAAAGTTTCATGAAGAAGGGATTGAGGAGGCTCTTGATAAATGTGAGGTAGGTAAGCCAAACTCAGAAGGTCA
Organism: Glaucomys volans; assembly: GCA_020662805.1. Taxonomy (NCBI): domain Eukaryota; kingdom Metazoa; phylum Chordata; class Mammalia; order Rodentia; family Sciuridae; genus Glaucomys; species Glaucomys volans. The sequence continues at coordinate 1,884,036 of JAJEJO010050221.1, forward strand.
AAGGTCATATGTTTTCTCTCATATGTAAAAGCTACAAAGGAAAAAGGAAAAGCTAGGTGTACTGGGGGGGATCTCATGAAAATCAAAGGGAAATTGATAAAGTAGAGGAAAGGAACCATGGAAGGGAGGAAGGGTGGGAAAGGGGAAATACTGGGGAATGATATGGGCCAAATTATTTTGTTATATTGTGTGCATGTACGAATATGTTGTAAGAAATTCCACCACTATGTACAACTATAATGCACCCATGAAAATCTGGAAAAAAAATAAATACAAAGCCAACATTTCAACTGTTGAACTTATATGAATAAAGGAAAGGAGGCTGAATGAGCATGGCTATGTGCAGGAAAAAACAGAGGCTAGAAGTATAATGAGAACAGAGAATTCATGATGGTTGGTAGAGAAAGAGAGCAAAGGTACTTAACATTATTGATACCCTTTGAATTACTTTGTATTTCTTCTGCCAAAAGACCATTTTACTTGCCCTTTCTGACCCTTTTGAAGTTCTTAGCTTTTTACTTTTATGCAAGCTCTGCATATTACATATTTTAGTACATGCTCAAACCATATCAATTTTTCTTAGCTTGTTTTATCTCGAAGAAAATATTCCCCATGGAAAACTAACTTAGTGTTGTAATTGGGAAAATCAATTTAGTTTTTGTTAGGTAAACTTTTTGAATATTTGTGTAAAATAAAATAATGCGTTGGCATCTTTAAATGCTTTAAGGATAAAAAAAGAGGCTAAATACAGGAAATCCTAAATTAAAGATCTGTCAAACTTCATACAATAAGCATTAATGATCTGGTATGCCTGTTCTACAGTGACAGCAGTATCTGTTCTGTCAATAGGTGTTTCACTAATGATTACTGAGGCCTGACTTTTTAAATATTTTTAATTAATGTGTTGGCAGTGGGATATGGGTTGTTTATTTATTTATTTAATATTCACCATTTTCTGAGTTCAGAAAGTAATAAAACAGCAGTTTCAAATGTATTTCTTCCTTAGTCCAGCCCTTATGGTTATCTGAGTATGTCCCTGGAACTCTTTATTTCTCCCTCTTTTAAATGCCAATTTCTGTCCTTTCTTCTTACTTTAGACCTATTGCACTCAGAAACCTTTCCTGGAACACCACATCCATTGCCTTATTAGAAGATGAACAGCTTAGGAACCTGTTGTGCACGTGCAACTTATGACAGAAGTGTCAGTTATCACACCTGTGTTCTGATTGCGGGTTCATTTGCAGGTGCATACCACTACCATTCATTTTATACCCTCAGGATGCAGCACATTTTCTAGAACACATTACGCATTCAAAACTATTGCTGAATGAATGATTGAATGAGTATTTGTCAGGTAAATTTTGCTAAATACTCAAAAGAGAAATTTCAAAGTAATGTTATTAGTTTATGATTAATACCATGACATTTAGTTTTTTTTTTGAAGATTTCAAAATATTTTTATACTATAGATATTTGTTTCTGAGGTATTCTCACCATTTACATTGTTATATAAAACTCTAACTCAATGAACTGTAGATTAAGAAATGCACTATATTCGATCTAGAAATTTCTTGAGTTAACAATTGTGATTCTCTTCCATATCTTTTCTCTCATGTAGACTGAAAAATTTTTAGCATGAAGCAACTTAGATAAAGAATGAAAAAAAGAACAAGGAAGTTAGAAAAAAGCATTATTCATCAATTGGTAAGGACAGGGAATATATTTTGGATCACTCATGGTAATTCAATGACCATTTCCAGTCTCTGAAATGTGTTTGGTAGATTTCTGAATTATTGGGACTTAAGTTTTATTCATCTAAGACTAAATCAGAGAGCTTATTTTCAAACTGTGAACTCCAAATAAAATTTTCCTTTGGTTGCTCTTGTCAGGTGTTTCGGTCAGCATCAAAAAGCTGACCGAAACAACTGATCAGAAGAAAACCAAACTTGTCTGAAAGTCAGAAAGAATATTTCAATAAATAAAAATACATATTTTGGGGTGATAGAATTATTAAATATAGTGCAACATTAATTCTGTTTGAACAAAATTATTATTAAGTAAAATACTAATCAGGTTTGCTAGATTGATTTGGATTTCATAAAATGATACAAATTTATATGGCAAAATGTGCAAGATAGTATCTAAGAAAATTATAATGAAGAGTAAGGAGGACAGAGTTTTTCAATTATATTACAGATTGTTTTTAGAAAAATACAGAAATTAAAGCAGTGAGGTAGAATTTTAGAATGAATGGATCAACATAACACAATAGAGAATCCAAAGTAGATGCCAATGTAGATAGGATGGGGACTTCATATAAGATAAAAGTGATATCTCAAATTAGTAAAGATAGGGGATTCAATAAATGGTCTTCAATCAACCGGTCTTTGGAAAAAATAGTTAAGATTTGATTTTCATCTATTCCTTATACCAAAATAAATAACAGAAAAATTGTGTTTATTTTTATTAGATGTCCATATAACTTTATCAAATTATTTTTCAAAAAACTGGTCTTCAGAATTACCAACTCTAAAGTCTGATCCATATGCTGTTTTCCTCATGCTTATATAAATGCATACAAACATATAAATCCATATAAATGATGCTCTTATTTTTATAACTATTAAAATGAGACCATTAAAATACACACAATTTTGTGAATTTCTTTTCCTTAGCAATGTATCCTGGATATTCTTTCTTCTGAATAGCTATTGATTAAATACATACCTTTAAATAACTGCTCAATATTCCATTTAATGAAAGTACTCCTGTTTACTCCATCATTTACCTTCTGTTGTGTCTGAGGATTGTTCTCTGTATTACTAATTTCTCCAATGAATAATGCCACAATACATGCCTGTGTGTGCATGTATGTGTATCCTTACACACTAATCTTTTATTTCTATGAGAATGTTTTCCAAAATTGGCAAGTGCAAAGAGTTCATACAAGTTTGATTTTAATTGTTAGAATAATTTTCAAAATGGTTGTGGCAATTTGTTTTTTGTCTATTGTTAATTAGGTAGAATGTACTTTTATCCATGTGTGCATACTGGATTTTTGCATTTAAACATTTTTGCCAGTTTAATGCTTTTTAAGAATAGTACCTTCTTATTCCTTTTATTTTTATTAGACAGGCTATAAATAGGTTTGGAAATTTAATCATAGATTCATTTGGTTTCTAACAAAGAAATAAGAATAAAGCATCATGTATTTGTCAATTCTAAGGGCACAGAATACAGGCTGTATCCTTTCTGTCCAGCCATTTCTAGTCACTAAAGTGTGTTTGGTAGGTTTCTGATTTTGGGAGCACAAACTTCACGAGGGTACTCATTTCAATTTATTTTACTTATGTGAAATTTTCATTCCTATTATTTGATGACTTTTCTTAAAGTTGTTTATTTCCTTCAACTATGTTGAATAATCTATAAATTGATATTATATTCTAATATTCATATAGACATTAATAGACATATAGCTTAATAGACATTGTTATTATTAACCCCTTATCTGTCCCATATGTTGCCAATATTTTTCTCAATCTTTCATGTCTTTGGACTCATCTACAATATATTTTACTGTACTCTATTTTATGTAGCCAAATCTCTCTGTATTTTTTTCTTCACACATTTGGGTTTATTGTCTTCGATTTCCCTCATTTCAAATTTACGCTAATAAATTCCTAACTTTTCTTGTAAACTAGAATGCTTTACTCAGACAAATGATTGTCTTAACATTTGAGTCCATCACTTCTTCAATTTATAAACACACACAGTAACTAATTAAAATTCAAGTTTTGTCAGTTTTATTTTATATATATTTGCATACAATAAAACACCTTTATTAATGACATTGTATGTTTGAGCAAAATAGCATCATGGTAAATATTCATAAAATGTTTTCAATAAAATTTAAGCATTCTAGCCTTTTAATCATTGTTAGATTGACCAATTCTTAAATGCTTATGCATAAACATCTACAGTTAATTTACAGAAAAATAAACAGTGAAGTGCAAAGAAATCATAGCAGGGTTTGTAGGACATTTGTTTAGGAAATCAAGCATTTAATTCTTGCACCTACTGCTCTGTATATAAAATAAATTCTTTAATTTTATACTTAGATATTTAAATATATTTTCTTTGAAGATCTGCTATTCAGGCCTTTTACAGAATTCATTTAAAATTGAGAGCACCGCTCACTGTTATAGCTCCTTCGATCTAGGCCACAGCTGTTCACTCTGCTACAATTTGACATTCTTTTCTTTATTTTTCATGGTTTCTCTTGGTTCTTGAAACTGCTTTCAACTGACAGTGCTAAGCATAAAGTACTTAACGAATATTTTCTACTCAACTTAAGACTGTGGAGGATGTTATTTTCTGCATAGTTAAAATATGAGTATGTCTGAGGATGTTCAGCGCCTACTAAAAGGTATTTGATGTAGCAGAGAATTCATGGAGTATGTTCTGTTTATATTAGTAGGATGCTCACATTTAGTTTGTTGAGGCAGAAATGAGAGTTTCGGCATGTAGCAATGACTAGTACCAGAAGTTGAGAACCAAACAGGCAGTGCTGAGTGAATGCATTTCCTGTTCTTGAAGTTCAGGGAGATTCCTTACAACAGAGTGATCAAACAGCATTACAATGTCCACATCAACCTTGAGAAAACATTAGATTATAAATCCCCCAAATATTGGGCAAGTTTGAAAGATAACAGAAATACCCAAAATTAGAGTAGAAATCCAAACTAAGGAGTAGAATGCTAAGCACCCCAAACAAAACAAAGAAACAACAATAACAATATTTGTGATCCAGGGAAGCATGATTTATGATGGCAGAGATCATGAAGATGGCCACCAAGCCAGATAAAAGGCAAATATTTAGAATGATATCTGTCCAGTGGTAGATAAATATTCTACCATGAGGGGAGGAAGAAGGACAACATTAATAGTAAATAACCTTACTTAATGGTAACCAACTTATTTGCCTCAACCCAGGAGAAACAAAGGGGATTTTATATTATTCCTGATGGGCAGAATCCAGTGTATAAGTGTACTTTGCCTAGCACCAGAGGTAAGGCAGCAGCACTAACATGGTGGAAGAGAAAGTAAGTAGGTAGAGAAAACTAGCTGTTCATCCATAAATTATGGCAATGGTTTGATAGAAAAATCATTCTACCCACAGTAAAAATACATGCAATGTTTCATGCTTTCATGGGAAAATATTTCCAGAGAATACTTGATTTAGAGATGATGGAGTAAAGCTGACATTTCTTCTTTTCTGTCTCAAGAATTATGCAAAAACTACAAGATACACCAAGTGTACAATTAACACATCTATTTTTGTAAAAGTAGGAAATAGCTGAATGCACAAAAATATGAACTAGATGGAAGATCTGACAAAGGCCTAAGCAGGGAGGTCTGTTGGAGGAAGAGAAGAAAAGGCAGCACCTATGCACATCTCCATGAGGACTGGGATTGTGGCTCCCAAGGCCAGGGACCCCCCAAGCTCAGAAGCAGAGTCCTGTATTCACAACAGCAGCATCAAGATGCTTGTTTGCTTTTATAGCTGAAATCCCACTGAACCCAGTCAAGTTTCTAAAAACAGATGAGCAGGGACTTTTTGAGGAATAATGTGTACAATGTCTGTGGGACTCTGTCTCTCAGTCAACATTGGAAAGAGTCTTGGTGATATACACTGTTCCCTAGCAGAGGCTTCCTGAAACTAGCTATGAACTTAACCTTAGCCAATCCCAAATATTTAGTTGGAACCTATTATTTACTTTATATTTAGAAATAAAACATTAAATAAGATTTTGTAATTATCTATAGACTCAGTCATAATTACAAATATATCAAATTCCCAGATACCTAAAATTATTAAATATGGTTTTTAATCTGGTATTTTTCAAACTATAGATACACTCATAAGGCCAAGGGTTTCATTATCTTGAAGGGAAAGTGAATATTCACATAGTATTATTGAAAGAAACTTTTTTCATAGTAAAGAAAATTCAATGTATAATGTGTGTGTCCACATGTATACATTTCTTTACAATAACAACACATTTTAAAATTCAAATGACTCCTTACAAAATATATGCTATTAGTGGGAGAAAAACACAAATTGATGGGGGAAAAGAGGAACAAATGCTTCTTTTAGTAACACTTCTTGATGATCATATCTGTATTCATTCATAAATATATCATGAGTGCCTGTGCTTACATGTTTTAGGAAATAGAAGCAGAATTAGTTAACATCCTTGGTTTCAAGTAACTTGCTACTTGAGGAATTAAAGTATTTGCATACATACATATCATTAAAAAGCATAATATTTAAATATCAATATGAGAGTTTCACACAGTGGTATAAAAACTTTTGCCAAAGGGATCAGCATCTCATATCTTTAACCCTCACGCTCTCCAACCTGGGCAGCTTAGTCTACTTATTCTCCGCAGTAATGCTATTTTAGAGAAAGGATTTACAATTGCCATGTTTAATTGAAGCTCAGATGCCATCCATTTGTTGTAAGAGGCACCACTATGTCAGAGTTGGTAAAGTGTGAAGGAAAAAAAAAATGCATTAGAGAAATAGAGAGGAAATGCTTCTGACACCTGGGGAACACCCAGGGTTGGAGCAGTGCCCAGTCCATAGTGGGTCCTCTGAGCATTTGTTGACTGAATATGATTATCTCCTTTCTAATCTGATCCTGGTCATATTTAACTACACTGCCTGCAAATATAGGTGTTTTTATCTGCATTTTACGCTAGTCACTCAGTCGGTAGTCAGATGAAAGGATTAAAACCTATAATTTTTCTCAACACAATGCTGAAGTAGAGGCCAGATTGCTTTTGAATAAGACGTAGCTTTCTATATATAGTTCAACATTTAAATAAAAACATGCATTTGCTGAATGTCTTCTAAAAAGCTGAAAAATAAACAGTAAGACTGTTGTTACGTAAGTAAATTTTTGATAGCCCATGCGGTTTTCGTTACTTCCCACTGTTTCAAAGTATCGTAAAATGTATACAGTTTCTATCAAGGATGTGGTTCAGGAGATACAAATTTCATGTACCACTGGGAACTAACACAAGAGAAAGAAAATTTTATATGGCTTATTTCTAAAATGTCAAAACAAATAGGGAAGATCATCTTAGCTTCAAAGCATGTTGTAGTTAGAGTTGTTTAAAAGCTCTGGTAGATGAATTTCCATCCATTTTATTGGAAGGCTGAAGTGTTCAACAGTACTACTTAATACTTAAACTGACAGCTTGGCAATATATTCCTGAAACATCTCAAAACTCGGAATAACTAATAATGCATTATAATCAAGTTCCTTCTTCTAAGTGTATATGCAGCTCATTATTATGAAAATAGTCAAACATTTTAAAAAACGAAATGTGTTGAACTTTGACATTTAAGAGTTTCTCCAAGTGATTATTCCTGTAGGGCTATAATTCTTTCACCAAATCCAAAGAGGCTAATTTCTAACAGTGAAATATCTATAATGGTTTGCTTAAGTATATCATATAGAATCATGGTACTGCAATTGAATTAAATAATAACTTGGTTTCCTTTTACTTCAGGATGACTGTGTGGGCAATCTCACAATGACTTCAATTGTTGATAATAATTCCCCATTGGGTTATAGTCTATGACATTTAATAAAATACTGCAGCAAGATTATATAGGACAAGTAAAAAACAGAATTTTAAAAAGAAAAACCTAAAAATGAATTTTAGTGATGATTTCATTTAAAAATAATAATATTTGTTACAAATAACTAAAGTCAATTCTATAATAGTACTTTGGGAAAAACCAGTTCTTGGCAGTTTCTATTAATTACGTTGTCAGAAGGATCAAAATTAAAAATTGGCCAGGCTTAGTGGTATAGGCCTGTAAAATAGCTGCTCAGGAGACTGAGGTAGGAGGTTCGCGAGTGTGACATCAGCCTGGGCAACTTAGCAAGACCCTGTATCAAAATTTAGAAAAGGGAAGAAAAAAAAAAGTTGGTGGTGGGCTAGGGATGTCGTTATGTAGTTCAGAGTGCAGTGGTAGAGCAGTTGCCTAGCTTATGTGAGGCCCTGTGTTCAATCCCTAGCCTGTGATAAATAAATAAATAGAAATTAAGCAACCTGATTGCCGGGCGTGGTGGCGCAGGCCTGTAATCCAAGCGACTTGGGAGGCTGAGTCAGGAGGATCACGAGTTCAAAGCCAGTCTCAGCAACTTAGCGAGGCCCTAAGCAACTCAGTGAGACCCTGTCTTTAAATAAAATACAAAATAGGGCTGGGGATGTGGCTCAGTGGCCAAGTGTCCCTGAGTTCAATCCCTGGTTCCAAAAAAAAAAAAAAAAAAAAAAAAAAAAAGCAACCTGATTATCACTCTGGGGCTGAAAAACTGTAAAAGGAAAAAGTTCTTGGTAAGATGTACCTATATAAGAAATTATACAAATAATAATTGATATTTCTATAGCATATGCTGTCAGTATTGATCTAAATAGTCCTGAAATTAATATAGACAGAAATTAACATCCTAATTCTATGGCTGGAAAAACTGAGACTAAGAGAGGTTCTCAGTTTCTTGATGTCAGTGTATTAGATATTATTTCTTGAACTCAGCCCCAAACATGCACCTCATTATTTAAGTACATTTTCAGTCATGGCACAGGAAGCTTAAAAAATAATATCACAATCCTCAAATCTCATTCAAAAACTTTTTTTCTCAGAACTCAGAGTTCTGAGAAATAAACAAAAGGTAATTTGAGAGAGTTGGAAAGGCAAAATATAGTTAATACCTGTCCTTTGTCTCCATGTTTAATGAAGTAAATGAGAGCAATGTGCTCTCAAAATACCACTTTCATAACTGGTACTCAAACTTGACTGCCTTCTAATTGGATGCACAGTCTACCCACTGCTCACCACTTCCAATGCACTGCTCCAGTTCAAGCCGTCAGCATCTCTTGCCTGTGTTATTGTCATATTTTCTGTTCTCCCTGTTTCACCTTTTTCAACTTGCTGAACTTAGAGCAAGAGTAAGGCTTTTCGAATGTCAGTGGTTTTCTTTCTCACTTTCAGTGAAATCACAGCAACCTTACAATGGTCACTTACCTTTCTACAACTTCCTTACTTACCTTGCTCCAGCCAACTTGACTATTTATTTTAGTCAGCTTTTTCACCATTGTGACCAGAAGACCTGATCAGAACAATTTTTGAGGTGGAAAATTTATTTGGGATTCATGGTTTCAGAGGTCTCAGTCCATAGAGGGCTAACTCCATTGGTTTAGGCCTGAGGTGAGGCAGATCCTCATGGCAGAAGAGTGTGACAGAAGAAAGTGGCTCAGGACATGGCCACCCAGAGGCACAGAGAGAGAGCATTCTCTCACCAAGGACAATTATATACCCCAAAGGTAGGCCCCCAGTGACCTCCTCCAGCCACACCCTACCTGCCTACAGTTACCACCCAGTTAATCCCTGTCAGTGGACTAATGCACTGTAGATTAAGACTCTCACAACCCAACCATTTCACATCTAACTTTCTTGCATTGTCCCACACTTGAGCTTTTGGGGGACACTTTGATCTAAACTATAGCACTATTATTTCTAGAGCATGTCAGGAGTTTTTCTACTTCAGGGTATTTGTATCTGCTGCTACCTCTGCCTGGAATACCTTCCCCAGTTATCCACAAGTCTGGAACCCCCACCTGTCTAGGTCTTCATGCAATGCCACCTTCTCAGGAAGACCTCTTACTATCTAAATTTGTATCCTCCTTACTTCTATTCCCATCCTTTATTTTCTCCTTAGCAGTTGCCACCATTTCGCATGCTATCTACAAATTCATCTTGCTCATTACATGACTCTGGTTTGACTGAAATTCCATGAGGGTGGAAACTTTGGTTCAGTGCTGTATTTTGCAGCCTAGAGTAGTGGTAGTGGCCACTGCTTAGAAGATATTCAATAAGTATTGATTGATTTGAAAGAATAGATTTTAATGCGGAGTCACTTAAGCTGTATGAAATCAAGGGTGTTGTGGGGGAAGAATCAGATGGCAGCTGCAAAATAATTCAGTGTTGAAACCCAATATATTGAGATAAGGGCAGCACGGTCCTCTCAGTTTCATTCAGCTAAATTCTAAGTGCCACATAACACTGTTTTGTGCCTAGCCAACTCTCCCATAATCCCATTCCAACACACAGCACTTGGACACACAGCCGACTTCCTCAGTGCCAGTGTGAATGTCTCAAATTTTTCCCCCTCAAGAAAATAATAGCTTCTGATGTGGATTGAACCATTTACTGTGTAGTACTTTTTATCACTGATGTGTATTGTGTAATTTAATGGCATATCACCCAATTTTTCCCAATAAGGAAACAGACTGTAAGAGTCTAAGAAACTCTCCCAAACAATGTGACTGGGATTTGAATCCACATTATCTTTCCTCAGAGCCTCAGCTTCTAATGATGTTATTATTCTCTCTCCTAATAGAGACCATTTGGCAGAAATACCCAAATATCTCTCTACAGTCTTCCTTGTTTTTCTCTCTTGCTTCTTAACATTAAAGTTGTTTTCACTATTTCCAGATAATATTACCATCCAAATATTAGAAATCCACCTTCTTTCTCATCCTCTACCACCTCCTCCTCCTCTGCCTCTCCTTCCTCATCCTTCTTTTCCCATCAGATGTTATTTGTTACTATTTAAAATTTTTACTTTTGACTAGATTCAACTAGAAGCTCAGAGAGGACAGGCTGCATCTCTTACAAATGTTCCTGATGTCTTTCTTCAGCTTCCTTCATTCTTTTGGCCAAAGGTTTAGCATATTCTGCAGCTTCTTCCTTATGTTTCTTAGTAAGCAATTTCAGAGCAATATGCCAGTGTTTGTGTTGCAAGACACAGGGGGAAACAAGATGCTGAATGTTCAGTGCTTTGGTCCTGCTTCCCAGCTCCCTTTTGTAAGGGTTTTCTGATAGTATTTTAGTGTACATCATCTTCTTTAGAGAGATTGAAAAGGTACAGATTCTGTTAGCTCTTTTGGCCCCATGTCACAAGGCACAATAGTACCCCTTCCTCAGCAGCAGGTGAACACACTTAGGTGGGTCAGGACACCTGCTTCTCAGGGAAATCTTGTTTGTCATTCCTTGTCATGTGCTTCCTGTAAAATGTTCAAAGTTTGTGCTCATTGTTTATTTCTATGAGATTCTGGCAACTAGGAAGAAGATATCCAACTTCTTATCTTGATTGCTGATTGCATACAGGACAGGGGAAGCCTCAATTTGTCCTAGTTATGTCTTATATTATTTTGAGTCCTTAATCTCTCATTGGACACATTGGACACTGACTCTTTGTGTGTGTGTGTGTGTGTGTGTGTGTGTGTACTAGGGATTGAACCCAGGGTGCTCTACCATTGAGCTACATCCCCATCCCCTCCTCTTTTTTTTTTAAATTTTGAGACAGGGACTCTACAAATTGCCTAGACTGGCCTTGAACCTGTTATCCTCCTGCTAAAACCTCCTGAGTCGCTGTGATTACAGATGTGCACCACCATATCCAGTCCACTGACACCTTTTGAAACAAAATACAGATCTAAGTGTCTCTTATTTAAAGGCAAAAGTACTTAACAGCCTTTTATTGCTTTTGCATTATGCATGTCCCTCTGGTTACGAGCTTATTCTCCAATTCCATTCATACCTAGTATGGACTACATGTGTCCTTTAATGTCTGAATTATATATCTCCAAGGGTCATTGGTATTTCTTAATCAATTCACTCTTTTGTAGCCCAACTTATTTTTTGCCCAACATTCTATAAACCTGTTTATGCTCAATTACAAATGAATGTCATTCTTTAGATAAATTGTCTGCATTATTGGCCACTCCTTACATGTATATTTTTGACATCTTCTCCTCCCTTACATACTGTGATCTCAGTATCTCCTCATCTTTCTTTTCCCTTTCTGACAGCTTATTCCTCAGACTCTTTCAGAGCTATTCTTCCTGCACTTGCCCCATTCATGTGGGGGCAACTGGGGTTCAGTACTCAGCTTGCAAGTGCTCTCATCCTGTCTACTCTCTCTGACATTTTCTTTGCCACTTCGACAGCCTTAAGTTCAAATTTTATGACGCCTATTTATGACTTCCAGTTTTATGACTCAAATTTATGTCTCCAATATCCCTCACTCAGACCTCTCCCCCCAGGCCATGTCTGTATTTCTCATTGACTATTGGACATCATAAAATAGATGGCAGTGGCCATTGAAGAATCAACATGTCCGAAAACAAACACATGATCTCTTCTGACATCCTTCCTCAAGTTAAAAACAAACAAATAAATAAAAACTCCTCTTTGTTTTCCTTATCTCTGAAAATGTCCACTTTTCTCACTCACTTGCACAACTCTGAAACAAGATTCACTGAATTCCTTCATCTTATTCACACCCACAGCAAGTTAATCCCAAACACAATTCTGCCTATCACAATTTAACCCATCACTTCCTCTTCATGCTAATGGCAATGCTTAACCAAAGCACAATTTCTTGACCCAAATTATTGCAATGTCTGTGCCCTCCTAACTGATGTGCTTAATTTCATTCAGTTCCCTTTCAATGCATCTATCCTTTGTTCAGCAGGGGAAAATTTTCAGGAAATATCTTTACTCTTCTATACATAATCTTGATTGTTCTCCATCATTTGTAGGATGAAGTCTGAATCCCCTAATTGGAACCTAAAACAGATTAGTAGAATTTAACTCCATAGATCCATATTTTGTCATCTCTCTACTCCTACCCAATGTACAGTGGAACACTCCTTTAGAAAATGGGTGTGCACACATGAACACATTTCATATGTAAACCACACTGCAATGAAATACAATGATTGCATGCCTCAGTTCTGTTTTCTTGTAGCATGTACTGAACTCTCTGGTAAGTATAGTATTTCTATTAGGGCAGTCTCAAATTCTAAACATACAAATGAATGTACCCAGTCCAAAGATAGAAATTTGCTACTGCAAATTTCTGGGTTGTTATACCATGCTACTCTTTGCCCTAGAAAAGTGAATATTTCTATCCATGATAGTCCGATTTTCAGTCCAGCCTGATGTAGGGATGTGCCTCAGCAAACAATAATGGAGGAGTTGTATTGTCTCTGTAATCCTTTTGCTCTCTGATAATTTTATAGGTGGTTTTACTTTCTTTCTCCTAGACTATCAATTGATTTTATAGCAGAAACTTCCATTTTAGATTTTTCTGCCATTATTTATTCAGGAACTGAATTCACCACCCAATTCTTTCTGGTTAGTTATAAAAGGAAAAGAGGACTTGTTTGTGAGATGGAGAAAGAACATTTTGAACTAGTTTCCACTTTTGGAGTAACCATGATGCAACAGTGGAAGGCACCAAGATCAGAAACAATAGACAGCATATATATTACCTCATTGCAAATTCACTAGCCTTTCTCATCTAAACTTCAGAAGGTCAATGACAAGAGCAGTATTTTGTACCATTGTCAGTGAGAAAGCAAGGCCTAACAGTCTGATAAGCTATCTACTTGGAAGCAGCATTTTTTTTTGTTTTGTTTTTGCATTGGTGATATACTCTTGCAACAAGCATCTTACCAGTTAAATGTGATAAGAGTCTTTACTTAAGAGACTGATAGTAGGAGTTATGTTTTAACTCACTTCATGGTTACAGGTGGGACTAAGTCAAGTATGGATTACTTGTCATGGTCATAGAACCTGCACCCTTGTTCTCCAGAGCGGTTTGGGCAGATTACTTTTCATAACAACTCAGGTTCCATATCATCACTGCTTCTAGAGATCCTGCTTGACTCATCTAAATTGGAAGATATCTGTGATCCCACTGCACATACGTATCATGTCTTTTAACATACTGTGAATAACTCTTCATTACCATTTCTCTCTAGTCCACCAGCATATGAAGGAAAGAATTCTGAACTCTGATACACAGTCAAGCCTATTACTGAGAAAACATTGTACAACTGTTAATGGTTTTAAAAAGAGAGAATGAAGCAAGGAGATGAGGAAAAGAGTAAGGGAGAGAGAGAGAGAGAGAGAATAAGCAGGAATAAACTGAAGAGGGAAGGAAGTAAGGGAAATGGCTTTACTTTCCTGCAGATACTGTACAGCTCACACTCAAGCTTCCAACCCACCCGACTGTTACATTCATTCCTGCTGTGACATCTTGATGCTACCATGTTGAAAATAACTCCTCAGAGGGAGACTGAGCTGTTATACTTGCCTTCCAACCCACCTTTGTGTAAGAGTACAATGTAGTAATAGTCTTTGTTTTTAAAATGTCTTTACCTAGATATTAGATGACATAACACTGCCAAAGAAATTGTTATGGTCAATTAGGTGAATGATTATTACTTTAAGAAGTCATTAAATAGTTTTAATGATGGACATTAATGGCTCCTTTGGAGCTGTTAGTTGGATCAATAATTCATATTTTAAAAACACTCTAAGCACATATTTTTACATTATAGTATTAGAGCTTTCATAGTCAATATCTTCTGAAGAAATAGATTTAGTAAGTTAACAGTTTTGTGATTCAGTATATTTCTATGACAATCAAATGCATTGTTAAATTACTCTTAAGTTACTCTTAAATTTAAAAGTAAATTTTTCACTCTTATGATGGAAGTAATAAAGGTGTAGACATTGAAAAAAATAGAAAATACTTAGTATGTTTTATAAATAATTTAATATTTAAATATATTTATGCAATCATGAATATTTGCAATATAACTGGTCTTCAGTCAATATTTCTTGAAATAGACCTTTTTCAAATAGCTGAAGGGAAGAAAGTAATCACTAAAATAAATAATTGATACTTCTTTGGTAAGGGCTTTCAAGTATGCTATAAGTTATGCATTATTTTACATAGAAATTCGATGTGATTTTTGTAAGTGGGAGATGTAGTCAAATTAGAGATAAATGATTTGGGCAATTCCTATTTTACACAGGTATAAAATCCCTTTGCCTCATTACACCTAGTTCCCATTACCTGCTTTATTTTGGATGGTAATTTTTATTACATTCCTGTCAATTCAGCACATATTTTTGGATTTAGAAGGACACTTTTGGATTGCTTATTATGTGGCAAGACACTGTGCGAATCTTTTTTTTTTTCCTTAAAATATTATTTACTTAACCAGCACAGCAACCCAGAATGTTTGATATTGTTCTTCTTAAATTTCCTAGTGAAGAAAGTTAAATGATTCTCTTACCATCGCTCAGAAGGTGACATCAGAATTTGGATTTAGTCTTCTAACTACATGTTGAGTGTTCCTCACTGGTCCAGAGCTGCCCATATTGGCCATTTCTACATTCCCAGAACAATGATGAGACACTGGAATCCCTGCAATATTGGTGAAAGTCCAGATTTATCATTACCCCAAATTTCTTCCTCTTCCATTTGAATAGTGACATGAGTTTGTAGGGGACCAGAACATACCACACCAAATATTTCCATTTTGCTGAAAGGATTGTTTTGAGCTGAAGACAGTGGGGAAAAACAGGGGGCAATTGCATGAAGAAAACTTTTCAGATGTTCCCTATGTGTCTAAAAGCAGGCATAAGTAAATGAAGGCATGGTGTCCCTTCTGCCCACCCCACCAGCAAGAACAAATTCTGCTCTAAGTCAGCATTAGGCTGGGCACCACTGCTGTGGAACCTACAAAAACTTTACTAAATAGCATGTATCTACCATTTATTTGCCTTCCCCCAATTAGCCACACCTAGAGACTCAAAGACTTCTTTTTCCTTTATCTTGTCAAGTCTCTAAAAATGTACTGTTCTTTGCTGAAGATTCTCTATAAGACTGTATCCCAAGCCACCTCTTTGAGAATAACTCATTCTCTGGGAATCTCTCATGCAAACAGGTTGAGTTTACCTATTTAGAAAATCTGAAATCTGAGACTTTTACTCGTCATGTTTTGAATTTTGGAGCATTTCAGAGCTTGGATTTTTGTATTAGGAGAGTTCAAAAGTCTACATAAATATTCCCAAATATGAAATACTTCTGGTCCTAAATATTTTGCGTAAGGGATATATAACCAGTATGTGAAATATGTTAATAAACTTGTTTATCTTTTTATCTTTCTCTTGTTAATCTTTTAAAATTTATTATTTTATTTTATTTTATTTTATTTTATTTTATTTTATTTTATTTTATTTTATTTGCTACAGGGTTCATCCCACATCCCAGCAAAGAGCCCAGAAGGTAGAGAGAAAATTATTTTTTCTCTTTTACATCTTAAAATGATGAAAGATGTTACCAGTGTTTTTTTCAGGTATTTGTACTGTATATTTCTTCTTGGGTATGGGGTGGGATTGAACCCAAGGGCGCCTAATCTGAGCCACATCTACAGCCCTTTTTATTTTTTATTTCAAGACAGGTCTTGCTAAGTTGCTTAGGGCTGCACTAAGTTGCTGAGGCTGGTTTTGAACTTGTGATCCTTCTGCCTCAGCCTCTTGAGCTGCTGGGACTACAGGTGTGCAACTCTGCTTATACTACACATCTTAACACCATTTTAAAGCTCCTATTTATTTGTTCTTCCAAATGTCATTGCCTGTACCGATCCTTATTTAGTTTTTAAACACTTCCTTTTCCTCTTAAGCTTACCATATTTTCCTTATTATGAGTGCTTCCTCCTCCTTCCCCCTTTTTCCCTTCTACCCATGCAGATACTCTTTCTCCTTTGCTTTTCCTCCTTCCCCACTTTTCTCCTCTCCTGCTCACTGTCTCATAAATCTTTATTTCTTCTCATGTAGAACAATCAGCTCAGTTTTACCTTTTATTCACAATGTCAGAACCCAAATTCATCGAGGTTGTTAAAAATGTTTAAAAGCATTTAGATAAAATCAGAACCTAAGAAAGCATTTTAGTGGCCTTCATCTATTACAAAATTATTCCTGAGTGGATCAGCTTTATACAGAGAAAGATAGAGAGAGAGGGTAAGGGGAGGGAGGAGGTATGGAGAGAGGGAAACAGATTTCTATAAGAAGGCTATTCCTGAATGAAATTCTTTGATTCAGGTTATATACTATTGATAGTATTTTATATTCTATCCCAGTAATGCATCCGGGATAGTATTTCTTGGTGTGTATGTTTCTGAACCTAGGATTTTTATAATTTTATTTCCATTTTGGTCCTGTATTCGAAGAAAATTATCAGACAAATCAAACAAGTGCGTAATTTAGGAAACCTCTGGAGGCTTTGTTTACAAGTGAAATTGGGAACAATTTAATTATTACTAGGTAACTGATTAAATAAAATGCTGGCATAGCTTAATAGAATATGCTACCTTATTAAAGTATCAAGTATATAGTTTTTGATATGGAAATAGTTTCCCTGTACAAATTTCATAATTTTGTTGATTGCTTTTATCAAACTCATAGTCTAAAATGATAGCTTTCATATGGTTCATGTTCTTTTTGATTAAACATGCATTTTATGTTTGTGTGTTTACATGTTTATATTATTAAAAATCCTCAACAGCCATGGTAACTGGTGATATCTTAATAATGTTGTACTCTCCTTTGTATCTTTCAATTGTATGAATATGACTAACGCTTCCTTGAGGCAATTCCAAGTGTTCACTTTCCACTGGAGAATGAACTTTTGCTGAGTTCATCCACTTTTCTTGTTCTGGGAGTTGAACTCAGGGGCACTCAACCACTGAGCTACATCTCCAACCCTATTTTGTATTTTATTTAGAGACAGGTCTCACTAAGTTGTTTAGTGCCTCACTTTTTGCTGAGGCTGGTTTCGAACTTGTGATTATTCTGCCTCAGCCTCCTGAGCCACTGGGATTACAGGCATGCACCACCATGCCCAGCTAGCTCACCCACTTTTATGATTCAGTGTGATATGATATTTTGACACCCAACTTCTACCATTTAGCACTGGTCACACAATCACTCTTCTCATCACTAAGTAATTAATATTTCTAGATATTAGACAAAGGGGCCAAAAACATACAATGGAGAAAAGATAGCCTCTTCAACAAATGGTTTTGGTAAAACTGGAAATCCACATGCAGCAAAATGAAATTAAATCCCTATCTCTCACCCTGCACAAAAATCAACTTAGAGTGGATCAAGGACCTAGGCACTAGAACAGAGCTCCTGTGCCTAATAGAAGAAAATTAGGCCAAAATCTCCACCATGTCAGCTTAGGAATGGACTTCCTTAACAAGATTTCTGAAGCACAAGAAGTAAAATCAAGAATCAATAAATGAGATGTAATCAAACTAAATAATATGAAGAGAGAGCCTAGAGAATGAGAGAAAATCTTTACCACATGCCCCTCAGAGCATTAATCACCAGGATATACAATGAATTCAAAAAACTTAACACCAAAAAACAAATAACCCAATCAGTAAGTGGGCTAAGGAATTGAACAGACACTTCACAGATGAAGATACAATTGATCAACAAATATATTTAAAAATGTTCAACATCTCTAGCAATTAGAGAAATGCAAATCAAAACTACTCCATGATTTCATCTCACTCCTGTCAGAATGGCAATTATCAAGAATACAAGTGACAATATATGTTGGCAAGGATTCAGGGAAAAAGGTACACTCATTGATTGCTGGTGGTACTGCAAATTGGTCCCACTCTGGAAAGCAGTATGGAGATTCCTCTGAACACTTGGAATGGAACCACCATTTGACCAAGTCATCCCACTCCTAGGTTTATACACAAAGGAATTAAAATCAGCACAGTACAGTGACACACTCACATCAATGTTTGTAGCAGCTCAATTCACATAGCTAAACTATGGAACCAACCTAGGTGCTCTTCAACAGATGAATGAATAAAGAAATTGTGGTATATATACACAATAGGATATTACTCAATCTTAAAGAAGAAGAAATCATGGCATTTGCTGCTAAGTGGATGAAGTTGGAGAATATCATGCTAAGTGAAAATAAACCAAGCCCAAAGAACAAAATGCTGAATGTTTTCTCTGATATGCTGATTCTAATTCACAATAAGAGGGGGTCTAGGGAAGAATAGAGGTACTTGGATTAGACAGAGGGGAGTGAAGGGAGAGGAGGGGGATTGGGGTTAGGAATGATGGTAGAATGAATCAGACATTATTACCCTATGTGCATATATGATTACATGACCTATGTAACTACATACTGGATAAACAGAAGAATGAGAAGTTATATTCCATTTACTCATGATGCATTCTACCATCATGTATAACTAGTGTCATATATAAAAAATTAAAAAAAATATTTCTAGAGATTAATATCATAGTAGAAACTTTTATAAATAGAACAGTTCTCCAGGATGGAAGTGATGAGTTTCCTCCAAAATCCTCAAGCTACTGTAATGACATTTTCTTCTTCAGGCTTGTCAGAAATTCCACAGCATCCTTATCTACCATGGCTGCCATTAGAACTGTCCAAGCTGCTGGCCACATTGCCCAAAGAGGATGTCAGTAGGTAGCATAGGCTGGATCTGCTGAAGAGCTTTCTTTTCTTCTAGGCTCCACTGAAAACTGAAAGCCTGCCAGGATGTGGTATTTTTCACAATTACTATCTTGATGAGTGAGAGAAGTTTCAGGGACTTCCTAAAAGGAGCTTCATAGTCTTCTCAGGTCAGAGTTGCTACATTTATATTTAGAGTGGAGTAAGAGAGTATTGAGAAGCTCCCAAAGGGATCACTTTTCTTCTCATATTTCTTCTTCCCTCCACTGTATTAAAGTGTTATTATTTTCTCTTCATAATTAGAGTAAATGGTCTCCCAAAAGACAAGTTCTCTTTGTGTGTGTTAATTCCTACAGGCAGAAAAAAGTGTCTTTATCTTTATCTTACAGTTTAATGGCACCCCTATTGGGTTCCCTGACTCACTTTGGAAACCAGGCTTTTGAACTCTCCACAGCCCAGAGTTGTGGGAAATGCTAAACCTGAAGTCTCTTAGTTGCCCATTGAGGGAAATAACCAATCCTGCTTCTATTCTTTGGTTCCTGGTCCAAGGGTTTCTTTCTGATGGGGAAGTGGCACAATATGCTTATGTTTGATTTAATGCATATTCCATATCCTAAAGAAAGCAACCTATCCTTACAAAATGTATCTCTGAATTGACTGAGTAGCTGTGCATTCCAATGTTCTTCCGAGGTCACCTTCTTCTGGATGATACTTTGTGTGATATAATCCAGGAAAGGCATGTGGAGGGGGAAGAAGAACAGCAGTATGTATGAGAAGGATGCACAATGGAGGAAAAAAGAAAAGACCTTTGTCAACACTAGGATCTTTGACTAAATTCATCTGTCTCTAATTGTAGTCATGCTTACTTATACATTATGTATTTTTTGTGTTACTGAGGTTGACATGGGAATTTAATGATAAAATAGATATTAAATTCTTTAGAAGAGTTCTAATTGCAATTAAAGTTTTTATACAGAGAGATTTTTTTAATGCAATAAATGAATAGAGATGAGGAAGACTTCCAGTCAGGATCTAGTTAAGTCATAAAATAGTCTTTCAGTAGGCGAGAGTGGCTTGCATTTCTATCTTATTCAGATGGTCATAAAACCATTGTGATATTGTCAAAATTTTCTGAAAGTTTGAGGTGATTGGTCTTGACAATGACTTCCAAAGTTTCCACATTGTAAATAGGCTCGTGTAAGTGAAGTGACATTTTTCACTGGGTTTGAGGAGAGTCTTTCCATCATTGTATCTGCCTTGGGATGTCATAATTCCCATATCATTTAGATCATACTGCTTCACAGAGATTCAGTTAATTAGATGTGATTGGTTGGGATTTGAGCATTCACTAGATTTTGCATTTTTTGGCATTTAGAAGACAATATCAGTATGAAAAACCAGTACCTTAGATTTTGTAAAGGGGAAAGAAATATCTCAGAGGAATGAGAATTCCAACCCTGCATTTACATATACTGGTTCTACATTTGTGTCCCTTTATAGAACAAACTTCCTAGTATAAGTACTGTTAGAGATTTTTAAATAGTATTTTGATAGAAAATAGTTCTCAGAGAAGATGGTAGCAAATGTTTCTCTGAGGCAAGAACACATGTGTCAGTGGCCCCTAAGATTGCTGCACAGATTCAGTACTTATGCAAGTCCCTCTTTGCATAAGCAGTTCTCACAAGTGTGGTACACTTGCCTGACCTCTCAGAGCCTGACCTCTGTGAGGTGACCTTCATAGATGGGTCTAGCTTTGCATTGCACTGAACCACCTCACAGGGAACTGGACCTAGGTATCCTTTTGATATTTGGAGTAGTTATTCAGAATCAGGTCCCATCATGGGAATTCTAAGCAGAGGAGGCTTGTCCTTTCCCTGTTCCCTCAGGTCTCTCAGAGTTTGTACCATTACCTGGATCCTATGGTTTGTAGCATGAATGAAATGGTCTGTTTGAATGTTCTTTGTATTTTGTGAGGGAAGATTCTATAAACATCCAAGGTTTTTGCTGTATATTCAATCACTTGATATTTTTCCTACTGTTTTTTCACATAGCAGGTGAGCCAATCAAGGTGAAAGAATAGTGAGTAGTTACATTAAGTACAAATAAATACTCTGTGTTTTACAGTACGTCTATATACATGTTTATGCTACAATTTCTCTATAAACAAGATAGAGTACTATACTTTGGGCTATTATAGATTCCATTATCCTCTCAAATACTGAGCAAGGAAATAATTCTCTCTTATCAAATGGGCCAATTGTGAAACAAATAGTGTCAGTAGGTTCATTTGTTCAGAGACATTTGATAGGTAATAAGAAGATGTTAAATTGAGCTCAATGGAAAATTGCTGGGAAGGTTGGGTCTTTATTGTGACCTAGAGGTTGTTTGCTTTCTATCATCTGGTTCTGTCAGAGTTATGGTTAAGGTATATATTTCTGAATAACTAGCTATTTAGGCTTAAGTAGTGTCAGAGATTTCTAGAAAGCATTTCTGTCTTCAGGCAATACTCTAAGTAAATAGCATCTGCATCCAAAATTAACACAAAAAATTAGAAAAGTAAGTGATTTTTAAAATGCGATTTCATTCCATTATATTTTTAAAAGAGCACTAAATCCTGCTCTAAGGCTCTTTTTCTGAATTTTTTTGGTAGGAGGAAAAGTTTTTTTTTTTTTTAAAAGAGAGTTTTATTTTTAAGTTCACCTGGGATTTATTAATATGATAGTGAATTCGTTCAATACAACTCAATTTTGTGGAAGTAGATTTGGTAAATGAGAAATAATTTATTAGTTTTATTAGATTTACTATTTAATAATGCATTGAGGCTTATGTAATAACGGAAGTACTCAATATGCACTATGTTTATTTTCAAAGTATCCAAGAAATAACCACGAGCTGTTCATTGCCACAGATGTTTTGGAAGGTTACTGATGTTCTGGGTTTTGTAATTTATTAGAAACTGACTTGAAAGAGAAATTGATAGATATTTCTTATTTTGTAATGAGCTTATGTCAAAATTAGTCATAAAATAACCTCATAACATAATAATCAATTCTTAAAAATGAGAACTCCAAGCAACTGGTAGTTCGATAATGAACAGTATTAGAAGTTGGGTATAGGCCAGTTATCGCTCTCCTTCCCCTCAGTTCTAGGTTTACTTTGTGCTTCCTGCTGTTGTTTTTTGCTTTCTGGTTGACCCAGCGTTAAGCTGTGTCAGCACTGGGAGCAGGAGGGACACTGTAGGGGCAGCTGCCCCACAGAAACTTCCAGTGCTGCAATTCCTTTATTTATCAGGATTCCACAAGGGAATATTTTCCTGTGCACCCCCGTCTCACCCAATCCCTGTGACTTCTAGGTGAGAGACCCACAGGTGCTCCATACAGATTTCTGGTGGATTCAGTAGTGTCTTCTCCTTCTTCAGCTTCCATTAATTGTCTTGGAATTCAAAGAGCTTCTCTATGAATTCAATACCACCCTTTCATGGGCAGCTTCCCAGAATTTGATTATCATCTTGGATAGTTCTCTGCCCACCAGCCTCAGCTCTTTGGTGGTGGACTAGCTCTGGCTTAGGGTAATGCAGTAAATGTCTTCAATTTCCATTGTGCTTCAATAATACCTTAGCCAAGGTCAAAACCTCAGCCTTGGAGTAGACTCTCTTTGCAGGGGTCCCCCCTACCCTGGTAGTCTCCCTCAACTCTAGTAATTTTTTAAGACTTTTTTTGTCATCCCCTGGAGTTTATTCCCTATAAGTAGTTTGTATTTCTTTATATCAACCTTTCCTTTTTCAAATTACTATGTTGTGTCTGCCTCCTAATTGGACCTTGACTGATAAGGAGATTAAATAGAATATGGGGATAATTAGAGTAGTTCACTAAGAGCTTCATTAAGGATGTGATTTGGGGTGGGACTGAAGCTTAGTGGCAGAGCACTTACCGACATGCATGAGGCTTTGGGTTTGATTCCCAGGAGTGCAAAAACAGAACAAACACCACCATCAACAACAAAATTGCAAAGATGTGACAATCATTTTGGAAATACAACTATATTTTTAAATGCTTTTAAAACCGAGAGGGAGCTAGATATTTAGAGTACTAAATTTGGTTATCCTGCTATGGTGAGGTATTATTTTTATATTGTCCATTGTTACATCTTCCTGTTTTCAACTTCTAAAGTCAATGTAAATCTTTGTTATTTTTTTTATTGCTTTGTATATTTGTATCACTTACCTTGAAGCATAATACAATAGTCTGCAGGTAATGCTTTTTTATTCTCATTAGGGAGACATATTCCTATTTCCAAAGGGTATATTTTTGACAATATAAAAATTGTTCTATTTTATATATACATATATATGTATATGTATTTTTCTATGTAGCTATATTAATAATGATTCCTAACTTATAAATTATTTATGAATTATTGACTATAAAAATTAGTTTAACATAATAGTGACTAGATTCTTAGTTTATTTATTTTTTAAATTTGTTTATTGTGATTCATTGTACCAAAATGGAGTATAACTGTTGTTTCTCTGGTTGTACACAAAATAGAGTCACGCCATCCATGCAATCATACATGTACACAGGGCAATGATATCTCTCTCTTTCTGTTATTACTCTTACCCACCCCACACCGACCCCACCCCTCCCTTCCCTTGATGCAATCTATCCTTCCTCCATTCTTGCCTCCCTTCCACCCTGCATTATGCATCATCATCCACTTCTCAGAAAGATCATTCAGCCTTTGGTTTTGTGGGATTAGCTAATTTCACTTAGCATGACCATCTCCAACTTCATCTATTTACCTGCAAATGCCATAATTTTATTCTTCTTTATGGCTGAGTAATATCCTATTGTGTATATATATCACAGATTCTTTATCCATACATCTATTGAAGGGCATCTAGGTTGGTTCCACAATCTAGCTATTGTGAATTGAGCAGCTATGAACATGGATGTGGCTGCATCACTGTTGTATGCTAACTTTAAATCCTTTGAGTATAGGCCAAGGAGTGGGATAGCTGGGTCAAATGGTGGATCCATTCCAAGTTTTCTAAGGAATCTCCACACTACTTTCCAGAGTGGCTGCACTAACTTGCAATCCCACCAGCAATGTATGAATGTACCCTTTTCCCCACATCCTTGAAAACACCTGTTGTTGCCTGTATTCTTGATAAAAGATATTCAAATTGGGGTGAGATGAAATCTTAAGGTGGTTTTGATTTGCATTTCGCTTATTACTAAGGATGTTGAACATTTTTCCATAAATCTGTTGATTGCTTGTAGATCTTCTTCTGTAAAGTGTCTGTTCATTTCCTTGGCCCATTTTTTGATTGGGTTATTAGTATTCTTGGTGTAAAGATTTTTGAGTACTTTGTAGATTCTGGAGATTAGTGCTCTATCTGAAGTGCATGTGGCAAAGATTTTCTCCCACTCTGAAGGCTCTCTCTTCACATTGCTGATTGTTTCCTTTGCTGAGAAAAAGCTCTTTAGTTTGACTCTATTCCAGTCATTGATTCCTGCTTTTATTTCTTATGCTTTGGGAGTCATGTTAAGGAAATCTGGTCCTAGGCCAACATGATGAAGATTTGGACCTATTTTTTCTTCCATGAGGTGCAGGTTCTCTGGTCTAATTCCTAGGTCCTTGATCCATTTTGAGTTGAGTTTTGTACAGGGTGAGAGGTATGGGTTTAGTTTCATTTTGCTGCATATGAATTTCCAGTTTTCCCAGCACCATTTGTTGAAGAGGCTATCATTTCTTCATTGTATGTTTTGGCTCCTTTGTTAAGTATGAGATATCTGTATTTATGTGGGTTTGTCTCTGTGTCCTCTATTCTGTACCATTGATCTACCTGTCTATTTTGGTGCCAATACCATGCTGTTTTTGTTACTATTGCTCTGTAGTATAGTTGAAGGTCTTCTATTGTGATACCCCCTGCTTCACTCTTCTTGATAAGAATTGCTTTAACTATTCTGGGTCTCTTACTCCTCCAAATGAATTTCATGATTGCTTGCTCTATTTCTCTGAGGTCCATCATTGGGATTTTAATTGGAATTGCATTGAATTTGTATAGCGCTTTTGGCAGTATGGTCTTTTTGACAATATTAATTCTGCCTATCCAAGAACATGGGAGATCTTTCCATCTTCTCAGATTTTCTTTATTTCTTTAGTGTTCTGTAGTTCTCATTGTAGAGGACTTTCACCTCTTTTCTTAAATTGTTTCCCAAGTATTTTTTTTTTTAGGCTATTGTGAATGGGGTAGTTTTCCTAATTTCTCTCTCAGAGGAAGTATCATAAAAATGCATTTGATTTATGAGCATTAATTTTATATCCTGCTTCTTTACTGAATTCATTTATGAGTTCCAAAAGTTTTCTGGTGGAATTTTTAGGCTCCTTTAAATAGAGAATCATATTATCAGCAAATAGGGATAGTTTGAGCTCTTCTTTTCCTATTTGTATCCCTCTAATTTCTTTGGTCTGTCTAATTGCTCTGGCTAGAGTTTCGAAGATGATGTTGAGAAGAAGAAGTGAAATAGGGCATCCCTGACATATTCCATTTTTCAGGGGGAATGATTTCAATTTTTCTCCATTTAGAATAATGTTGGCTGTGGGCTTAGCATCGATAGCCTTTACAATGTTAAGGAACGTTCCTACTATCCCTATTTTTTCTAGTGTTTTAAGCATGAAGGGGTGCTGTATTTTATCAAATGCTTTCTCTGCATCTATTGCAATAATCATGTGGTTCTTGACTTTAAGTCTGTTGATGTGGTGAATTTCATTTATTGATTTCTGGATGTTGAATCAACCTTGCATCCCGGGATGAAACCCACTTGATCATGGTGCACTATCTTTTTAATATGATTTTGTATGTTATTTGCTAAAATTTTGTCAAGAATTTTTGCATTTATGTTCATTAGGGATATTGGTCTGATATTTTTGTTCCTCAATGTGTCTTTCTCTGGTTTTGGTATCAGGGTGATATTATCTTCATAGAATGAGTTTGGAAGAGTTCCCTCCTCCTATATTGCATGGAATACTTTGAGAAGTATTGGAATGAGCTCTTCTTTGAAGGTCTTGTAGAACTTGCCTGTGAATCCATCTGGTCCTGGACTTTTCTTTTTTGGTAGGCTTTTGATAACTTCTTCTATTTCATTGCTTGAAATTGATCTATTTAAGTTGTGTACATCCTCCAGATTCAGTTTGGGTGGCTCATATGCCTCTAGGAACCTGTTGATGTCTTTCAGGTTTTCTATTTTGTTGGAGTGTAAATTTTCAAAATAGTTTCTTATTATGTTTTGTA
Source organism: Glaucomys volans (assembly GCA_020662805.1). NCBI lineage: Eukaryota > Metazoa > Chordata > Mammalia > Rodentia > Sciuridae > Glaucomys > Glaucomys volans. The sequence goes on from JAJEJO010050221.1 coordinate 1,910,793, forward strand.
TTTCATTAGTGTCTGTTGTGATCTGTTTATATTTTATTTATTTTTTTATTTTTTCGCTCTCCTCTTCATTAGTGTGGCTAAGGGTTTATCAATTTTGTTTATATTTTCAAAGAACCAACTTTTTGTTTTGTCAATTTTTTGAATTGTTTCTTTTGTTTCAATTTCATTGATTTCCCCTGTGATTTTAATTATTTCCTGTCTTCTACTACTTTTGGTGATGATCTGTTCTTCTTTTTCTAGGGCATTGAGCTGTAATGTGAGGTCTTTTATTTGTTTACTTTTCATTCTTTTATTGAATGCACTCCATGCAATGAATTTTCCTCTTAGCACTGCTTTCATAGTATCCCAGAGATTTTGATATGTTGTATCTATGTTCTTGTTGATATTTTAGAAGTTTTCCCCCCTAATGTCTTCTATTATCCATACATCATTCATCAGTATATTATTTAATCTCTAGGTGTTGGAGTAGTTTCTGTTTTTAATTTTATCACTTATTTCTAATTTCATTCCATTATGATCTGATAGAAAACAAGGTAGTATCTCTACCTTTTTGTACTTCCTAAGAGTAGCTTTTTGACAAAACATATGGTCTATTTTAGAGAAGGATCCATGGGCTGCTGAGAAGAAAGTGTATTCGCTTATTGGTGGATGGAATATTCTATATATGTCTGTTAAGTCTAAATTAGTGATTGTGTTACTGAGTTCTATAGTTTCTTTGTTCCATTTTTGCTTGAAGATCTGTCCAATGGTGAGAGGGGTGTGTTAAATTCATCCAGTATTATTGTGTTGTGGTCTACTTGGTTCCTGGAATTGAGAAGGATTTGATTGACGTACATGGATGCATCGTTGTTGGGGCATAAATATTTATGATTGTTATGTCTTGCTGATTTATGCTTCCCTTAAGGAGAATGAAATGTCTTTCACTATCCTGTCTAACTAGTTTTGGCTTGAAGTCTACTTTATCTGATATGAGGATGGAAACCCCTGCTTTTTTACTGAGTCTGTGTGCATGGTATGTTTTTCCCCATCCTCTCACCTTTAGTCTGTGAGTATCTTTTTCTGAGATGTGTCTCTTGGAGGCAGCATATTTTTTTTTTTTTGTACTGGAGATTGAACCCAGGGGCACTCCACCACTGAGCCACATCCCCAGTACTATTTTGTATTTTATTTAGAGACAGGATCTCACTGAGTTGCTTAGGACCTCGCTAAATTGCTGAGGCTGGCTTTGAACTCGTGATCCTCCTGCCTCAGCCTCCCAAGTGCTGGGATTATAGGCGTATGCCACCCCCCCGGGTGGAGGCAGCATATTGTTGGGTCTTTCTTTTTAATCCAATCTGCCAATCTATGTCTTTTGATTGATGAGTTCAGTCCATTAACATTCAGGGTTATTATTGAGATATGATTTATATTCCCAGCATTGTGGCTCATTTTTGGTTTTTAGCTTGACTTGGTTTCTCCTTTATTTGGCTATTCCTTTAGGGTAGTTCCTCCCTATGCTGGTTTACATTGTTGATCTTCATTTCTTCCTCATGGAATATTTTGCTGAAAATGTTCTGTAGTGCTGGCTTTCTATATGCAAATTCTTTTAGCTTTTGTTTATCATGGAATGATTTTATTTCATCTTCAAATCTGAAGGTGAGTTTTGTTGGGTATAAGATTCTTGGTTGGCATCCATTTTCTTTCAGGGCTTGGAATACATTATTCCAGGTCCTTCTTGCTTTTAGGGTCTGTGTTGAGAAATCTGTTGATAACTGTATTGGTTTTCCCCTGAATGTAATCTGATTTTTTTCCTCTTGCAGCCTTTAAAATTCTATCTTTATTTTGTATGTTAGGTACTTTCATTATAATGTGCCTTGGTGTTGATCTGTTGTAGTTTTATACATCTGGTGTCCTGTAAGTCTCTTATGTTTGATTTTCCATTTCATTCTTCAGATGTGGGAAATTTTCTGACATTATTTCATTGAATAGATTATTAATTCCTTTGGTTTGTATCTCTGTCCTTCCTCAGTCCCAATAACTCTCAAATTTAGTCTTTTCATGATATCCCATAATTTTTGTAAGCTTTGTTCATGGATTCTTACCATCTTCTCTGTTTGGTCAACTTTGTTTTCAAGATTAAATATTTTTTCTTCAATGTCTGAAGTTCTGTCCTCCAGGTGATCTAGCCTGTTGGTTCTGCTGTCTATTGAGTTTTTAATTTGGTTTATTGTTTCCTTTGTTTCAAGGATTTCTGTTGTTTTTTTTTTTTTCAACGTCTCTGTCTCTTTATGAAATGATCTTCTGCTTTCTGCATCTGTTCTTTTACTGTTGATTGGTGCAATCATTCATTGCCTGCATTTTCTCTCTCATCCCATCGTTTGCTTCTCTGATAATTTTAATTATGTACATTCTAAAGTCCCTTTCTGACATTTCTTCTGCCATGTTCTCTGGATTCTGTTGATGCAGTACGTAGGTTTGTTTGAGATACTTTCTTCTCCTGTTTTCTCATGTTGCTCATGTATCTTCCCTTCTATCCATGAGAGTCTGAGGTATTGCAGCTTTCCCCCTATAGACCTGTGGCATCCCTGCAGGTTTCCAGTATCTCACCTCCTAGTCTTCAGTAGCACTAGACCGCAGGCTGGGGCCAGGCTGGAGTAAGACTTGGCCTCTGGGCTTGGCCTCCCGGGGTGGAAGCCTCGAGTGTCCATGCTGTGCCCACTTCCCCCACGCTGAAACCTCCCAATTCTACACTGTACTACCTGCCCCCCACAGAGGTCCCACAGGAACACTCTGGGCCCAAATCCCAGGTGTGGAACTCTCACTCTCAGTCTTTGTTTGCAATGTGCAAAGATTTTAGATCGTTTCTAAATAATAAAAAACAAAGAGGAAGGTAAAAATAATCTGCTTAATGAAATTTTTAAAATGAGTCCTAAGCATACTATGGACATATATAAACAAATTAATAACAAGATCTTTTTTTTCCTCCTTTCTCACTTAGTTTTAAGGCTGTCTAAAATGACCCAGTGCAATGTGGTGATGATGACACCAGGCCACCTCCTTACACAATCGTAGCTGCAGCCATGGCATTGCCCACATCATAGCACTTCGTATTTCTCTAGCTTCAATTTTTCATCTGCCTTTTCAAACTTACATGCTTGTTATTATCAACTATCCTTTCACTATTATTTGAGCATATTAAGCCTGATTTTTACTTATCATCCCAGTCTCAGAGTGAAATTTGTTTTCAGCTCTTTGATTGCTTCTTGACCAGGAGGTTATCTCAGAAACATCCTTGCACCCTCTGCAACCTGGGGTTGAGCTGATGCCCTCCGCATAGTTGGAACTTGATCTTAGACTTCCAGCTGAAAGACAAGGAGCTGTTGGCCAGGAATTTGTTTCTCATAATACATTAAAAAATAAGAGTCTTAAACCAAAGAAATCAAACAAATCTCATGACACTTGAGTACATTATTGTAATCCAACTGTGAGTCTTTCTGAACAAGCTCAAAAACATGTTTTAAATTCTTAGGATGTGTATCTCCTCGACCCCCATCAGACATATACATGCTCACAGATACACCCACAGACGTGCTGCCAATAAAAATGGCTAGAATCATGACTCTACCCTGCTCTTTGCTTGGGAGAGTTGAGTTTTAAAGCCATGATAGTGGCTGTAGTTTTGATCCTGTGGGGATATTAAATAGATGTCTCAGCAAAAGGCAAAGAAGGGAGGGAAATTGTTCTGTATCAGTGGTTCTTATCCCTGGCTGAACATTGAAAGTCACCTGGGGAGCTTTTAAAAATTAACATCTGGACCCAATTTCAGACCAATTATTTTAGATTCTCTGGTGGTGGGGCTTGAATATTGCCAGCGTTTTACTTAAAAGCTCTCCAGGCACTTTTAATTGCAGCTAGATTTGAGGGCCACTGCTACAATTTTAACTTCATTGCCTCTAATTTTAACCCAAGTCGGGTTTACAACAATAGCAACCATACCAGACTGTGTTCCTGGACTCTTGTTTAGCTGATTTTTCCACTGCATTTTTGTTTGCTAATAATTTGTCAGCTAATATTTATTGAGCATGCATTATGAGAGACTGTTTTGAGTTCTGAGTAAAAAAGGTGAATGAAGCCAAGGACCAGCCTTATTGAGCAATGGGGAAAGACAGACAATACACAAATAAACAAATACACATTTGGTGTGTTGGGTGGCAATAAATGCTGTGATGAAAAGTGAAGCAAGACAAGGTGATCGAGAGTGGAGCAGGGAGAGGTAAACCATGTTACACAGGCTGTCCCAAAGGTCTCCTTCATAAGATGACATTCACCAGAACCTCAAGGAAGTAGCTGAATCATGTTGAGATCTTGGGAAATACACTTTTAGGCAAAGCAAAACAGCAAATTTAAAGACCCTGAGGACACAAGATACTTTTAAGTGGTGCACAGTGAAAGATGTTTAAATGGGATGTCCCATCAAAATGTAGGTGGTTTTTGTAAAATGTTTCGCAGATTGTATTTTTCTTTTTTCTAAAATCAGTTTTATGGAGACATAATGAACATTAACAAAATGATACATATTACATGCATAGTTTGATAACATTTAACAAATGAATATGCTTATTTAATCATGACTAAAGTCAAGACATAGGAAGTTCTTTTATGCCCCATACTTCCAACCCTATAAACTACCACTGGTCTCTAGTTCTACCACTATTGATTCATTTTGTTTTAGAGCTTCATTGAAATGTAATAATACTGTTGTGAAATGAATTGCTGTCTATGCTCCTCCAAATTCATATGTGGAAGCCCCAATCTCCTTTATGACTTCACACAGTGACAGGGCTTTTTAAAGATGTTACTAAGGTTAGATGATGTCATAGGTTGGGCCCTTATCCAATAGGACTGGTGTCCTCAGAAGAAGAGATAGAGACACCAGGGATGTTTTTCACAGAAAAGGCCACGTGAGGACAGAGCAAGATGGTAGGTATCTGCAAGCCAAGGACAGACACCTCAGGAGAAACCACACCTACAGATACCTTGATTGTGGGCTTCATTCCTCCAGAACTTTAAGAAAATAAAGCTCTGTCCACCCCATTTGCAATATTGTTATGGCAACCCTAGCGGATTAATATACATATCATATGTATAAATTGGTGTGTCTAGTTTTTTTCACTAAACGTATTTATCTTTTTATGCTTTGGACATCATAAATAAAGCTACTGTGAGCATTTTTTTTGGGGGGCGGGATTGCTGGGGATTGAACTCAGGGCGCTTGACCACTGAGCCACATCCCCAGCTCTATTTTGAATTTTTTGTTTAGAGACAGGTTCTCACTGAGTTGTTTAGTGCCTCACTTTGCTGAGACTGGTTTTGATGTCATGATCCTCCTGTCTCAGCCTCCCGAGCCATTGGGATTTCAGGTATATGTACTGTGAGCATTTTCAAACAACTTGTTTTGTAGACATAAGTTTTTATTTATTTTGAATAAATACCTGGAGTGGAATTGCTGTGTTTTTAGGTAACTTTGTATTTGCTTTGGTAAATAACTTCTAAACTTCTTTGCAGGATGGAAATATTATATTATGTTCCCAAAAGAAGTGTATGAATATTCTAGTTGCTTCACATCTTTATCAACAATTGGTATTGTCAGTGCTTCAAATTTTAGTGTCATAATAAGTTTGAAGTGATGTATCATTGTGATCATTTCTAGACTTCCAGAAACCCATGTGCCTTTAACCTAGTTTGGCAGCATGGTGTTATGGTGACCTCTATAACATTATTTTTTAACTATGTAAGAATGATATTTTTTCCAACTTTAATTGCTAGAAGAGTAGAGTGGAGTCATACTGCAGATTAGTAACAGTCACAGTATTTCTGAGTATTCAAGAGTATGTTACTACTTCCTGGGTGTTAAGTCTTAGACTAGTCACTTAATCTTTCTGAATTTATTTCCCTAATCTGCACAATAGATTTAATAATTAGCTTCCTTGAAGAATTGATGTTAGTAGTACTTGTAATATATATGTCTCATAATTATTAAACAGTTTCTATGCAATGCGTTGTGCAAAGCATATAAAATTCAATCTCATTTCCGAGACAGTGTGGTATAGGATTATCTTAGTTTATCTTTGTTTTCGCATGGTATATTAGGGTTATACAGAAAATGCAAACTAGTAGTGTATATGTCCGTGCAGAGGAATAGAAGAAAAGGGGGGAAAGGAGGGCAGAGAGAATATAAGGATTTAGCTGACATGGCATTTGGGGCTCACATGATATTGGGGGGGTTGGCAAATATGACATCTCCAGTGTAGGCTAGGAGGCTAGGAAACCAGAAAAATGTTGGCTACTGCAATGTCTAGTGCAATGGCAGCTTAGAGGCATAATTCCTTAGTCTTAGGACCTCAATCTGCTTTCTTTAAGGTCTTCAAATGATTAGATGAGGCCTGCCTACATTAATCTGCTTTATTGAAAATCTGATTTAAATGTTAATCACATTTAAAAAAAATTCTTTGTAGAACAACTAGACTTGTATTTGATCCTATATCTTGACACCCAAGTCAAGTTGACACCAAATTTATTTTTACAGATGGTGACACTGATACACAAGGATGTAGCATGATTAAAGTAACTTTGGATGGAAGTGGTGGAATAGATCTATGAATAAATCTGATTCCACTTCTTGGGTGTTACCACTTTATTTCTCATTGTAACATCTGGAACAACCATTTTACTTTGGTAGGTAACTGCCATTGTTTAGAAAAGTAAGGTCCAGAGGGTCTGAGAGAAAGCTAAGAGACAAAAATCTACAAAATCCAAATCACCATCACAAAGGTGGATAGAAGAGAAGAATCAGAAGAGACGAGAAGAATGGAATTGTGGAATGACTCTGGGACCAGGTGGGTAGTCCACCTAAAACAACTAAAAAATTTTTAAAAAATAGATGAAGCAATTGTTCTATGATGTGGGCAATCTCCCTGAGTTGAGGTGATTGAGCAGAAAGTGAGTCCAGGAAGAATAAGGCAGTTAGGAATCACAAGGCAGAGTACAATGTTTCAGGGGGAGAAGGATGGAAAGAGCCAAAGCATGATGACCTCCCAGATCTAAGGTCTTTTTGGATTCCTCAGCTGAGTACTGATTAGCCTTTGATATGAGGAAATTAACCAAGGTTAGAGAAAGAACCACTCAGAAGGAGCAGAGGGAACAACCTCTATAGCAAGAATAGTTTGTGTTACCATCAGCCAGAGTGTAAAATTTTAGAATTTGAGGTGTACTCTGTCACACACTAAGAAAGGTACTACCTCAGTTATAGAGCAAAATTTGCTTTAGACCAATGACACCTCTTATTTATCTAACTAAAGTTAAAACCAGTCTAGAAAGGATGAAACTGTTTCTATGTGACATAACTCTGTCCTAGAAAATAGCTAAAGAATATTTATAGAAATACAAACATTCTAGGGCTGGGGTTGTGACTCTGTGGTAGAGCTGTTGCCTGGCATGTGTGATATCCTGGGTTCAATTCTCAATGCTGCATATAAATAAATAAGTAAATAAATAAATAAATAAATGTATATCGTCAACTAAATAAATGTTTAAAAAATACACATATTCTGGATACAAGAAGGTAAAATTCAATTGAATATTACTAGGCATGAAAACAACCTGGAAAATGCAACCCATAATGTCCTTATTGTGAAAAATTAATTATTGTGACAAAGATTGCTTCATCTATCAGTTAACATTCAAAATTAATACAGCTTACAACACTGATAGACACAGACATTACTATAGTTTATACTATATTCCAAATTTTTAAAAAGGTAGAAGAATGGTTATTTATGTAGAGACATAGAAGAGATAAAAACAATATTGAGCTTCTAGAGATAAAAACTATAATGTCTGAAATAAAAAATGCACTGGAAGTAATTAGTAGCAATTAGATATTGCAGAGGAAATGATTATTACATTTGGAGATACGGCAGTACAAATCTACAAATGGAAGAAGTTGATAAAAACAAGAGGAAAATCCTATTTTCTACACACTATTTTAAGGAATGTACATATATTACCTCATTTAATATTAACCTAATTCTAAAAAGGTGTAATTATTATCCTCATTTTACACATGAACTGAGACATAGAGAAATTAGTTAATTCATTATACAAAGTCACACGGCATCCAAGTGCCTGAGCCTGTGTCAGAATGCAGACAGTTGGTTCCAGAATTCTGTAGTCTTACATCCTGCTGTGGGCAGAATCAAAGCAAGGGAAGAATTATCTTTAAAATAGAAAATGAAGCCACATTTAAATTCCAAAGCCACTGAGGAATTTGTAAACTTAGTGTAGGGTGGTATTGTGGATTTGGTGTAAGTTTCATCAAAGGTAGCTATCTGAGCTGTGTTTTGGATGAATGTCTCAATATTGCATTCCTTTTCACAAATTCCCTTTTGTGCAAATGAACAACTTTCTCAATAGTTTTTACACCAAATAATTTTTTCTCTGCTTTGTACATGATTGTATATACATAGATATTTTTATATGATTTGGATATGATTTTTTTCTGATTTGTATAGGATTATCAGGGTTTCTTTATACTTTTATTGTGGGTGAGCACTTTTCCACTGAGCCACATCCCCATCCCTATTTTGTATTTTATTTATAGACAGGGTCTCACTGAGTTGCTTAGCACCTGGCTTTTGCTGAGGCTGGCTTTGAACTTGCAATCCTCCTGTCTCAGCCTCCCAAGCTGCTGGGATTACAGGTTGCCACCATGCCTAACCTTCTTTATTCTTTTGCTTTTAAGAAACTCAATTTCTACAAAGGAATAGTGGTACAGGTAAGAAACAACAATGCTATAAGATAATATTTAACTATTCATGTCTCACCACCATTCCATTGGACATTCTCCACTTGTGGAAGGCCAGATGTGTACTGGGTATTTTGGGTTGCTGAAACTTTAACTGTATGTCATCATGTAGAAATTTCTTCAGGGTATATGCCTAAAGTGGAATTTCTTGGCATATGGTAGGAACATTTAACTTTGCTGGATAATGCCAATTTGTCTTACAAAGTTGTTTTATCAACTTATATTCCCCCACTGGTGTGCAAGAATTCCTGTTGATCCACATCCTCTGAAACCAGTATTTTCATACTTTTCAATTTTTTCTTCTTTGATAGGTGTGAAATAATACCTTATTTTGGTTTTTGTGTGAATACTTATTCATCTCGCTATTGTGTCTCTAGATGTTAGAATGCACCCACCAATATCCAGCAGGAAATCAATGTGCATATTCATTGAGTGGATGAATAAAGTTCATACTTTTGTACTGGTTTATTAAGAGCATGGCATTGCTATATAGAGAGATAAAGGAGACAGGGTGAGAAATTTGGGACATATATGAGGACATTATTTATAGGAAAGGTAAGATTTAAAAAAAATAAATTGAAAATCTATATCATCAATTGAAAGACACAGTGGCTAGGTTAAGTGACAAAAATCATATTTCTGTGCTGTCTTTGTTCTGTTTACTCCCCAAATTCAGGCAAGTAATTAAGGATAAAAATTATTTGCACCAACTTAATTTCTTAAGACTAATTATTTGCTTCATAGCAAACAAAGGAGAAAAATCATCTTGTCTTGCTTTAATATATTAAAATTTGTCAAGAAATCATATGAGAGTTGTGTATGTTATATGTCTATGTTTTAGCCATCAGTGATATTAAGTCATTGGATTTTTTTATGATTAAGACTGCATGCTGAGATAAATGAGTCATTTGTAAGAAACCTGTCCTGATGATGAATCACCCATTGTTTCTAAGAGAAGATGTGAGCAGTGCTAATGCATACTTCAATGTAAGAGCTGTTTTACTATTAAAAAGTTCCCTCAGAATTAGAGAAAAATCATTAAAACAAAACAAAATAAGCAAGCAAGCAAACAAACTAAAAACCCTGATACCATAGAAAACTGACTTAGTTGTTTTGGTTTACAAACTGGAGTTTTATAATTCTCAGTGGATAAGTAAATACCTATGCAACTGGATGTTCTGTTTACTTAATATATTTATACAGGCTAGGTGATTACCTCTGTGTTCTGTGAATAATTATGCAGAATTTCACTATAATTCAGTCATGCCTTTCTGGGCACTACAGCATTTCATCATGTCATTCAGATTGTTATTTTCATACAGGTACACCTGTTTTCTTATTAAGGAAATATTGGTCCTTTCCTTTGAAAAGAAATAGCACATACACATATACCAGTTCTTTGATACTGACGTTTGCAATACTGGAAAGAAGGATTCCTCAAATATATTGTGTTTACATTAGTATAATCTACATCTAGAATCATCATCTTAAAGGGAGGTTTGTGTTTGACACAGAAAGTGATGGGCATTTATTCAACTGAAAAGTATAGCTAATTTGAGAATACAAATTAGCAATGTAAGGTTCTTAAATACTCATATCAATCAATTTGTGTATTTGCAGAATTAGATTTATTAGTGTAGGCAAAGTGAACTAAACTTCAGAGGACAAGTCATAGGATTGGCAAAATTTGATGGAAACAGCGAGCATAGAGGAAACTAAGAGCATTCATATTTTCAGTCACTTATTTATCTATTTTCTCTTTCAGGTTTTCATCTTTCTCTTATGAAATTACTTAGTTTATATTATATGCAAAGTTATCTGTTAGGTACTGTTATAAATGTGATTGTGTCCCAACCCTAAGCACATCAGAATGTGACCTTATTTGGAAATAGGATGTTTCCAGATATAATTAAAATGAAACGAGGTAATACTGGAATAGTAGTTGGAGAACTTACACTAATGCAATGAATAAAGTTTGGGATTTGGTGCTGGTTTTCTATGAGAATAATAAACCCTACTCCAATATGCCTGGTATATATGTAAAAGGTGGAAATACAGACACAGACTCACACATAGGGAGAATGCCATGTAACACTGGAGTTGTGCTCCCATAAACTGAGGAATTACCAAATGGTGGAAGAGAAGCCTAGAACACAGCCCCTAACACTTTCAGGGGGGACATGGTCCTCCTGACTTGAAATTACACTTCTGTTCTCCAGAACTATAAGGCAATACATTTCTGTTGGTCTAAGCCACCCCACTGATGGTACTTTTATTTTGGCAGTCCTAGTGAGCCATACAGAAGGGGTTGCTTTATAAAGAACTATTCATCTCTTTTAGGGAGCTACAAATAGGTAATTAAAATAAAGCAAAGAACAGATAATAGTGGAATAGAGTATAAAGAACAAGTTATGTTGGATGTTGGAGGAAGGAATACTAGCAAGGAAATTAGTTTTATTTCCCTCCAGAGAATGTAAGATGGATAGCTGAAATGATATTGGCAGTGACTATTTTGGTATTAGATATAACTTTGATCTTTAGAAATTAATTTGCTTCTTTTTTTTAGATTTTCTTTTCAATTTTACTTGGTTAAAATCAAATTCATGGTCCACCTGTAGCATGTTTATTGGCTTTTATGAAGTGTATTCTTTATTTCCCAACTTTGTTCATGTTCCCATCCTATATCCGGTAAGGTACTAGTTTCCCCTTCTTTCTGTCTGGATTCCAGGTCATATTACCTTGATGATTTTATGTGCCCTTAAAAGCCATCCTTAAGTTCATCCCAAAATAGAAGAATATGTTTAGGACCACACATGAAAAAGAAGAATGAAATGAAATTGAAGTGGAATAAGGATGGGTATAAGGAGCTGCTAAGCAGGGTGGGGAAGTTTGCCTCAGGGAAACTTGACACCAGGCTTCCAGGTAGAGCATGAAGTATTCTTGTTCAGGTCAGAAACAGCAAAAAGGTAGCAACGAGATTGTATTTCTCTTTCTTGTCCATGATATGTGATTAATCATATGTTCCCTCTTGGTCCACTGAAGTTTTAGAAATATGTTTTAACATAATGTAGCCAACTATGCCAACAGATCACAGCTGAGACACAGGGTGAAACTTTCTTTTTATTTGTGCCAAAATGGAAGAGGGGAGGGAAGGATATGGGTCATCTCTAGGGTTAGGGTAAGGAGAAACCAATTTACCTGATAAACTCTGGTAGCTAAATAATGGTAAGAAACTGCAACTTAAATGGAAAGTGAAAATATGCATAAATACCGTAAACATTTTATTTTAACCTATACATTTTAAAATATTTTGATGTTGAGCAAAGACTTTTTTTTTTTTGCCAATTAGAATTCAGCCTCATCCCTTTTGTATCAAGCCCCACTTGTAAGACAACATCTAAGATTTCCAGTGTGAACAGATTTAAAAAAGAACAAAGACTTAAATACATATAGAAAATTTTCTGAGTGAATAATTCTGGATACTAATGACTTTTTCTCTGTCTCTTGTACTTGACAGCCAATAACAGTGTTTTAAAATATAAACGCCATTTATCAATCTCTATTATCCAAATTAGTTTTCACAGAAACAAGCATTTTCCTTTCACACTTCTATTTATATTGATTTTCATAAAATAGATTACATAATGAGATTGACAAGTCTAACAGGTAGGAGATTGGGGACCACTATTATTGGTAAAGGAAAGGAAAAAGTAGATAATAATGATAGAAAATCATCTAATAGCTGTGATATTTCATTATTTTCTGGACATCAGGCTTTATAAAAAGAAAGTATGGTATTAGTTAGTCTGGAAAATGGAATTGGTAGAGATTTATTTTAAAAGCAGTTCTAATAGTATTTTAAAAGATCAGAGGTGTTAAAGAGAAGAGGAGGCTAATGGTGAGATCTGGCCGAGAGCGGAGCTGGTTGTAGGCTCCAGCGGGGAGTTTGGGCACTTCAGTGCCATTCTGCAGCTTCCCTGGCAGAGAAAGACCATCTTCAGCTGCCTGAGCCCTTGGAGCTGAGCTCAGGTCTTCCGGCGGGGCCGCAGCGCTGCAACTCCTGGTTGCCTCTGCCCGGAAGCATTGATCATTCCCAACCTGGAGTTAGTGGGACAGCAGCTATCTTGGTCACTGCTTGATGAAGCACCTCTCAAATCTGGAAATCTGCAGGGACACTTTAAGTCTTTAGGGGAAATGGCAATCCCTCGGATTTGCACCACTAGAGGGGAAGATACACGAGCAACATGAGAAAACACGGGAAGAAAGTGTCCCAAACAAACCTAGATGATACATCAAGAGAACCCAAAGACAGCATGGTAGAAGGAATGACAGAAAGGGAGTTCAGAATGTTCATAATTAAAATGATCCGAGAAGAGAATGATGTGACAAGAGAGCAGATTCAGGCTATGAATAATCAGCTAATAGAGCAATTGCAGGAAGCAAAAAATCATTTCAATAAAGAGATAGAAGTTAGGAGAAAAAAAAACAGAAATCCTTGAAGGAAACAAGGAAATGAAGGAAACAATAAACCAAGTGAAAAACTCAATAGAAAGCATAATTAACAGAATAGATCACTTGGAAGACAGAACCGCAGACAAGGAAGACAAAATATTTAATCTTGAAAACAAACTCTAACAAACAGAGAAGACGGTTAGGAATCAAGAAGGAAACCTCCAAGAAATATGGGACATCAAGAAAAGACCACATTTAAGAGTTATTGGGATTGAGGAAGACAGAGATACAAACCAAGGGTATGAATAATCTGTTAAATGAAATAATATCATAAAATTTCCCAAATATGATGAATGAGATGGAAAATCAATTACAAGAGGCTTACAGGACACCAAACACACAGAATTACAACAGATCCACACCAAGGCACATTATAATGAAAATACCTAACATACAAAACAAAGATAGAATTTTAAAGGCTGCGAGAGAAAAGCATCAGATTACCTACAGGGGGAAACCAATAGGGATATCAGCAGATTTCTCAGCCCAGATCCTAAAAGCAAGAAGGGCCTGGAACAACATATTTCAAGCTCTGAAAGAAAATGGATGCCAACCAAGAATGTTATACCCAGCAAAACTTACCTTCAGATTTGATGACGAAATACAATCCTTCCATGATAAACAAAAGCTTAAAGAATTCACAAAGAGAAAGCCTGCCCTACAGAACATTCTCAACAAAATATTTGAAGAGGAAGAAACGAAAAATAACAATCTCAGTCATCATGGGGAGGAACTACCCTAAAGAAAGAGTCCATCAAAGGAGAAACAAAGTTAAGCTACAAAACACAAAAAAGCTAAAATGGCAGGAAATACAAGTCATATCTCAATAATAACCCTGAATGTAAATGGCCTAAACTCATCAATCAAAAGACATAGACTGACAGACTGGATTAAAAAGAAAGACCCAACAATATGCTGCCTTCAAGAGACTCATCTCATAGAAAAACATGCCCACAGACTAAAGGTGAAAGGTTGGGAAAAAACATACCACGCACATGGTCTGAGTGAAAGAGCAGGAGTTTCCATCCTCATTTCAGAGAAAGCAGACTTCAAGGCAAAGTCAATCAGAAGGGAAAAAGAAGGACATTTCATACTGCTTAAAGGAAGCAAAAATCAGCAAGACATAACAATCATAAATATTTATGCACAAACAATGGTGCACCCACATATGTCAATCAGACCCTTCTCAATTTCAGGAATCAAATAGACCAAAACACAATAATACTGGGAGACTTTAACACTCCTCCCTCACCATTGGACAGATCTTCCAAGCAAAAATTGAACAAAGAAACCATAGGACTCAATGACACAATTGCTAATTTGGACTTAACAGACATATATAGAATATTCCATCCATCAAAAAGCGAATACACTTTCTTCTCAGCAGTTCATGGCTCCTTCTCTAAAATAGACCATATGTTATGCCACAAAGCTACTCTTAGCAAATCCAAAAACATAGAGATATTACCTTGTATACTATCAGATCATAATGGAATGAAATTAGTTATCAATGATAAAGTTAAAAACAGAAACTACTCCAAGACCTGGAGATTAAATAATACGCTATTGAATGATACATGGATAACAGAAGACATTAGGGGGCAAATTAAAAGATTCTTAGAGGTCAACGAGAACAAAGATACAACATATCAAAATCTCTGGGATACTATGAAAACAGTGCTAACAGGAAAATTCATTGCTTGGAGTGCATTTAATAAAAGAATGAAAAGTCAACAAATCAATGACCTCACATTACAGCTCAAAGCCCTAGAAAAAGAGGAACAGATCATCACCAAAAGTAGTAGAAGACAGGAAATAATCAAAATCAGAGCTGAAATCAATGAAATTGAAACAAAAGAAACAATTCAAAAAATCGACAAAACAAAAACTTGGTTCTTTGAAAAAATAAACAAAATTGATAAACACTTAGCCTCGCTAACAAAGAGAAGGAGAAACTCCAAATTACTAAAATTCGTGATGGAAATGGAAATATTACAACAGACACAATTGAAATACAAAACATAATAAGAAGATATTTTGAAAATTTATACTCCAACAGAATAGAAAACCTCGAGGACATTAACAGGTTCCTAGAGACATATGAGCCACCCAAACTGAATCTGGAGGACATACACAACTTAAATAGATCAATTTCAAGGAATGAAATAGAAGAAGTCATCAAAAGCCTACCAAAAAAGAAAAGTCCAGGACCAGATGGATTCACAGCCGAGTTCTACAAGAACTCATTCCAATATTCCTCAAAGTATTTCATGAAATAGAGGAGGAGGGAACCCTTCCAAACTCATTCTATGAAGCTAATATCACCCTGATACCAAAACCAGAGAAGGACACAGCGAGGAAAGAAAATTTCAGACCAATATCCCTAATGAACATAGATGCAAAAATTCTTAGCAAAATTTTAGTGAATTGCATACAAAAGCATATTAAAAAGATAGTGCACCATGATCAAGTGGGTTTCATCCCGGGGATGCAAGGGTGTTTCAACATCCAGAAATCAATAAATGTAATTCCTCACATCAACAGACTTAAAGTCAAGAACCACATGATTATTTCAATAGATGAAGAGAAAGCATTTGATAAAATACAGCACCCCTTCATGCTCAAAACACTAGAAAAAATAGAGATAGTGGGGACATTCCTTAACTTTTTAAAGGCTATCTATGCTAAGCCCACAGCTAACATCATTCTAAATGGAGAGAAATTGAAAGCATTCCCCCTGAGAACTGGAACAAGGCAGGGATGCCCTCTTTTGCCACTACTATTCAACATTTTCTTGAAACTCTAGCCAGAGCAATTAGACAGACCAAAGAAATTAGAGGAATACGAATAGGAAAAGAAGAGCTCAAACTATCCCTATTTGCTGATGACATGATTCTCTATTTAGAAGACCCTAAGTATTCCACCAGAAAACTTCTGGAACTCATAAATGAATTCAGTAAAGTAGCAGGATATAAAATTAATGCTCACAAATCTAATGCATTTTTATTTGTAAGTGATGAATCTTCAGAGAGAGAAATTAGGAAAACTACCCCATTCACAATAACCTCAAAAAAAATAAAATACTTGGGAATCAATCTAACAAAAGAAGTGAAAGACCTCTACAATGAGAACTACAGAACACTAAAGAAAGAAGTTAAAGAGCATTTGAGAAGATGGAAAGATCTCCCATGTTCTTGGATAGGCAGAATTAATATTGTCAAAATGGCCATACTCCAAAAGTGCTATACAAATTCAATGCAATTCCAATTAAAATCCCAATGACAGACCTCATAGAAATAGAGCAAGCAATCATGAAATTCATTTGGAGGAATAAGAGACCCAGAATAGCTAAAGCAATCCTTAGCAAGAAGAGTGAAGCAGGGGGTATCACAATACCAGACCTTCAACTATACTACAGAGCAATAGTAACAAAAACAGCATGGTATTGGCACTACAATAGACAGGTAGATCAATGGTACAGAATAGAGGACACAGAGACAAACCCACATAAATACAGGTATCTCATACTTGACAAAGGAGCCAAAAACATACAATAGAGAAAAGACAGCCTCTTCATCAAATGGTGTTGGGAAAATTGGAAATCCATATGCAGCAAAATTAAAATAAACCCTATCTCTCACCCTGTACAAAACTCAACTCAAAATGGATCAAGGACCTAGAAATTAGACCAGAGACTCTGCTCCTAATAGAAGAAAAAATAGGTCCAAATCTTCATCATGTTGGCCTAGGACCAGATTTCCTTAACATGACTCCCAAAGTGCAAGAAATAAAAGCAGGAATCAATGATTGGGATAGAGTCAAACTAAAAAGCTTTTTCTCAGCAGAGGAAACAATCAGCAATGTGAAGAGAGAGCCTTCAGTGTGGGAGAAAATCTATGCCACACACACTTCAGATAGAGCACTAATCTCCAGAATCTATAAAGTGCTCAAAAATCTTTACACCAAGAACACTAATAACCCAATCAATAAGGAAATGAGCAGATACTTTACAGAGGAAGATCTACAATCAACAGATTTATGAAAAAATGTTCAACAGCCCTCGTCATAAGAGAAATTCAAATCAAAACCACCTTACGATTTCATCTTACCCCAACTAGAATGTCTTTTATTAAGAACACAGGCAACAACAGGTGTTGGCGAGGATGTGGGGAAAAGGGTACACTCATATATTGCTGGTGGGAGTGCAAGTTGGTGCAGCCACTCTGGAAAGCAGTGTGGAGATTCCTTAGAAAACTTGGAATGGATCCACCATTTGACCTAGGTATCCCACTCCTTGGTCTTTACCCAAAGGACTTAAAATCAGATTACTACAGTGATGCAGCCACATTCATGTTCATAACTGCTCAATGCATAATAGCTAGATTGTGGAACCAACCTAGATGTCCTTCAATAGATGAATGGCTAAAGAAACTGTGGTATATATACACAATGGAATATTACTCAGCCATAAAGAAGAATAAAATTATGGCATTTGTAGGTAAATGGATGATGTTGGAGACTATTATGCTACGTGAGATTAGCCAATCCCCAAAATCCAAAGGCCAAATGGTCTCTCTGATAAGTGAATGATGTTGCATAATGTGGGGTGGAATGATGGCAAGAATGGAGAAAGGATAGAGAGCATAGAGGGAAGGGAGGGGTGGGGTTGAGGTTGGGGGGTAAGAATAATAACAGTATGTGTGACAGACATCATTGCCCTGTGTACATGTATGAATGCATAGATGGGGTGACTCTACTTTGTGTACAACCAGAAAAACAATTGCTGTATTCCATATGTGTTCAATGAATCAAAAATTAAATTAAAAAAAAATTTAAAAAAAAAGAGAAGAGGAAATTGGTGAGAAGCAGGGATCAAAATTTACAGTCATCTGATAATTACAAATTAAGCTCCTAGTATGTTCTACATATTGATGTTTTATCAGGGAAGGAAAGAAAAATTCCTATCCTCATGAAACTTACATTTGTAATAAATGTATAAATACATAATCAAGTTATTATGAAGGTTGAGATGAAAAATGAACCAGGATAGGGAGAGAGATAATTAGTGTTGTTTCAGGAAAAGTTTTTTAAAGGGGCCTCTCTCATGATGTGAATTTTAAATAGAGACATTAGAAAATTCATAAATCTATGTGGCTGCCTTGAGGAGATCTTCCCAGACAGAGATAGGAATGACTTGGCAAAGTCACGACAAACGAGGAGACCATTTGGCTGAGAAAATTGAACAAACTGGCGGGGAGGAGCAGAAGATGCATGTCAGGCAAAGCCACATAGGAAGATGGGAATTGACTGGGAGGATGTTGGCAGACCAGCAAAATAATCTGCTTATATTTTATTTTATTTTTATTTTTTTATTTTTTTTTTGGAACTGGGAATTGAACTCAGGGACACTTGACCACTGAGCCACCCCAGCCCTATTTTGTATTTTATTTATAGACAGGGTCTCACTGAGTTGCTTAGGGCCTCGCTAAGTTGCTGATGCTGGCTTTGAACTAGTGAGCCTCCTGCCTTAGCCTCCGGAGTCGCTGGGATTACAGGCTGCTCTGTTTATATTTTAAAAGATCATTCTTTCAGCTGTGTGGAAATGGGAGTTGGCAATAATGGAACCTGTATTTATAGACTAGATTTTACTAAGCCCGGATTATATTAGTTTGAACCTCAGTCAGCATAAGGGCATCTTCAAGCCTATCTCCCCCCCAGAGTTCCCAAAATCTGCTTTCTCCTGGTGACTCCTATGTCACTCTCTGGCCTTTTGAAGCTCTCTAGGGATTGATAACATTATCCTAAAATTCATTCCCAGCTCTTCCCAATCTCACATTGCCCACATTCCAATCAGTCACTAAATCCTCTTTTCTTCTTTCTATTCCACTGCAAAAAACTGCTCTACCTATTATTTCAGGTCCCTAACCCACATCTCACAGACATTTTTCATTTAGCTTCCCAAGTGAAACTTCAAAAGTAGGAATTTTCTAAAGTACATTTTATTCTCCTGCTTAAAACCTTTTTCTGTCTCCCCACCCCCGCTTTTTTTTTCCCCCAATAGAGAGAACAAATTCTTTACATGATCCATAGGAGCCTTGGTAATCTTGCTCCTGCCGACTCGCCTTCTTCTCAAGCCTGTATCCCACCACTCTTTTCTTCCTATTCAGTATGTAACTACTCTTTGGTTATCTTTTGTTAAACATCCTAAGCTCTTTCCTGAGTGAAGGCTATTGTACTTTCCCATGAAATAGACAGCTGCCCCTGGTCTCACTTTCTTTCTCTTATTCTCTAAATCTCAGTTTTGTTGTTACAAGACTCCTCTGACCTCTGATGAGAACCTGGATTACATCAGTGTGTTTTCTTCACTGCACATAAATAAATCCTTCTGGACTGCAAGGTCCAAGGAAACACAGGCTATGTCCCCAGAATTGGTTTATTTCTGGCATATAATAGTGCTTAATGAATATGGGAATGAATGAATTAATGAATGAGTTATCCTTTTCATTCTATAGTAGTAGTCTTCTTTGATAATCGGTTATCATCTCTGTTATTGAGACTGTTCATGATACTGTTTGGTAGCAGCTATCTTTTTCTTTTTCCATGAGGAGATCAGTTTATCTAGCCATATTCTGTATGAAGATCTTCAGTATATACTATAATCTTGAATTCAAGAAGATTAGAGTAGATTGGGTAAAATAATGCAAGTATGGTTATAATTATTAGGCAATGTGTTTTCCTCCTTAAGACACTAGAAGGGAAGAAAGTGATTTGTCTTTATTCCTTTAGGTTCTTTTCTAAAATGGTACCTGCTAGTGAGTCATTTCTCACTCTATTATTTAAAATTGTTATCTACTACATCCTTCTCCCCACCATGTTCAATTTCCTTTTTCTGTTTATTCCATTATATTTAACATCCTATGACATACACATATATGTATATATTATATAAAAAGTTTATATAATATTTAATATAATATTTAATGAATATATAATATATAACATAATATACATATATAGAATAATTTATATTTATGTGTACATATATAATAATATATATGCTATTTAATGTGTAATATTATAATGCTGACATAGTATTACATGTAATGTTATTCATAGTATAATATATATGCATGCAAATCTGTTTCTGCATGTATGTGTGTGTATGTGTCTTTCTGCCATCCTCTGGAAAAGATCATTCTTTCAGCTTTTACACTATCATTTATACCTCTGGAATGAACCTACATTTCTTTTGACCACTGATGTATCTCTAAAATTAAAATGATGGCTTGAATATGGGGCTTATTCAATAAATTATTGAATAAATTCATCCTACTTATTGTGCGATTCATTGTGCAGGGTGGAGAAAGGTTAGTTGCAGTTGATGATGGGATGTTCACTGGAATATGGTATGAAACAATTGTGGAGGTGTTTGTCTGTGGAAGGTGAGAATCTGGCAACTAGACAGAAAGAGATGATGTTCTGGAAAAAAGAAACAGGAAAAAAGTTGCTAGAGTAATCCTACTAAACTGCCTCGTTAGCTTCCAGGAGCATTTGATGGGCCAGGTCTATATTGTTCTATGTATTTATTCTACTTTATATTTTAAAATTTAATTCTGAATTGTGTGGAATCTAAAAAGTTGAACCCATAGAAGTAGAAAGTAGAATATTGTTTTGTAATTTCTTAAGGGCATTATCACTTAATCAGCCATTCTAGTTGAGAGTGATCTCTTCTTTTTCTAAGGAGTCTCTTATTGGTTCTTCTGTTTTAATGTTTGTTATTACAGTTTTTATGCAATTACATCTTATCTCTTCAATTTTTTTAAAGGTAGGTATACCTCCACCAAGAGTACATTGCACCTTACACAGTAGTGATCAATAAATATATTCCAAATTGAGTCAATATTCTTTCAGGACAATAGTGACCAGTGTGAGCAGTTGGGGAGCATCTAAAAAAGGTGCATAAGATTCAAACTGAATACTAATACCATTCACCTGTGTTATGTTCACATTTATTTATATTTATACCTGCCTAATAAGAATGGCTATTCAGGAAATGCCACAAGGTCTCTTACAAAGCAATTCAGGTAGGGCTGTTTGGGAGATAAAATGACTTAATCATTTGAGTTTGATGATTTCCGTGGTTTCCTTAAGCACAATTTATTTTATGATTTTTTTTCTCTGCAAGTAGAAAATGATAAAAGCAGTGAAGTTTCACTTTATTGCCATTTCTCTCATTATTTCAGCAAAAAATCCAGGCCAAATCTAAACTTAGGATAATGTGTGACTCTAACTTCTTTCACAGTAAACCTGTGACCTCTATGTCATGCAGGCTGAAAAATTTGGAACACAGGCTGTTGCTGCTCAAATTACAAGTCCTGTCCCATTGAAAGGTTGCAAAGAGGCATTCCGTTGAGTGTATAGGTTTTTAAATGAGAGTTTACCACTCATCCTTCTCACTTTTTATCCCTCATTGATTTTTTTTTTTTTCTTTTTTATTGAACACAAATGGAGTACAGCTATTGTTTCACTGGTTGTACACAAAGTAGAGTCACACCATCTGTGCGTTCATGCATGTACACAGGGCAATGGTATCTGTCACACATTCTGTTATTAATTTTACCCCCCACCCACCCCCACCCCTCCCTTCCCTCTATGCTAGCTATCTTTCCTCCATTCTTGCCATCTTTCCCCCCCACATTATGCATCATCATTCATATATCAGAGAGACCATTCGGCTTTTGGATTTTTGGGATTGGCTGATCTCACTTAGCATAAGAGTTTCCAACATCATCCATTTACCTACAAATACCATAATTTTATTCTTCTTTATGGCTGAGTAATATTCCATTGTGTATATATACCACAGTTTCTTTATCCATTCATCTACTGAAGGGCATCTAGGTTGATTCCATAATCTAGCTATTGTGAATTGAGCAGCTATGAACATTGATGTGGCTGCATCACTGAGGCAATCTGATTTTAAGTCCTTTGGGTATAAGCCAAGGAGTGGGATAGCAGGGTCAAATGGTGGATCCATTCCAAGTTTTCTAAGGAATCTCCACACTGCTTTCCAGAGTGGCTGCACCAACTTGCACTCCCACCAGCAATGTAAGAGTGTACCCTTTTCCCCACAACCTCGCCAACACCTGTTGTTGCCTGTGTTCTTGATAAAAGACATTCTAATTGGGGTAAGATGAAATCTTAAGGTGGTTTTGATTTGCATTTCTCTTATAACGAGTGATGTTGAACATTTTTTCATAAATCTG
>JAJEJO010050221.1:1938412-2042638 GCA_020662805.1 Glaucomys volans
CAGGTAGATCAATGGTACAGAATAGAGGACACAGAGACAAACCCAAATAAGTACAGGTATCTCATACTTGACAAAGGAGGCAAAAACATGCAATGGAGAAAAGACAGCCTCTTCAACAAATGGTGCTGGGAAAACTGGAAATCCATATGCAGCAAAATGAAACTAAACCCATATCTCTCACCCTGTACAAAACTCAACTCAAAGTGGATCAAGGACCTAGAAATCAGACCAGAGACTCTGCACCTAATAGAAGAGAAAATAGGTCCAAATCTTCATCATGTTGGCCTAGGACCAGATTTCCTTAACATGACTCCCAAAGCGCAAGAAATAAAAGCACGAATCAATGATTGGGATAGAGTGAAACTAAAAAGCTTCTTCTCAGCAAAGGAAACAATCAGCAATGTGAAGAGAGAGCCTTCAGAGTGGGAGAAAATCTTTGCCACACACACTTCGGACAGAGCACTAATCTCCAGAATCTACCAAGTACTCAAAAATCTTTACACCAAGAACACCTCATTGATTTTTTTAAATACCAGAAATGCTTTCAAACTTCTGCCAGAAAATGAATTTCTGTAGAAGACCACAAAGTTGCTTTGAGTAGCGTATATACTGTTCAACCAAGATAATATCACTGGCCACAGAAGCATCTTTTAAATTGAATGTATGTCTATATTACTCTTTTATATTTCACCTAGTTTCACCATTTTTTATGCTTCCAAGTAACTTTCTTAAAATTGAAAATAACACTAAGGGATTTCATTGTAAAATGAGCTACTCTCTTACAAGACAATTGAATTCTTTTTTTTAAATTTGTTCTAATTAGTTATTCATGACAGCAGAATGCATCTTAACTTAGAAAATGCATACCAATTAGCATACAAATCTGATAACTCCCACTTCAGAAAAAACCTTGACTTTTCCTGACTACATTTATATTTCTCTGCCTCCTTCTGTAATAGCTTTGCTCCCTGTCTTGCTGCTTTTCCTTAGAGACCAAAGTGTCCAAAGTGTTGGTCATGCTTCCATACACATGGCTGCAAAACCTTCGTCAGCATCAACTATTTTAGGGTTTCATATACTGTAGTTAGCTATAGTTACCTAGTGAACATTTCTTATTATAAACCTTCACATCACCACAATTTCAAATGTCAGGAGCCAAAGTAAATATTGTACTTAAAAATTTCACTCCCACTTTTATTTCCTAATTACTCTCGATAATAGCATTGGAGTGTGCTGTGTATAAAGATGGTGACAGTGTGAAAGAAGGTATTTTGGAGCCACACAATTGAATCAACCCAGAGTGCAATGTTCACAGGATATTCTAAAAGATGTCTAACTTGGATATTGATCTGGATCAGGAGCACATCATTCTCTTCTTCTGACCAGGCAGTTCATAATACACTTCCCGAATGACATCATTTATATTCCTCTCTGTTATTATCTGCTCCAACACATCATTTGTGGTTTCAACCATCACTTCTTTTGTCTTCTAGAAGACGACATTTTCAGTAAGGAAGGTCATCAACTTATCAGATAATGTCTTTAGATGAATAAAAGTTCTGATAAGTGTCTGAAGAATTTAAGTTCTCCATTATTCTCAAATAATGTCTCAGAAGCAGACTTCATAGTCTCCATGGTATGTTTTTTTGAGCAGAGTAGAAATACACCCAGCATTTCCTTGTGAAATAAAACTTAATATTCTCCTAAAGATATTTTCAATTCTATCCCTTCAAGATTAATGATTGAAAAGGAAGAATGCTCTTCATATTTTATTATGATTTCGAATTCATGTATGTTTATCTAGAAAGTTAGAGGTAATTTGTATAAAGTGACCTGAACACAAATATATTCAAATAAGAGTAGATAAGATATTCTCAGGTCATTGGTATTATTTTCAACCATCTTCCCATTTATTCTTCAATGGATAATTCTTAATGTCCTTCCATCATCAGTTTTCATTCTATAGTATAGAGGATGTTATCATTTTTCATTGAATTTTTTAGTCAGCCAGCATTGACTGAATAGAGGTTGGTGCCAGGAGCTATTCTAAGAAGCTGATGGAAGAGATCCAAATTATTTTCTTTTTTTTTTTTTAATTTTTACAGACTTCATTTTGATTCACTGTACACAAATGGGATACAAATTATAATTTCTATGGTTGTGCATGATGTACCCCCGACCCAATTATCCAAATATCATCAACCACTTATCAGGGAAAATATTCATCCTTTGTTTTTGGGGGGGATTGGCTTATTTCACTTAGAATGATAATCTCCAATTCCATCCATTTATCTGTAAATGCCATAATATTATTCTTCTTTATGGCTGAGTAGTATTCCATTGTGTGTATATACCACAGCTTCTTTATCCATTCATCTGTTGAAGGGCATCAAGGTTGGTTCTATAGTCTAGCTATTGTGAATTGAGCTTCTATAAACATTGATGTGACTGTGGTACTGTAGTGTGCTAATTTTAAGTCCTTTCAGTATAAACCAAGGAGTGGGATAACTGGGTCAAAAGGTAGGTCCATTCCAAGTTTTCAGAGGAATCTCCACACTGCTTTCCAGAGTGGCTATACCAATTTGCAACTCCACCAGCAATGTAAAAGTGTGCCTTTTCCCCCACAGCCATGCCAATGGCTATTATTGTTTGTGTTCTTGATAATAGCTATTTTAATTGGAGTAAGATGAAATCTTAGAATTGTTTTAATTTGCATTTCTCTAATTACTAGAGATATTGAATACTTTTTCATATATTTATTGATTGTCTGTACATCCTCTTCTGTAAAGTGTCTGTCCAGATCCTTGGCCCATTTATTGATTGGGCTCTTTGTATTTTTGGTGTAAAATTTTTTAAGTTCTTTATAAATTTTGGAGATTAGTGCTCTAACTGAAGTGCATGTGGAAAAGATTTTCTCCCATTCTGTAGGCTCTCTTTTCACATTATTGATTGCATCCTTTGCTGAGAAAAAGCTTTTTTGTTTGAGTCCATCCCATTTATTGATTCTTGCTTTGGTTTCTTATGCTTTGGGAGTCTTATTAAGGAAGTCTGATCCTAAGCCAACATGATGAAGATTTGTGCCTACTTTGTCTTCTATTTGGTGCAGGGTCTCTGGTCTAATTCCTAAGTCCTTGATCCATTTTTAGTTGAGTTTTGTGCAGGATGAGAGATTTGGGTTTAATTCCATTTTGTTACAAATGGATTTGCAGTTTTAACAGCACCATTTGTTGAACAGGCTATCTTTTTCCATTATATGTTTTTGATTACTTTGTACAGTATGAGGTAACTGTATTTTTGTGGGTTTGGCTCTGTGTCTTCTATTCTGTACCATTGGTCTGCCTGTCTATTTTGGTGCCAGTACCAGGCTGTTTTTGTTACCTCTTGCTTCACTCTTTTTGCTCAGGATTGTTTTGGCTATTCGAGGTCTCTTATTCTTCCAGATGAAGCTCATGATTGCCTTCTCTATTTCTATGACGAATGTCATTGGAATTTTAATTGGAATTGCATTGAATCTGTATAGTGCTTTGGTAGAATGACTATTTTGACAGTATTCTGCCTATCTAAGAACATGGGAGATCTTTCCATCTTCTAAGGTTTTTCTCAATTTCTTTCTTCAGTGTTCTCTAGTTTTCATTGTAGAGATCTTTCACCTCTTTTGTTGGATTGCTTTCCAAGTATTTTATTTTTTTGAGGCTATTGTGAATGTATTGGTTTTCCTAATTTCTCTTTCAGAGGATTCGTTGTTTATGAAAAGAAATGCATTAGATTTGTGCATATTGATTTTATATCCTGCTACTTTGCTGAATTCATTTATTAGTTCTAGAAGTTTTCTAGTGGAGTTTTTTTTGGGTCTTCTAAATATAGAATCTAAAAAATAATGACAGCTTGAGTTCTTCTTTTCCTATTCATATTCCTTTAATTTCTTTGGTCTGTCTAATTGGTCTGGCTAGTGTTTCAAGGACAATGTTGAATAGAAGTGGTGAAAGAGGACATCCCTGTCTGCTTCCAGTTTTTAGAGGAAATGCTTTCATTTTTTCTCCATTTACGTAGATGCTCCATTGTTTGTGGCATAAATATTTAAAATCATTATGTCTTGCTGGTTTATGGTTCCCTGAATTTATTTAGAGTGATGTTGACTGTGGGCTTAGCATAGACAGCCATTACAACGTTCAGGTATGTTTCGACTATCCCTATGTTTTCGAGTGTTTCAAGTGTGAAGAGGTGCTGTATTTTATCAAACACTTTCTCAGCATTATTATTTATCTTGAAATAATCACATAATTCTTAACTTTAAGTCTATTGATGTGATGAATTACGTTTATTGATTTCTGGATGTTGAACCAACCTTGCATCCCTGGGATAAACCCCACTTGATCATGGTGCACTATCTTTTTAATATTTTTTTATGCAGTTTGCAGAATTTTGTTAAGAATTTTTGCATCTATGTTCATCAGTGATATTGGTCTAAAGGTTTCTTTCTTTGATGTGTCTTTGTCTGGTTTTGGTATCAGAGTGATACTAAATAGAATGAGTTTGGAAGGGCTCCCTCCTTTTCTATTTCATGGAATACTTTGAGGAGAATTGGTATTAGTTCTTCTTTAAAGGCCGTGTAGAATTCAGCTGAGAATTCATGTGGTACTGGGCTTTTCTGGGTTGGTAGGCTTTTGATGGCTTCTTCTATTTTGGTGCTTGAAATTGATCTGCTTAAGTTGTGTATGTCTTCCTGATTCAGTTTGGGAGGATTATATGTCTCTAAGAATTTGTCAATGTCTTCAATATTTTTTATTTTGTTGGAGTATAGATTTTCAAAGTAGCTTCTAATTATGTATTTCAATGGTGTCTATTGTGATTTTTCCATTTTCATCACAAATTCTAGTAATTTGAGTTTTTTCCTCTCCTCTTCATTAGTGTGGCTAAGGGTTTATCAATTTTGTTCATTTTTCAAAGAACCAACTTTTTGTTTGTCAATTATTTGAATTGTTTCTTTTGTTTCAATTTCAATGATTTCAGCTCTGATTTTAATTATTTCCTGTCTTCTACTACTTTTGGTGTTGATCTGTTCTTCTTTTTCCAGAACTCTGAGATGTAATGTTAGGTTATTTAGTTGCTGACTTTTTATTTTCTTTATGTATGAGATCAATGCAATCACTTCCCCCTCAGTACTGCTTTCAGTGTCCCAAAGATTTTGATATGTTGCGTCGTTGTTCTCGTTTACCTCTAATAATTTTTTTTCCCTTCCTGATGTCTTCTGTTATCATTGCTTCATTCAATCGCATATTATTTAGTCTCCAGGTGTAGAAGTAGTTTTTGTTTTTTATTTTATCATTGATTTCTAATTGCATTTCATTATGATCTGATTGAATCCAAGGTAGTATCTCTATTTTTTTGTATTTATTAATAGTGTCTTTGTGGCCTAGTATATGGTCTATTTTAGAGAAGGATCCATGAGCTGCTGAGAAGAAAGTGTATTCACATGATGATGGATGGAATACTCTATACATGAAATACTCTATACAAGTCCATATCATTGATTGCATTATGTAGTTCTGTAGTTTCTTTGTTCAGTTTATGTTTGGAGGATCTATCCAGAGAGTGGTATGTTAAAGTCACCCACTATTATTGTGTTTTGGTCTATTTGATTCTTAAAATTGAGAATGGTTTGTTCGATGTATCCAGATGCTCCATTGTTTGGGACATAAATATTTAAAATCATTGCTGATTTATGCTTCCCTTACGCAGTATGAGATATCCTTCTTTATCCCTTCTGACTGACTTTTGCTTGAAGTCTGCTTCATCTGATATAAGGATGGAAACCCCCACATTTTTACAGAGTTCCATGTGCATGCTATGTTTTTCTCCATCCTTTCACCTTTAGTCTTTGGATGTCTTTTCTTATGATATGAGTCTCTTGAAGGCAGCACATTATTGGGTCTTTCTTTTTAATCCAATCTGCCAGTCTGTCTTTTAATTAATGAGTTTAGTCCATTAACATTCAGGGTTATTATTGTGATATGATTTGTATTCCTGGTCATTTTGGTTTATTTTTTGTTTTTTACCTTGACTTGGTTTCTCCTTTGACTGGCTTTCCTTTAGGGTAGTTTCTCCCTTTGTTGACTTCATTGTTGTTTCTCTCTTCCTTCTCATGAAATATTTTGTTGAGAATGGTCTGTAGTGCAGGCTTTCTATTTGTAATTTTTTTTAGTTTTGTTTATCATGGAAAGATTTTATTTCACCATCAAATCTGAAGGTTAGTTTTGCTGGCTGTATTATTCTTGCTTGGCATCCATGTTCTTTCAGGGCTTGAAATATATTGTTCCAGGCCCTTCTTGTTTTTAGAGTCTGGGCTGAGAAATCTGCTGATATCTGTATTGGTTTCCCCTTATATGTAATCTGACACTTTTCTTTCACAGCCTTTAAAATTGTATCTTTATTTCATATGTGAGGTATTTTCATTATAATGTGCCTTGGTGTGGATCTGTTATAATTTTGCGCATTTGGTATCCCGTAGTCTTCTTGTATTTGATTTTCTATTTCATTCTTCACGTTTGGGAAATTTCCTGATATTATTTAGTTGAACATGTTGTTCATTCCTTTGGTCTGTTTCTCTGTGCCTTCCTCAATCCCAATAATTCTTAAATTTGGCCTTTTTATATTGTCTCATAATTCTTGGAGGTTTCGTTTATAATTTCTTAACATCTTCTGAGTTTTGTCAACTTTATTTTCAAGATGAAATATTTTGTCTTCATTGTCTGAGATTCTATCTTCCACAAGATCCATTCTGTTGTTGAAGCTTTCTATTGAGTTTTTAATTTGGTTTATTGTTGTTTTCATTTCAAGCATTTCTGTTTGGTTTTTTCAAAAGCTCTATTTATTGAAGTTCTCTTTTGCTTTCTGCATTTATTCTTTAACTGTTTATTGGAGTGATCATGCATTGCCTGCATTTGCTCTCTTATCTCATCTTTTACTTCATGGATCATTTTAATCATATAGATTCTAAACTCCTTTCTGTCATTTCTACTACCATGTTGTCATTGGATTCTGTCAAAATAGTATCTTGGTTTGCTAGGGACACTTTTTCCCCTGTTTTTTCATATTATTTCTGTATATTACCCTCTACCAGTGAAGAACTGAGATACTGCAGCTTCCTCTCTGTAGGCTTACTGTGACCCTGCAGGATTCCAACACCTTTCCTTTGAGGGGATGATCGATATCAGCAGCACCCAATACCAACAATATGCAGTCCTACATCAAAAATTCCCTACAAAGGCTTTAACAATTTTCAGTAAACAAATAGGACAAGATCAGTTATTATCTACTCTATAGCCATTAGTTTGCAATGAGCTTGTCATTAGCATGGGAAAAGGGAGAAAGAGACTCTAAGGGAATAGGTAAACAGAAGGAAAGTAGAGTGAAAAGAGGGACAAATAAAAAAAAAAAGAAAGAAATAAAAAGTTAAAAATTAATAAAAAAATACAAATAAAAAATTAAATGATTCACAGTCATTCACTACTCAAACCTCCCAGTCCTCAGTATCTCCATGTGAGTGTGGTGCCTATCAATGGGCTTCCAGTTTCCAGGAGGCATCTCAGAAAGCAGGCGTCCCCTCCTGGTGATGATGGCCACGCCCTCAGAGGTAATTCAAAATGTTTGCATCAGCCTCCAAATAAGCTAGGTCGCTGCAGAGGGGACCAGGGGGGAAGGTCTCTGGCCCCCAAATTATTGTCTTAAAGGATCTCCAAGTTTAAGCAAGGACACAGAAATGTGAAATAAACATTTATAAATTAATATAACAAACACTTTAACTACATCTGTGGAGTTACTATGTTATTTCTAGTAATGGATTTTCCAGTGTTATTTCAGTGTTTCACTCCTTTTGATTAGTCAGGCTTCCTATCAATATCTTCACTTTCAAACCTCATGATCCTTATTTTCAAGTTTCTTTAGAAATGACAGAGAAATATAAAATTTGTTTTTTATTAGTAAGTACCATGATTTACATAAAGATAAGTCTAGGGATGGAGGAAACTGTTGGATGTTACATTCAAACTGATAGAATCATCCAATGTATTCTTTTTAAAAAGTTTTCATTAATTCATATATATATATATAATAGTTGAATTTATTTGACATAATAATACATGCATGAAATTGAATTAGCTTTTTTGCAATTCCTTTCCCTCCTCCTTCCCCAAACCCCTTCTTTAACTCTACTGGTCTTTTAATTAATTAATTAATTTGGTGCTTTATAGGTATACATAAAGGTAGAATTTGCTGTCGTATATTTATACATATACATAGCTCAAATTCAATCTACATGTCCTCCTCTTTCCTGTCTCTCCTCCCTCTGTATCAGACATGATAAAGAATGAAATCATGGCATTTGCTGATAAACAGATGGAATTGGAGAGCATCATGCTAGTGAAATAAACAGACTCAGAAAATCAAGGGTCAAATGTTTTCTCTCATATTGCAGAAATTGGAGCGACATCAGGGGAAAAAATGGTGAGTGGTCTGTCTCATGAGGATAGAGGGAAAAATGGTGAGGTCTGTCTCAATGTATTCTTTTAAAAAAATCTTTACTGAAACATAATCCACACTCAGTTGCACATAGTTATCATGTGTAATTTGATCATTTTGGACTGTTTATATTCATGCAATCTTTTTAACAATTACATTAATAAACATATTCATAATCCTTTAAATTGCTCCTTCTGGTTTATAATTTCTCCCACTTTCCCATTCCTACCCTCTTTCATCCCAAGGTAATCACTGATCTGCTTTCTGTTGCTCATAGATGAATTTTCATTTTCTGGAATTTTATTTAAATGAAATTTAAAAAGTTTACCTTTTTTGTCGTTTTTTTTCAATTAGCATGAAAATTTTGATATATATTCATATATTATGTCTATCAAGAGATTGTTTCTTTAAATAATAACATTCCACGTGGATATAGTACAGTTTGTGTGTTTGTTCTAGATGTCCAGTTTTCAGTGATAAAAAGCCAATTTTAGTGAATAATACTGCTATGTATTTTCTTGCCTCAAATTCTGTGTGGTCAAGAGAAAAAGTTCCTGTAGGAGGGATGGGCTGACTCTGAAGTAAAAGCTATGGAATTTATTTATCAGAAATAATGACATCCGGATGCCATGGCGCATGCCTGTAATCCCAGCACTTGGGAGGCTGAGGCAGGAGGATTGTGAGTTCAAAGCCAGCCTCAGCAACTTAGTGAGGCCCTAAGCAACTCAGTGAGACCCTGTCTCTAAATAAATACAAAATAGGGCTGGGGATGTGGCTCAGTGGCGGAGTGTCCGTGGGTTCAATCCCCAGTACCAGAAAAAAAAAAGAAACAATGACAGAAGACAGAATTATCTCAACTGCAAGGGCATGACTGATTGAACCCTCCAGAAAGGTCTGGTTCTAACAAAGGAAGGAGCCCACATTTGCTTTATTTATAATGGTACAGGTCAAAGGGACTGGTAGGAGCTTCTTCAGGGAAAAACAGGATGGGCTGGAGGTAAACAAGCCATTTGGCTCTAGTGGATCACTACCACATCCAATGCTTGTATTTGAACTTCAGCAGTTAACTAACACAGGATAACCACTTGACTCAGGCAGTCTTGATCAGTCATAAATAACTGAGTATTCCTAAGACCAGATTTTCCTGGTAAATGGCCCAGTGATGCTTGGTTCTCATACAAATCATGGGCGGCTTCCTGAAATATATATACACATATGCATATACACATACATATGTATATAAGTGTACTTTAGAACAATAGTAACTGTTTATTTTTGTTTGGATAGAGACCTAAAATTGAAATTTTTCTTTTTTGACTGCACATATTGAATTTATTGATAAGCAGTGGTATATTTAACAGCCTAACTATAATAATGGGATAAATAAAAATTCAATATAAGGTGTAAGAGTATCACTTCTGTCAGATCAAATGTTTCAGATGCTTTAACACATTCATTTACATGTATTTAAGGTATCTACATTTTAAACTGAGCAATACATTAAGAAGCTTATAATGTGGTTTTTTCATGCTTACTTTGAAGCAATTATTCCTATTAAAGTTATTCCTATAAATAATTAACAATTATTCCCCCAATGTGTCCTATAAACAAACTATAAGTAGTAGACATGTATGGTATTTTAAAATGCCAAATTTATCTCAGAATAAATAGAATGGAGGAATGTATATAAAATAAATACCTTGTTTGTAAAACTGTATCTTTTTTTAAAATTTATTTATTTTGATTCATTGTACACAAATGGAGTACAGCTGTTGTTTCCCTGGTTGTACACGAAGTAGAGTCACACCATCTGTGCAATCATACATGTGCACTGGGCAATGAAGTCCTTCTCATTCTGTTTTTATTCTCACCCCCCACCCCGACTGCACACCCCTTCCTCCCTTCCTTCTATGCTATCTATCCTTCCTCCATTCTTGCCTCCTTTCCACCCCACATTATGCATCATCATCCACTTATCAGAGAGATCACTGAAAGATCCAAGAAAACTTGGAATGGATCCACCATTTGACCCAGCTATCCCACTCCTTGGTCTACACCAAAAGGACTTAAATTTAGCATACTAAAGTGACTCAGCCAAAGTCCATAGCTGCTCAATTCACAATAGCTAGATTGTGGATCCAACCTACGTGCCCTTCAATAGATGAACGGATAATGAAGCTGTGGTATATATAAAATTGAAATTTTTAAGAGATTGCCAAACTATTTTCCAAAGTGGCTATTCCATTTTTTAATTCTCAACAGTAATATGAGTATTCTAGCTTGTCTATATCCTCAAAGACCCCTGAATGGCCACTCTTCAGTTTTAGCTATTCTGTACATATGTAGTGGTATTTTATGTGGTTTTAGTTTGCATTCCCCTAATGATTATTAATGTTGATCAACTTTTCAGGTGTTCTGAACTTTTCATGTTCTGTTTTATGTTCCTTTGAAGTATTTTATTAAATCTGTCCACTTTTTTGTATGCTTTTGGTAGTAGGGCCATTTTGACAATATTAATTCTGCCTATCCAAGAACATGGGAGAACTTTCCATCTTCTCGGATTTTCTTTAATTTCTTTCTTTAGTGTTCTGTAGTTCTCATTGTAGAAGTCTTTCACCTCTTTTGTTAGACTGATTCCCAAGTATTTTATTTTTTTTGAGGCTATTGTGAATTGGTATAGTTTTCCTAATTGATCTCTCAGAGGATGCGTCACTTATGAATAAAAATGCATTTGATTTATGAGCATTAATTTTATATCCTGCTACTTTACTCAATTCATTTATGAGTTCCAGAAGTGTTCTGGTGGAATTTTTAGGATCTTCTAAATAGAGAATCATGTCATCAGCAAATAGGGATGGTTTCAGCTCTTCTTTTCCTATTTGTATCCCTCTAATTTCTTTGGTCTGCCTAATTGCTCTGGCTAGAGTTTCAAGGACAATGTTGAACAGAAGTGGAGAAAGAGGAGATCCCTGCTTGTTCCAGTTCTCAGGGGGAATGCTTTCAATTTTAATGTATTTAGAATGATGTTAGCTGTGGGCTTAGCATAGATAGCCTTTACAATTTTAAGGAACACTCCTACTATCCCTATCCCTATTTTTTCTAGTGTTTTGAGCATGAAGGGGTGTTGTATTTTATCAAATACTTTTTCTGCATCTATTGAAATAATCATGTAGTTCTTGACTTTAAGTCTGTTGATGTGGTGAATCACATTTATTGATTTCTGGATGTTGAACCACACTTGCATCCCCAGGATGAAACCCACTAGATCATGGTGCACTATCTTTTTAATATGATTTCGTATGCAATTAGCTAAAATTTTGTTAAGAATTTTTGCATCTATGTTCATTAGGGATATTGGTCTGAAATTTTCTTTCCTCGATGTGTCCTTCTTTGGTTTGGTATCAGGGTGATATTATCTTCATAGAATGAGTTTGGAAGGGTTCCCTCCTCCTCTATTTCATGAAATACTTTGAGGAGTATTGGAATAAGCTCTTCTTTGAAGGTCTTGTAGAATTTGGCTGTGAATCCATCTGGTCCTGGACTTTTCTTTTTTGGTAGGCTTTTGATGACTTCTTCTATTTCATTGCTTGAAATTGATCTATTTGAGTTGTGTATGTCCTCCAGATTCAGTTTGGGTGGCTCATATGCCTCTAGGAACCTGTTGATGTCTTCCAGGTTTTCTATTTTGTTGTAGTATAAATTTTCAAAATAGTTTCTAATTATATTTTGTATTTCATTAGAGTCTGTTGTGATATTTCCTTTTTCATCATGAATTTTAGTAATTTGAGTTTTCTCTCTCCTCTTTGTTAGTGTGGCTAAGGGTTTATCAATTTTGTTTATTTTTTCAAAGAACCAACTTTTGTCAAATTTTTGAATTATTTCTTTTGTTTCAATTTCATTGATTTCAGCTCTGATTTTAATTATTTCATGTCTTCTACTATTTTTGGTGATGTACTGTTCTTCTTTTTCTAGGGCTTTAAGTTGTAATGTGAGGTCATTTATTTGTTTACGTTTTGTTCTTTTATTGAATGCACTCCATGCAATGAATTTTCCTCTTAGTACTGCTTTCATAGTATCCCAGAGATTTTGATAACTTGTATCATTGTTCTCGTTAATCTCTAAGAATTTTGTTATTTCCGCCCCCTGATGTCTTCTGTTCTCCATGCATCATTCAACAGCATATTATTTAATCTCCAGGTGTTGGAGTAGTTTCTGTTTTTTATTTTATCATTGATTTCTAATTTCATTCCATTATGTTCTGATAGAATACAAGGTAGTATCTCTGTTTTTGTATTTGTTAAGAGTAGCTTTGTGGCATAACATATGGTCTATTTATAAAAGGATCCATGTGCTGCTGAAAAGTAAGTGTACTCACTTATTGATGAATGAAATATTCTATATATGTCTGTTAAGTCTAAATTAGAGATTGTGTTATTGAGTTCTATAGTTTCTTTGTTCAGTTTTTCCTTGGAAGATCTGTCAAATGGTGAGAGGGGTGTGTTAAGGTCACCCAGTGTTATTGTGTTGTGGTCTGTTTGGTTCATGGATTTGAGGAGGATTTGATTGACATACATGGATGCCCTGTTATTTGGGGCATAAATATTTATGATTGTTATATCTTGCCGATTTATGCTTCCCTTACGGATAATGAAATGTCCTTCACTATCCCATCTAACTAATTTTGGCCTGAAGTCCACTCTATCTGATATGAGGATGGAAATCCCTGCTTTTTTACTGAGTCCGTGTGCATGGTCTGTTTTTCCCTATCCTTTTACCTTTAGTCTGTTGGTATCTTTTTCTATGAGATTCATCTCTTGGAGGCAGCATATTGTTGGGTCTTTCTTTTTAATCCAATCTGCCAATCTATGTCTTTTGATTGATGAGTTCAGGCCATTAACATTCAGGATTATTATTGAGATATGATTTATATTCCCAGCATTGTGGCTCATTTTTGGTTTTTAACTTGACTTGGTTTCTCCTTTATTTGGCTATTCTTTTAGGGTAGTTCCTCCCTATGCTGGTTTACATTGTTGATCTCCATTTCTTCCTCATGGAATATTTTGCTGAGAATGTTCTGTAGAGCTGGCTTTCTATTTGTAAATTATTTTAGCTTTTATTTATCATGGAAGGATTTTATTTCATCTTCAAATCTGAAGCTGAGTTTGCTGGGTATAAGATTCTTGGTTGGCATCCATTTTCTTTCAGGGCTTGGAATACATTATTCCAGGCCTTTCTTGCTTTTAGGGTCTGTGTTGAGAAATGTTTTGATAACCGTATTGGTTTCCCCCTTAATGTAATCTGATTTTTTTCTCTCACAGCCTTTAAAATTCTATCTTTTGTTTGTATTTTAGTTACTTTCATTATAATGTGCCTTGGTGTTGATCTGTTTTAGTTTTGTACATTTGGTGTCCTGTAATTCTCTTGTATTTGATTTTCCATTTCATTCTTCAGATGTGGGAAATTTTCTGACATTATTTCATTGAATAGATTATTCATTCCTTTGGTTTGTATCTCAGTGCCTTCCTCAATCGCAATAATGTTCAGTTTGGTCCTTTTTTGATATCCCATAATTCTTGTAGGCTTTGTTCATGAATTCTTACCATCTTTCTTTGGTCATCTTTGTTTTCAAGATTAAATATTTTGTCTTCAATATCTGATGTTCTATCCTCCAGGTGATCTAGCCTGCTGCTTATTTTATCTATTGAGTTTTTAATTTGGTTTATTGTTTCCTTCATTTCAAGGATTTCTGTTTGGTTTGTTTTCAACATCTCTATCTCTTTGTTGAAATGATCTGCTTTCTGCCTCTGTTCTTTAAACTGTTGATTAGTGTGATCATTCATTTCCTGCATTTTCTCTCTCATCTCATCATTTGCTTCTCTGATCATTTTAATTATGTACATTCTGAACTCCCTTTCTGACATTTCTTCTACCATGTTATCACTGGATTCTGTTGATGAAGTTTCTAGGTTTGTTTGAGGGACTTTGTTCCCCTGTCTGCTCATGTTGTTCATGTATCTTCCCTTCTATCCACAAGAATCTGAGGTATAGCATCTTCTCCCCTTAAAACAAGTGGCTTCCCTGCAGGTTTCCAATTTCTCACCTCCTTGTCTTCAGTAGCATTAGACCTTGGGCAGGGCCAGGCTGGAGTAAGACTTGGCCTCTGGGCTTGGCCTCCCAGTGTGGGAGCCTCCAGTGTGCACTCTGTGCTCGCTTCCCCCACGGTGAAGGCTCCAGCTTCTACACTGTGCCTGCTGCCTCCTCAGAGGTCTCACGGGAGCACTCTGGGCCGAGGTCAGAGAGGGGAACTCTCACCAGTCTGAGCCCTGGGCAGCACCTGATGTCTGTTGCTGGGGCCGACTCCCCGGACCTGGAATTCTTGCGCGCTGGACTTGGTTGAGCTGAATGTACACCTCTGGGCGAGGCCGGGAGAGAATGACCTAAGCGTCCTGTCCTCAGTGCCCACTTCCCTCGCTGAAGACTCTTGCCTCTGGGCTGTGCCGGTGGCCCCTATGGAGGACTCACTTGAGCGCTCTGGGCCGACATCTGGAGTGGGTAACTCTCAGCCGTCTGGGCCCTGGGCTGCGCCTGATGTCTGTGGCTGGGTCCGCCTCCATCTGTCGCTGGGTCTGCCTCTTGTATGCTTTTTATATTATTTTGTTTAAAAGTTCTTTATATAGTCTTGATACTAATCCTTCATCAGATTATATAATTTGTAATTGTATTCTCCTAATATGTGGCTTTTATGTTTGTCTTTTGAGAAGTAAAATTCTTAATTTTGGTGAGGTCCAATTGATCTTTTGTTTTTTGTTTTGCTTGAATGACTGTATTTTTGGTATTAGAAGAAACAATTGCTCAACCTAAGGTCACAAAGATTTTCTCTTATATTTTCCTTTAAAATTTCTAGTTTAAAAATTTATATTTAAATCTATGGTAAGTTTTGATTTATTTTCTATAGGTGATTTTTGAAATAGTGGCTAGAATATCAAAAATGTATTCTAACTATCATATTTATATCAATTTGTACCAATTTATATCAAAATTACCTCAAATATAATAAGCTTAACAAAGGTGAAGACATGGGAAATTGAAGGGTTAAGAAGACTATCTGGCATAACCATGACAGAAAACATTGTAATATGGTTTCTTTATGACTTACACGTGAATCTAATGAATTAAGTGCTCAAGATTTGGCTGGGTAAAACAAAGCTTGACAGCAAAACCAAATAAGAAACAAAATAAATTAGTGATTTTAGTGATCTTTAGGATAATAGTAATAAACCATTTCATTTAATGGAAATGCTGTTTTCCCAAGTATTAGCATACTTACAAAAGTGTGCTTTCATTTGCTTTTCCATCTTTGTTTTACAACATTTTTCTTCAAGATTTGTAATTCTCATTCATCCCCTTTCAATTAAGCTTCTTCCTAGCATACTGTACTTTTTGTTCATTCTCTGTACATTGCAATAACTGGGTTGATGTCATGTTCTTCTAACTCAGAAGCTCCTGATCATCCAAGATCTAATGTTACCCCATGGTGGAGACTTCTGTCTTTACTGAGCACTCTTCTCTTGCCAGAGTTCATGCTTCTCTGTCTCTAGCACTTTGAACATACCTGTGTTTCAGCATTGTATGTACCTAAGTGTTCAGCCCCCCATACCACATTCTACTACGAACACTCTTCAGGTAATGAGGTCACATATTGAGCTCCACTCTTTAAAAGAAAAAAAAAAGGGCCTGGCCTCATTAAGAGAAAAAGAGCAAGGAGTGTGAAATTACTAAAATTCTCATTATACAAACAATTGAATGAGCTAAGAGACTTTTTAGAAAATTTATTTTTTGGGGGGGCCACTAAGTTATCAAAAGGACTTGGAGGAAAAAGGATCAAATTACATTGATTCAAAGAGTAATATTAGGGGCACAATATAGATATGATATTTTCTGATTATGATAATGAAGGACTTGCTATTAAATAGTTAAAACTTCCCAAAAGTATAATGATCAATTTTAAGAGCTTATTTTGGTCTGCAGAATTTGTTCAATCTACGTTCTGTAACTACTTGGCAAGAATGAAATCAAGAAATTTGGTGAGTCTAGAGGAAAGTTCATTTATAAAAATGTGTGATTATTTAAATTTGGGACCCATAACATTGTATTTGTTCAGACATTCCCTAAGACTCACAGACACTTCAAAAATCTCTCCCTTTCCTTTTTTTTCCCATTACCATTTCATTCATTCCATTAGGTACCATGCCATGGCATGCCCTTAAAAATGTGAATTCTATCAGTAAGTATAATTTAATTCTTCATCTACATATAATTGTTCAATTTATAAAAGAAATATGTTGAAGACTGCTATCTCAGCAGCTCAGACACCTTTAGTGATGACCTTTTATTTATAGAATTATGGCCAATGACTGAAAGTTATTGAGCATGTGCTAGTTTGTTTCCATCATGTATTTTTCTCTGTGAGGTAGCAACATTATTCTGATTTTACACACAGGGAAACTAACCTCATGTAACTGGTAAAAGGTACAGATGAGAATAAAGACTGGTCAATTCAAAAATCAAACTATTAAGTATGACATTTTTCATTCTCCCCAAACACCTTACTCTGTCTCTCAAAATTTTATTTTGTTCCAACTATTTTCCTGTCCTTATTTTCCATTGGCTTTTGCCATATAGAGACTTATTTTAAGTCAATCAATCTGTATTTACTATCCCCTAATATTTTTATATATTCTTCACTTTTCAGGGCAACTTTTAAAGGTTTTTAAAATCTAGTTTTGCATTAGTTAGCTTTGCGTTGCTTTGATCAGAAGAACTGTCAGGAGCAACTTAAAGTAGAAATGATTATTTTGGCTCACAGTTTCAGAGGTTCAGTCCATGGTCAGCCAACTCTGGGCCCACGGTGAGACAGTACATCATGGAGGAAATGTATGACAGAATAAAGTAGCTCAGGATATGGCAACCAGGAAGCAGAAAGAGAATTCTGCTCACTAGAGATCAAAAGTCTTCAAAATCACTTCTCGGGTGACTCAGTTCTTCTAGTCATACTCCTACCTGATTGGCTACCACTCAGTTAATCCATTTCAGTGGATTAATCCATTGATTAGATTATAGCACTCACAATTCCACCATTTTATCCCTGGATATTCCTACCTTGGTCATACATAAGGTTTTTGAGGTCACGTCATATCTAAACCATAACAGTGATTATAATACTACTACTTAGATTATAGGGCTTTTGTAGAGATTGTATAAGGTTCTGCAGAATATTCCATCCAATTGCAATAGAACATACATTCTTTCCATCATCATGTGGAACTTTTTCTAAAATACACCACATATCAGGCCACAAGGGATGTCTTAAGAACTTTTTTTTTAAATCTTAAATGATCTATTGTATCTTATCTGATCACAATGGAAACTAAAAATCAGCAGCAAGAGAAACAGCAGGAATCATACAAATACATGGAGATTGAACAACATACAATTGGGGAAGCAGTGGTTCATTGAAGAAGTCAGAGAGGAAATTTTAAAATTTCTTGAATCAAATGAAAATGGAAACACAACATATTAAAACCTGTATTGGATAGCAAAAGCAGTACTAAGAGAGAAATTTATAGCAGTGAGTGCCTACATTAAAAATTTATGGCTCGGGAGGCTGAGGCAGGAGGATTACAAGTTCAATATCAACCTTAGCAACTTAGGGAAGCCCTAGGCAACTTACTGAGACCTTGTCTTCAAATAAACAGTAAAATGGACTGGGGATATTGGCTAAGCGCCCAAGGGTTCAATCCCTAGTACAAATAAAGGGGGGGGGGATGCCAATATAATCTAATCATGTATTTTTAAGGCCTCAGATAGAATAAAAGAAAAAAATCAAGCTCAAAATCAGTAAAAGGAAATCAACAATAAAGATCAGAGCAGAAATAAATGAACTGGAGACTCAAAGAATAAGGCAAAGGATTAATGAAACTAAGTTGTTTCTTTGAAACCATAATAAAATTGACAAACCTTTAGCTAAACCAAACGAAAAGGAGAGGTGATAAAATGACTTCACCCCCCAAAAAATAAAATTGGAAATGAAATAGCAACTAATGTCTACCTCAGAAAACAAAACAAAAACAAAACAAAACAAAAAACAAGCCAAAGATTATCAAACCACATACCACTACCAAAACCTGATAAGCATCCATGAAAATTAAGAAAACTGTAGACCAGTCCTGATAAACACAGAAACAAAATTCTCAAAAATACTAGAAGTTCAAATTCAATAGCACATTAAAAAGATCATAAACTATGATCAAGTTGGTTTTTTTCCAATGATGTAAGGATGCTTCAACATATGCAAATCAATAAATGTAATACAGCACATAAAGTCAAGGATAAAAATCTTATGATCCTCTCCATAGATGCAGGAAAAGCCTTTGATAAAATTCAGCATTATTTCAAGATAAAACTCCCAAAGGATCTAGGTACACATGGATCATACCTCAACACAATATAAACTACATATGGCAGAACTTAGCCAATATCATACAGAATGCAGTAACACTGAAAGCATATCCTGTAAGCTCAGGAATAAGGTAAGGGTCTTCACTCTCACCACTACTTACAAAAATACTAGCAATTTTAGCTAGAACAACCAGGAAAGAGAAAGAAAGAAAAGGCATATAAATAGAAAAGGAAGAAGTCAAAGTGCC
Source organism: Glaucomys volans (assembly GCA_020662805.1). Classification (NCBI taxonomy): domain Eukaryota; kingdom Metazoa; phylum Chordata; class Mammalia; order Rodentia; family Sciuridae; genus Glaucomys; species Glaucomys volans. The sequence continues at coordinate 1,957,636 of JAJEJO010050221.1, forward strand.
CATATTTGCAGATGATGTTTCCATAAATAGAACATCCTAGATCAGCAAAAGAATTTCAGAACTGAAAAACAAATTCAGTAAAATGGCAGAATAGAAAATCAACATATCCAAATCAGTATCTTTTCTATACACCAGTAATTAACTTTCTAAATTAAAAAATCTGGAAAGGAATCCCATTCACAATGCGCACACACACACGCACACACACACACACACAAGATTCCTAGGTTCCTAGGGATACACCTAAGGATGTGAAAAACCTCTACAATAAAAAATACAGAAAACTTAATAAATTGAGGAAGATATTAGAAATTGGATAGCTTTCCCATGTTCATGGATTGGAAGAATTAATAGCATTAAAATGAACACACTACAAAAGCAATCTACATGTTTATTGAAATCCCCATAAAAATTTCAATGACATCTTTCTCATAACTAGAAAAAAAAATTTTAAATTCATACAGATGCAAAAAACGACCCCAAATAACCAAAGTCATCCTGAGTGAAAGCACAATGCTGGAGGCATCACAATATCTGATTTCAAAATATACTACAGAATCATAGTGACAAAATCAGGATGGCTGCTACACCTGTAATTCCAGGAGGCAGAGGCAGGAGGATAGCAAGTTCAAGGGCAGCATCAGCAATTTAGTGAGATGCTATCTCAAAACAAGCAAACAATAAAAAGGGCTGGGGATATAGGTCTTGTTAGAGCACCCTCGAATTCAATCCCCAGTGCCACAAAAACAAACAAACAAATAAACTCAAACACCAACAAAACAAATTCACTGGGGTAGTGGCATTAAAAACAAACAATAGACCATTTGAACAGAATAGAAGACACAAAATAAATACATACATCTTTGAGTCTCAAAAAAGGTGCCACAGGCATACACTGAAGAAAAAATAGCCTCTATAGCAAATGGTGCTGGGAATACTTGATATACATATGTTGAATACTGAAACAATATCTGTATCTCCCACCACATTCAAAAATCAACTCAAAATGGATCAAAGGCCTTCATGTAAGGCATGAAACTTTGAACTATGAAGAAAACGTGGGATACACTTCAAGATGTTTGTATAGACAACGATTTCATGGATAGGATTCTAATCGTTCTGGAAATGAAAGTAAGAAAGAGCAAACAACTGACAGATTGAAGAGAGAACTTATAGAGTGAGAGAAAAATATTTTCCAGCTATTCATCCAAAGATGATTAATATGCAGAATATATAAAGAACTCAAAAAACTGAACAAAAATACCAATAATACAATCAGTAAATGGACAAATGATCTGAATAGACACATTTCAAAAGATGAGATACAAATGGCCAATAAATATATAAAAATACTCAATATTATTGGTTGTTAGGGAAATGTAAATCAAAACTACAATGAGATATCATCTTACCCCAATTGGAATGGTTATTATAAAAACAAGAAAAACAACTACAAAAATATGAAAGGTTGGCATGGTTTTAGAGAAAGAGGAGTCTTATGCACTGTTGGTAGAAATGTAGAATAGAAAAACCATTATGGAAAAAAGAATGGAGTTTCCTCCAGGACATATGAACAAACAAACAAACAAAAACTTAAAATAGAACACTATATGATCCAGCTATACCACTTTTACATATTTATCCAAAAGAAATGGAAGTCCATGTGCAAAAGAGATGCCTATATACCCTTGTTTATTGTGGCAGTATTCACAGTGGTCAAGGTATAGAATCAGCCTAGATGCTTATTCATCCACATAGAAGAATAAAATCCTGTCATTCACATGTAAATGGATGGAATTGGAGGACAAAGCATTAAGTGAAATAAGGCAGATGCAGAAAGCACAGAAAGAAGTTATTATTACTATTATTATTATTGCATGTTTTCTGTCATATGTGGAAACTAAAAAAAAGATGACTGGAGAGTAGAAGAGGTAGGATTAGGGACTGGGCAAGGGATTGGATGTGGTGTTTATGGGAGAGGGTAGGAGAATGTAGGATTAACATGATCAACATATTCATGCATGGACATGCCACAGTGAAAACCCATTAATTAGCACAATTATATGAGTTAATAATAATAATAATGAATTAAAGTTATTATATGGTCTAAGCATATATGAGTGCAAAGTTTTCAGTAAATATTGGATGCTATTATTCCTATAATTATTACTGTTACACACTCCACAGGACCCAATGGGAATGCATGTAAATATATTCTGAAACATAATAAAAATGCAACGTGTGAATTTACATTTGAGCCTGGTAGGTATTCATGAATATATTGTACTCCTACTGTGAAGGGATCTCTTAATTCAAATCTACTGAGTTATTACTAGTCTGTTTTGCATAGGTGACTTCAAGAAAAAAAAATTGACATATATTAAAATCTGTTTATATCAGAAGATTATCCCATTATAGTTATTGATTCATGTACTATTAGTTAAACTTGTAGTGGATTTATAAAGTCACATATAGAATTGTAACTAAAAACACAATTTCAAGATAATTTGGAATTTCTTGTTTAACTTTAAGGCATATTTAAACAAAATTTGTGAATCTTAGTAATATGAAGTACATGACAAAAGTAACTAAAAATTAGAAAAATGTTTATTAAGTACATATACTAATTGTATAAAATATTTATCTTCTTTATTTTTAATAATATTTTCTTTAAAGAAACAAATTTTGAGGTAAAATGAAAAAGAAAAATAGTAACTTTCAGTAAAAGCTTTAAATCCTATTTGTATATTCCCATATTTTCTCCATTGAGAATCTTAAAATTTGAAGCATTACTTATTTACAAATAGCAGGAAACAAAAACATATCAGGTAGTTAAAAAATGTAATGGAACAAGATGTTGAGATAAAATTGGCTGGAGATTGAAGTGGGAGATATCAAAAGCAGAAAGATTCCAGCCTTACAAAGTACGAGAGGACTGTCAGATTTTGCCGGTATCTCAATGCAGTTTGTAGATTGATGGATGCTGCTAATAATATATCAATGGAAATGTCTATGGCAATGCTGGATATTTTTTATCAGTGTGAGAAAGGATGTCTGTTAAGATTGATATAAATATTTTGGAGGCTACTCTCATTTGATCAATTACAGGACTTATGCCTTATTCCCTTTGTGACTTTTATTTGAAAATGGTAAATATGTGATTTATCTGTTCTTTTCCACTTTATTTATAATGTCCTCTTATTTCTTATTGTGCTATGGTGGCATGTGAGTGCATGTATCTGAACAAGTGTTTATGCACATGAGGCACATGTGTGTGTGTCTTTTCCTGTTACTGGAGTCATCTGTAAGTTTTTATTTCCATTCAGTAACTAAATAATTGCTTTTGGTCAGATATATACAAAAATATATCATCAGTTACAGCAAATAGATTATTAGGTCAGTCATGCTACATGGTAGAAAAGACAGTTCCTAGTAACTATGTGTCATATAATAACAGGAATACAATATGCTACCCGAATACTGGAAAACTGGGAAACAAAGAATATCTTTCCTTCAATGTTTTCTTTATTATAAAATCAGATTTTTCATTAAAAATACTTTCTCACTTGGAGGGAAGCTTTATTTAAAGCAATAGTTGATATTGTCAAAATCATTCCACAGTCTTCGTATGTATGCACAGGATTTCCTGAATTTATAAATCTACCTTTGGTCAGACAGACTCAATTCTAAGAAACATTTATCATTCTAAGGTATTTCCATTTGGACTGACAGAAAAATCTTCCTATGAGAACTGTTTGAATGGATGAAATGAGCTATTTTTTACTCTTTACAGCCAAGTGATGTGCACATGACACAACATATTTTAGATAAAAAATGTTCTTGAGTTTGATGAATGAAAATATAGAAAGATTTCTATTCAACTTGGTTTTTTAATGAAACAGGCTATTTTCCTCCTCCTAAGAATGGGCTATGCAGTTGTATTTCAGATGCAATTGTTATTCATATAAAAAATATATACACACATACATAAACACATATATACACACATATATGAAAATTAGTATATATATTTGGTGAAAATTTTTTCATTTGAAATAAATGATTGTTAAAGAAGTGGGTAAATATTTTAGCATATTTAGTAAATTGACATACTACAGCAAATGTTAAAAATAACAGAATAAATCACATTTAAAATTCTTCAAATTTGCTCAATTAGTTTGCAAAATTTTAATTACCTCCCTAGTGGGTCTAGTAAGGTACAGTAGATAACGCTGAAGATACAACAACATTAAATGTGAAAAAAATAAACAAAAAATAGCTACTGTCCCAAAAGGTGAAATTAAGCATGGGTACTGAAATTGGACTCAATTTCAAAGTCCATCTCTTCAATAATAGTTTTGAAAATAATAGTGTGAAATAAATTTGCAAAGTTTGAGGAATATTAACTTATTTTTAACTACAGACATCTTGTCTATACTGGGTTTATGCTATGGTTTATGGTATGGTTACTAAGCTGCTACATACCCATTATCTGAGAGGTGCTTTTGGAAATAGTTCCAAAAAAACAAAAACAAAACTAATAGTCATCTTACTCATACAGGCAGTAATTCTATGTTACATCTCTGCCTACTCAAAGTAAGCTCAAGTAAGAAAGTACAACAATTAAACCATTAGTATCTCTCTATTTATCCTTTCTTACCAACTAAATAAATTTTTTGTAGTTCAGTGTTTCCGGTGACCTCTTTACTGAACTTTTTCTATTCCAGGAAAAAAGAGTTACTCTTTTGGCTCAAATTATGAAGAATATTTTTTTCTGGATTAAAATTCCAAGTTGGCATGTTTTCCCAGCACATTAATATTATTCCAATATTTTTGGTTTGTCTAGTTTCTCATGAGAGGTCTGTTGATCATTATTATTTTCATTCCACTGTACACAATGTGGCTTTTTCTTTGTCAGTCTTCCACATTGTCCTTCTACCACTGGTTTTAGCAATTTGAATATGGTATCTATTAGTGTGGCTGGTTGTATTTTGTTAATCTGTGGATTTAAGTTTTCATCAAATTAGAAAAGTTTGCAGCCACTTTTTCTCCATACATTATTTTTGTGAATCCCATCCTACTTCCCAATTATGAGACTATGTAAGTTAGAATGCAATTTATTTATATTGAAACAATATATATTTCCTAGTTTCTTTAGTCCTTAGAGCATTTATCTAAAATAAAATTAATTAGTACATCACAAATGAATCATGAGGGAAGTTGCAGCATCTGATATGTAAACTATGGAGCTAGCTTCCAATCATTTTCTCAAGTTTTTGATATTCCCAATTGATGAAAACTACAAATCTAAGTCTTACCCAGAGGATGAGGAAATATACAAATGATAATTTATTACTTGTTGAGTTTACCATTAAGAATTCTATAGCGTAAATGTAGAAGAGCACATCTTCTTTTTAAATCCTGCATTGAATTTTGTGATATGTATTTTTATTCTTGGCAAAGCATCTTCAGAATAGATTCCTAAAAGTGGGATTGCTGAGTTCTAGGAAAAAACCTTTCATATGGCCCTTCATATGGGTGAATTCAACCAATCTTGGATTGAAAAAAGCATATCTCTTAACTTTATTTTCTTGTACTCTTCATAAAATGTAGTCTTTTTCAATGCTGAAAGCACTCTTCACTTCCATGTATTGCCCTTGGTATGGGGAGGATGGATGACAGGTCTGTGAGTGGAGTGGTCATGGCCATGTAGTTCGCTTAAGGAATGACTGCTCTTGTCTGGTACAACATAAGCCCAACCCAGGAAAGCATAACATCACTATACAGATTGACCGCAGGAGAGGGCACCAGGATAGTCCACTGTGTTGCCCAGCAATGGTGCAAAGACTCTTGGAGAACATGGCCATACCACCCCTTGAGGACCATCTGACACACGATCCTGTGAAGGTGAAGAAGTGACTGCTTTGGGTTTCAGTGGTGCTGGAGTAACTAGAGGAAAGGACATCTGCTTCCTTACTCACTGCCCTAAGATGCTGAGACTACAGGTGTTAGAGTACTACAGTAAGAAGAGCTGATCCACCAGCCCCCTAGCAGCTTTCAAGAGCAAGGGGCGGTGGTAGACTTTCATCAGCCTAGAGAGCACTGTGCCTGTCCTGTGCCCAGTATGAGTGTGAATCACCTTGAATCAGCCACCTGATCTCATATGAGATAGTGAAGGAGACACAATGCCAGATATCACAAGTGATAAGCTTGCCCAACTTTCTTCCTAGAAACAGGTAGCATTTAGGCAATTCTATAAACATGTGTGCCAGAAAACCTTGGAACATCTTGTTGATCCTCTGCATGGGAAAGTTCTGAGAGCACAGAAGGAAGACACCAGGCCTGGAACCCATGCAAATTCTGCTCAGAGTCCCAGGGCACTTTTCTTACATGTCACTGTCACTCAGGCGATGAAGGGGAACTTCCTTTGGGAAGGCAAACATAGGAAGAATCCTGAGAGAGCATCAAGGTCAAGGTACTGTTGCCCATGTACAGGACAGTATTGCCTTTACTTTAGTGAAGAATTGCTAATCTCACTATTTATATCTGTATTTGGATAATTATTTTCTGTAGGTGACTATCTTGGGCATTATAAGATATTTATCAGCATCCCTGGCCTCTTCTCAATAGATATGTGCCATACTCCTCTTACCACCCTCCAGGTGTGACCTGCAAAATGTCTCCAGACCTTAACAAAGGTTTTCTGGGGGAAGTCAAGTCATCCCTGCTGAGGAACACCATTTTAGTGTTTTTTCCATTCTACTAATAATGGCCAAGTCTTCTTGTGTTTCTACTGAGTTCTTTGGGTATTAAAAGAGTTCTCTTTAAAGTCCAGCACTTTACTGTCATTCAACCCTATAGGAGTTTTGGAAATTGCTTTTCTTAAAGTTCCTCGGAAATTCTCTTTTCCATTAACCTGTGGAGTTTCTGCTTATGTGTTTGTCACTTAACATTCAGCATCAGATTCAAGGAAGGCCCTACAGAGATTTCCTGAGCTCTTTCTTTGTGGAGTTTCCTTTTTTCTCTTCAGTTGTCTTGCAGATGTTGTCACCATCCATTGCCAACTGCTCATCTCTGTCTCTTCATTTCCGCCACAATTCCATAAATGTCATCTGATATGTCTCCTGTCATGGTCCAGAAGGAATCTCCATGCAGAAAACAAGGGCCAGTATAGGTCACATCTCATTCTTTTCTGAGTCACAGTGAAGTCCTGCCTACTGACTGATCTCTGAACTGTTGTCCTATAAGTTTTGCCAAGAATTCTAGTTGTTTATGTCAAGATGGCTAAGTCTAGTTTTAGCTACTTTACAATATCTGGAAGATCCCCCGTGCCCATCTCCACAAAACAAACTTCTGAATCAAGTTTAAAATTTTCTTCAGTCTTTATTTCTGCACCTCCTACTCACTTCAACTCACTCTATTCTGTTTTCCCTATTCCTCTCACTATGGAGTGGTTTTGTCTAACTATGTTTGCAAGTGATGTCTGTATCTCTGAAGTCACTGTGCAATTTTTCACTGCTCAAGTTATCAACCCCTCAGCAGGGTTAGGCATTTTTAGATTACCACCTCACTCCTTGGGAAAAAGATGAAATCAAATTGAACAAAAATTAATTTCACTTCCTTTTGTTTTTGTGACACCTCGTGTCCTGGGTTTCCTACCACTTTGCTGACCACATATTTGCAGCTTTATTCTTTTCCTTCCAGCTGCTAGAAACCTCACAGCTTGGAACTAGACCCCTACACTGAGCTCTAGACTTTTATATTCATTTGCTAACTTGACATTTCCACCAAGAATTCTCAAAAGAATACCAAATGTAATATTTCAAAGACAAATCATTTGAGCATCCTTGCTCTGAAACATGATGTCCTTCCTGAGTTCTCTATCCATCTAGATGTACCAGAAAAAAAAAAAAAAAAGGATTTCAACAACTTCTTCACTTTCACTCCCATGCCATCTATCACTAAGTCCTGTCAGTCAATTGAACCTCCTATATATCTGAGAAATTCATCAAATTCTCCCCCTATTCACCCTTGATTAAATCAGTTTCATATATTCTCATCTATCACAATACCTTACTAAGTGATCTTTCTTTATTTGCACTGGCTTCTATATAACTTCTTCTCCACCCTGCAGCCAGAATGATCTCAAAAATGCAATCTAGTTATAATAATGTCTGCCTAAGTGGTTTGGGGGAGTATGCAATTGATTTTAAAATAAAGCTGAAAAATTTTAATATGGCTTACAGAAACCTGCTGAATCTCCCTGCATGTCTATTTCTACATTATAATCATACTGTACTGTTTTAGTTTTCTGAACCAAGTACTCCAAATATGCTTTTGCGTTTTACATGCTCATGTGTTTGCATTAAAATCTCTCTCTTTTAAACACATCATTGCAGATCATAACCCCTACCTCCTCAAAAATCATGCACAAATGCATTTGTTGCCTTATCACAAAAAATAATTTCCAAGACCAGTTTAGTTTCTTTCATTTTAAGCTCTTTGGAAACTTTATATATCCTACCTGTTTATGATAATTTAGTTTATGGTTATATAATGAACTGACAACTGCATTTATATCTTATCTTAGATTATCTGGTATAGTGCTTTGAATATGGTATATATTCAATTTGTTGGATGAATGAATGGATGTAAGGATGGATGAGTAGACAAACGATGGAATTACTCCAATTAATATAACCAAAAGTCAAAACAATACTAATGCACAGAATTATCTACTTATTTTTTTAAAATGTAAATCCTACAATTATGATATCTTTAAAAATTATCATATTCTGTAGAAAGAATTGAACTGAATTTCCCTTGCATCTTATTTGTTTGCCTCTGATCTATAGTTTGATCTGACATGTTGTTTCTATTAAACAAACATTTTTAGCACCTTGTGTATTAGTCAGCGTATTTAGTCGCCACTGTGACCAAAGAGACCTGACAAGAACAATTTTAGAGGAGGAAAATTTGGGGGTCTTGTGGTTTCAGAGATCTCAGTCCATAGATGGCAGACTCTTGCTGTGTGCCTGAGGTAAGGCAAAACATCATGGTGGAAGAGTGTGGTAGAGGAAAGTAGCTGAGGACATGGCCAGTAGAAATCAGAGAGAAACTTCTCCTTCACCCAGAACAAAATAAATATCCCAAAGGTACACCCCAATGACCCACTTCCTTTAGCTATACCCTACCTGCCTACAGTTACCACTGAGTTAATCTCTATCAAGGGATTAATGGATTGATTAGGTTAAAACTCTTATAACCCAGCCCTTTCATCTCTAATCTTTCTTGCATTGTCTCACACGTGAGCTTTTGGGGGACACCTCATATCTGAACCATAGCATTTTGCGTGCCATTACTAAATACCTTCAATACAGAGGCCTCCAGCTTCAGTTCCTCAGCCTCATCTAACTTACCTTTTGTTTCTTCTACTTCTTCACTACTGATGGGTCAATTTTCTGCCTTATTTTGTTGTCCTCATGCTCTTCTCTCCTTCTCAACCTATCACTGTCCTTTTGTTTCCCTAGCTAACATGGTTCAGCACTTTGAGGGTGTATTTACTATAAGTCTTTAAGTCACTTTAGGCAGAATTTCCACAATTTCTACTTTGTGAAGACTTAGTTACGGTACTCATCCTTTTGTTCTTTCTTCTATTCTTCCATACCTCTGTGTTATCTGACTTCTATCTCCAAATCCTACTTATTCTTGGAAGTTTCCAGTAACCTGAAAGTTGCTGTATCCTTTTCTCAGACTTCCTTCTTCTAAAATTCCTTATTTTTGACCATGATGGCCAACCTCTTTTATGAAAATATCTGTACTTTATTTTTGTGACTGAATACTCACCTGGTATCACCCTTTATTATTCTCTGCAAGATTTTGTTCCTTTTTATTTTATCTTATTTCCTTCATTTCTACCCACAAATGAATATTTTTCATGAATTTGTTTTCCTCAGTTATTTTTCTCTCAATTTTAGCAACCTTAACATATCCATTTAGATCTATGATCTTCTCAGTCTTGAGAGCTATTAAGGTTCTTGAATAACTCTAATGTCTTCTTTTTTGAACTAACTATAATTTAATATATATATGTATGTGTGTGTGTATATATATTCATATATATATTCATATACATATATGAATATTTTGCTCTAACTTCAAATTACATTTTGTCTTAAACAACTATCTTACACTTCCAGGCCCTGTCATTTCTTAACACTTAATTTCTGAAGAGGCAGAATTACTTTTTGAAGCTTGGATATTTGGTGATATCTGACAGCTCCTTTCTCCCCTATAGGCAACCAGTAAATCCTGGTGATTTGACTTCCACATTATCCTTTATATATGCTATCCACATTTTCATATACATTGCTTAGACATTCATTATCTTTAGTATGCACTGATAATCTGTGTATAAAAGGTTCTGTAATTGATTCTCTTTAATTCTTTCATCATTTTAATCTACCCTTGGTTGCAAATTGAGTCCATCTTTCTAAAATGTACCTTCCATATTCCACTTCTATTGCTTAAAGAAAGAAAAAGATTATTCATTAATGATTTCCTCTTGTCACTGACAAAAGTACAGACTCTTCAGCCTGGTGTATAAAGCTCCAAGCTAATACTCCTTTCTTATTTACCCTCTCCATTGTACATGCCCTTTGCTTCCAATTACTCTCTTCCCAGGAACATGGACACACTCTGGCTCATATGCCATGCTCATCAATCTCAGACTTAAAGTCTATCTTAAGAAGTGTCAGTAAATCCATTTTATCACAGACTGCAAAACCTCCTTGGTGAAAATTAATAACTTCCCCTTTACTATTCTAGGCCTTTTCTTTGTAGCAGTACTTGTAATACTGTATTGAGTTATTGTATAATTATCTATTTCCCTAGCTAAACTGTAAAGTTTTGAAGGCTGAAACTAATGTTTACTCATCTTTGAATTTCAATTACTATCCAGTTCAATAGTTGTCACATAGAAGACAATAAATATTTAAAAATGAATTTAGTTAGTTAGAATTGTATGTAGGGTTTTAATTTACTAAAGCCATGCCTCTTGTGCTTACAATTTGATTAGCTAAGAATTATAACTGATATGTTTTGTTGGTATATACCTAAGAAGATATTTCTAATTTTGATATATCTTCTATGAATAGATTATTTTTGAAAGGGTAATTTTTATTATTATAGCCAAAGTTTATAAACACTTATAAACTTACACTTCTTAGTGCTCTAATTTATTAACTTGTTTAACTCTGACAATAATCTGGTGAGGAAGGCATTGTTATCCCCATGACATATGAGGAGACTGAGATACAAAGGCATTTAGGGACTTACTTGTTGCTGAGGTTTGAATACATGTTTAGTTCCAAAACCAATGTGTTCAAACCAAATCCCTGAGGTGATAGTATTAAGAAATGGGAGTTTGGAGAAGTGATTATATAGGATTAGGGCCCTTATAAAATGGCTTGAGGAAGAGAGTTAATTCTCCTTACATCCTATGCCCTTTGGCCACATAAGGACAAGGCAACCTTCTCAGAAGCAGATAGCAGCCCATTACAATGAATCTGCTGGCACCTAGCTCTGGGACTTGCCTATCTCCAGAACTGTGCAAAACAAGTTCCTATTAGTCATGAGTTCCTCAGGTTGTGAAACTTTGTGGTAGCCATAGATATAAACTGAGACATCCCCCGTCACAGAGTTAATTAATGAATTTAGGATTCAAACCCAGTTTATTATTAATGCATTTACTTTCAGTTTATAAGACTTTTCTCCTTATTAACTTGCCTAACACGAATAACATTTTTCACTTGTAAGATAGATCCAACAGAACTATCTTCCTCCCATTGAAATGTGGCTATTAGATTGATTAATACCTGAAAATATTTGACCTGAACATTTAGGTCAATAGCTTCAGAGGAGTAACAGCCTTTCTTCTTATATTGTTGCTTGTTCAATTAGATAACAAATTAATGACAAATGAGCTCATGCTTATTTAAGAGCAGTAGTGTTTTAGTCAACTTTTCACCATTTCAACTAAAAGAGCTGACAAGGGCCATGTAGAAGAGAAAAGTTAATTGGGGACTCGTGGTTTCAGAGGTCTCAGTCTATAGATGGCTAGCTCCATTGCTCTGGCCCCAACCTAAGTCAGAACATCAAAGTGGAAGAATGTGTCTGAGGAAAGCAGGTCAGGGCATGGTAACAAGGAAGCAGAGACTAAAATATAAACCAGGGACCAAAGTACAATCCCCAAATCACGCTCCCTGTGACCCATCTTCTCCAACCACACTCTACCTGCCTTCAGTTCCCACCCAGTTAATTCCTATCAGGAGGTTCATCTGTTGATTGGGTCACAGCTCTCACAAACTAATTATTTTACCTATGAACCTTCTTTTGTTGCCTTAACCATGAGCTTTGCGGGGACATCTTGTATCTAAACCATAACAACCAGTTATATAACAAAGACAGCACTCTTGTATTGGTCATTTGATATTGGTAATTCAATGTCTTAACTATTACATATACTGTTGCTTGTGATATTTTAGATTACATACATAAAGATTGATTTATAAACATTTAATAGTTTAAATACTATTACCTATTGTGTTAAGAACATATTTATTATAATTCTACTGTTTGTTTCCTCTTCTATAATAGTTTGAGATTCTTTTCCCTTGACGCACTTGGAAACTAATATAGTAAAATTAGGATTGATTTAAAACCACTAGAAGCATAAATTTAATTTTGATGTATTGTTTGAGCACATGGACCTAACTCTAAAAATACACACACACACAATGATGTTACATTGCACATCTTGAGTCTGATATAAATTCATGAAGATTGACTAATGACTAATTTAGAAAAATTTGAATAATTTTTTCTTGTAAGGGTTGACTATCATCTTGAAGCATCTGGCTCTACTTTTCAGATATTTATAGAAGCCTTGTTGTACATAGTTTATCGACTCATTCTCACATTTTTGAAGCTAGTGCATTGACTCTTAAAATACTGTGTTCTGGTTCTTCATATTTGTGATGTTATCTTTTGTCATGTGAAGATAAACACAGTATTCTGAGAAATGTTTTCAAGTTTTAACTCTTCTCTTAATTAACCAGATATAGGCAGACCTCACTTTGCACAGTTCTAGGGTACCTGAGACCAATGCAAAGACACGATTCTGACATGCCTAAGTGCAGTATTTTGCATAGTGGTCCCCCCAGCAAAATAGAATAGAATAGAATAGAGTAGAATAGAATAGAATAGAATAGAATAGAATAGAATAGAATAGATAAATAGAATAGAATAGAAAAAATAAAATAATAAAATAAAATAATAAAATAAAATAAAAAATGAAATAAAATAAAATAAAAAATAAAATAAAATAATAAAATAAAATGAAATAAAATAAAATAGTTTTGGTCATACCTTAATTCCTGTAACCTGTAAATATTACCATATATGGGAAAAGGACTTTTGCCAACTATGTTCTAATAAGTTATACATGACAGTAGACTGCATTTTAACACATTGTACACTAATGAAGCACAAGTTCTCATTCTTCTGGCTGTCCTTGGTGCAATCACACTGGTAGTGTAGTCATACGTGTACATAGGGTAATAATGTCAGTCTCATTCCACCGTCCTACCCACCCCCACATCCCTCTCCTCCTCTCACTCCCCTCTGCCTAATCCAAAGTTCCTTCATTCTTCCCTATCTCCACCCCCCTTATGGATCAGCATCTGCTTATCAGGGAAAACATTTGGCCTTTGGATTGGTGGGTTTGGCTTATTTCACTTCACATAATATTGTCTAATTCCATCCATTTACCTGCAAATACCATAATTTCATTCTTCTTCAAGGCTGAGTAATATTCCATTTTGTATATATATCACATTTTCTTATCCATTCATCTGTTGAAGTGCATCCATTTGGTTCCATAGTTTAGCTTTTGTGAATTGAGTTCTATAAACATTGATGTGGCTGCATCACTGTAGTATGCTGATTAAAGTCCTTTGAGTATAAATTGAGGAGTGGGATAGCTGAGTCAAACAGAGGTTTCATTTCAAGTTTTCTGAGGAATCTCCATACTGCTTTCCATAGTGGGTGTACCAATATGCAATCCCACCATCAGTGTATGAGTGTACCCTTTTTCTCACATTTTTGCAAACACTTACTGGTGCTTGTATTCTTGAAAATTGCCAATCTGACAGAAGTGAGATGAAATGTTAGTTTTGATTTTCATTTCTCTAACTGCTAGAAATGTTGAAAATTTTTTCATACATTTATGCATCTGTTGTATTTCTTCTGTGAAGTGTCTGTTCAGTTCCTTAGCCCGTCTACTGATTGGGTTCTTTGGTTTTTTTGTGTTAAGTTTTTTGAGTTCTAACATATCCTGGAGATTAGTGCTCTATCTGAGGTACAAATGGTAAAGATTTTCTCCCATTCTGTGGGCTCTCTCTTCATGTTATTGATTGTTTCCTTTGCTGAGAAGAAGCTTTTTAGTTTGAATCCATCCCATTTATTGATTCTTGATTTTACTTCTTGCACTTCAGTAGTCTTGTTAAGGAAGACATTTCCTGTGCTGACACAATGGAGATTTGGGCCTCCTTTTTCTTCTATTAGGCACAGGATCTCTGTTATAGGGCCTAAGTCTTTGATTCACTTTGTGTTGATTTTTGTGCAGGGTGAGAGATAGAGGTTTAATTTCTTCTTGGTACATGTGGATTTCCACTTTTCCCAGCACCATTTGTTGAAGAGGCTATCTTTTCTCCAATGCATGTTTTTGGTACTTACATACATTGGAGATAACTGTATTTATGTGGATAATACTATAAGAGAACTGTATTTATGTGGATTTTTCTCTGTGTCCTCTATTCTCTATCATTGGTCTATGTATCTGTTTTGGTGCCAACGCCATGCCGTTTTTGTTTCTATTGCCCTGTAGCATAGTTTAAGGTCTGTCATTGTGATGCCTCCTCCTTCATTCTTCTTGCTAAGGATTGCTTTGACTATTCTGGGTCTCTTATTTTTCCAAATGAATTTCACAATTGCTTTTTCTAGTTCTATGAAGAATGTCATTGCGATTTTAATTGGAATGGCATTAAATCTGTAAAACACTTTTGGTAGTATGGTCATTTTGACAATATTAATTCTGCTTATCCAAGAACATGGGAGATCTTTCCATATTCTAAGGTCTTTTTCAATTTCTTTCTTTATTGTTCTGTAGTGTTCATTGTAGAGGTCTTTCACCTCCTTCTTTTATTTTTTTAGGTTGATTCACAAGTATTTTTTTTTAAAGCTATTATGAATGGATAGTTTTCCCAACTTCTCTACCAGAGAATTCATCACTGAAGTATAGAAATGCATTTGATTTATGGGTTTTGATTTTATATTGTTATATTGCTGAATTCATTAATTCTACAAGTTTTCTGCTGGAATTCTTTGTTCTTAGAAAATCATATCATCAGCAAATAGTGATAGTATGAATTCTTCTTTTCCTATTTGTATCCCATTAATTTCTTTCATTTGTCTGATTGCTCTGGCTAGAGTTTCAATGAATATGTTGAATAGAAATAGTGAAAGAGGGATCCCTGTCTTGTTTCAGTTTTTAGAGGGAAAGTGCTCAATTTTTCTCCATTTAGAATGATATTGGCTTTGGGCTTAACATATATAGTTCTTACAATGTTGAGGTACTATCCCTTGTTTTTCTAGTGTTTTGAACATGCAGGGGTGCTGTATTTTGTCAAATGCTTTTTCTGCATCTATTGAAATAATCATGTGATTCCCATCCTTAAGTCTATTGATAGGATGGGTTACATTTACTGATTGTCATTTATTGAACTAGCCTTCATCCCTACAATGAACCCCACTTGATCGTGGTACACTATCTTTTTAATATGTGTGTGTATGTGATTTGTCAGTGTTTTATTAATGATTTCTGCATCTATGTTCATCAGGGATATTGGTCTGAAGTTTTCTTTCCTTAATGTGTCTTGTCTGGTTTTGGTGTCAGGGTGATACGAGCCTCATAAAATGAGTTTGGAAGGGTTCCCTCCTTTACTATTTCATGAAATTATTTGAGGAGTATTGGTGTTAATTCTTCTTTGAAAGTCTTGAAGAACTTGACTGAGAATCTGTCTGGTCCTGGACTTTTCTTGGTTGATAGGCTTTTAATGGCATCTTCTATTTCATTGCTTGAAATTGATCTGTTTAAATTGTATAAGTTTTCCTGATTCAGTTTGGGTAGGTCATATATCTCTAGAAATTTACCAACGTCATTGATATTTTCTATTTTATTGGAGTATAAATTTTCAAAAGAATTTCTAATTTTTTTGTGTATTTCAGTAATGTCCATCGTGATATTTTCCTTTTCATCACAAGTTTCTGTTATTTGAATTGTCTCTTTCCTTCTCTTCATTAGTGTGGCTTAAAGGGGTTTATCAATTTTAGTTATTTTTTTCAAAGAACCAGCTTTCAATTTTGTTGGTTTTTTCAATTGTTTCTTTTGCTTCAAATTCATTAATTTCAGCTCTTATTTTAATTATTTCTTATCTTCTACCTCTTTTGGAGTTGATTTGTTGTTCTTCTTCTAGGACTTAGAGATGTAATGTTGAGTCATTTATTTTTTGATTTTCATTCTTTTAATGAAACTCAATGCAATGAACTTTCCTCTTAGTACTGCCTTCATAGTGTCTCAGAGATTTTGATATGTTGTTTCAGTATTCTCATTTCCCTCTAAGAATTTCTTAATCTTTTCCCTGATGTCTTCTGTTATCCATGTGTCATTCAATAGTGTATTATCTAGTTTTCAGGTATTGGAATAGCTTCTATTTTTTATTTTATCATTGATTTCTAGTTTCATTCCATTATGATCTAATAGAATGGCAGGGTCTCTATTTTTCCGTATTTGCCAAAAGTTGCTGTGTGACATAACTTATGGTCTATTTTAGAGAAGGATCCATGAGCTGCTGAGAAGAAAGTGTATTTGCTCATTGATGGATGAAATATTGTATATATGCCTGTTAAGTCTAATTTATTGATTGTATTATTGAGTTCTATAGTTCCTTTGTTTTATTTTTGTTTGGAAGATCTGTCCAATGGTGAGAGAGGTGTGTTAAAGTCACCCAGTATTATTGTGTTGTGGTCTATTTGATTTCCAAAATTGAGATGGTTTTGATTGATAAATGTAGATTCTCCATTGTTTGGGGAATAAATATTTACAATTGTTATGTCTTGTTGATGTATGAATTCCCTTAAGCAGTATGAAATGTCCTTCTTTTTCTCTTCTGACTAATTTTGACTTGAAGTCCACTTTATCTGATATGAGGATGGAAACCCCTGCTTGTTTATGCAGCCCATTTGAGTCATATGTCTTTTCCTATCCTTTCACTTTCAGTCTGTGGATGTCTTTCCTTAGGTGAGTCTCTTGAAGACAACATTTTCTTTTTTTTTACATCTAATTTGCCAGTCTGTGTCTTTTGATTGATGCATTTAGACCATTAATATTCAGGGTTATTATTAAGATATGATTTGTATTCCCAGTCATTTTGGTTTATTTTTGGATTATAACTTGACTTATTTTCTTCTTTGATTGACTTTTCCTTTAGTGTATTTCCTCCTTCCTTTGCTGGTTTTCCCTTTTTTAAAAATTTCCTCCTAATGGAAAATTTCGTTAAGAATGTTCTGTAGTGCAGGCTTTCTCGTTGTAAATTCTTTTAACTTTTGTTTATCTTGGAAGGCTTTTATTTCATTTTCAAATCTGAAGCTTAGTTTTTCTGGATATAAAATCTCAGTTGGCATCCATTTTCTTTCAGAGCTTGATATATATTATTCCAGGAACTCCTGGTGTTGAGGGTTTGGGTTGAGAAATCAGCAGAGATCCTAACTGGTTTCCTTCTACATATAATTTGATTTTTTTTTCTCCTACAGCCTTTACAATTCTATCCTTTTTATTCATGTTAGTCATTCTCATTATAATGTGCCTTTGTGGGGTCTGCTGTAATTTTCTACTTTTGGGTTCTTGTAAATCTCTTGTAGTTTGTTTTCCATTTCATTCTTTAGATTTGGGAAATATTCTGATATTATGTCATTGAAAAGTTTGTTCATTCCTTTGGTTTGTAACTTCATCTCCCCCAATAAATCTTAAATTTGGTCTTTTCATGTTATCCCATAATTCTCAGAATTTCTTTTCATGGTTTCTTACTATCTTCTCTGTACAGTCAACTTCGTTTTCAAGAATATACATTTTTGTCTTCATTTTCTGAGGTTCTGTCTTCCAAGTGGTCTAGTCTATTTGTGATACTTTCCATTGAGTTTTAAATTTGGCTTTTTTTCCCTTCATTTGAGGATTTCTGCTTGGATTCCTTTTTACAATCTCTGCCAGTGTCCCAAGATGGAGGTGACTGCTGAGGCAGCGGCTGGGGGTGGCTCAGTGATGATGGATGGCCACGTTCAGAGATGGGGAGCCCACAGCACAGGAGGTCTGCACAGCACAGGGAAGGAGCCTATGAGTAGGTTCCTATAAGTAGCCTATAAGTATGTCTTCTTGACTGTCTATGTGGGCCTTAATTCTGACAAATGCACTTATCAGAGAAAGGCAGAGGGAGATTTGAGGTCAAATATAAGGCACAAAGAAGAGGAGACAATGTGGTTTTAGAGACAGAGATTTCCTACATGGGCTATGGGTTAAGAAATACCAAAAGCTGGAGGAATGCAAAGAAAAGATCCCCCCCTACAGCCGCCAGAGAGAGGATGGCCCTGCTGCTAGATTAAGTATGGACTCCAGAACTAAGAGAGAAAAAATTTCTATTGTTTAAACCTCCAAGTTTGTGCTAATTTCTTATGGCATCCACAGAAAACTAATGCAAGGAGTTATGCATATCCAAAACCTCTGGAGTGAATAGCCTAACATACTGGCATTTTGTTTTGGAGATAAATCTTAGCTAAAAATTAACTGCCTGATAAAAATACTTTCACTTTCCAATTTTTACCTCTGCATCTCAAATTCCTTCTTCAGCCTCTATTTGGCATCTCTGATTTGAGACTTCCCTCTGTTTTCTATTTGATATGTGCAATAAATATGTATGTTTTTAGCACAGTTAGGCAAAGTGACAACTACCTGTATTTATTATTATTAAATATTCTTTTACTTTTTACATTTAAGCCTCCAAATTCTTATGCTCCTTTAGTTAATAATGAATTTTTAATATGTGTCTAAATCATGTCCATTTCTTGAGAAAAAAATTCCAGGATTCAGTAAACAAATACCTTGTTACTGGGAAAGTTTTTAAGCTATCTTCTGTGTGAGCATTTTACATTTTGCTTGATTGATGGTTTAGATGAAGGAGAACTAGTCATAATATCTGAACTCTAAACTATGTCTCACAGCCAGCTTATAGCCTCAATGCTAAATGCTCCCAATTACCTTAAGCTTTTCTGATTGGCAATATTTTTCACATGTTTACTCATTAGTTTGTTTTTCTTTTATCAATTGATTGGCTCTTTTGAGAGAGCCCTTTCAAATCCATATTTATAGAACTGCAAGTCTTTCAAAACCACCTCTAATTGCTATCTTTGGTATGCTCTCATCTAATCTTAGCTTTCGATATTGTATAAATTGACTGAACCTCATCTAGTGAACAGATATCACTGGCTATGTGAATTGACCACCTTTGTCTCTCTTCCGCTTTCCACAATGCTTATTAAATATAAGGAAATTGAAAACCCACAAAGGCAAAATGGGAGATCGGTTTCTCACTGTTTTATTAGTTAACATAGTTGATGAACTATGACTCTCAAACATTTGAATAAACCCTTCAACATGGACAATAGAGATAACAAAATAAATGAATAGAAAAATGTGAATCTGGAATAAATACTTTACAAAGCAAAATTTCTTCCTAGCCCACAAAATTAAGAAAATCCAATTCTTATAACACCTGAGAGTCATGTAAGGTCATTGCATAGTTTGAAAATTACACTCCTGTTTAGCATAGCAATAAAAAGCTCTTGGAAGTTTAAAAATATGATGGTTAAAATTCTTTTTAAAATTCAACAGAAAGTTTAGATGAAATGTAAAATAAAATAGAATGATAGCAACATCAACTAAGAGGGAAGAAGATAAAAACTAAGAAAATGTGCTTCTATGACATTTAATATTAGAAGGATAGAACAGAGAAATTAATAAGGGTAATTAGCAAAAAATAATAGATGTTTGAGAAATGAAGTTTATGAATCATATGAACGAACAAACCCATTGATAGCTCAGTAAAATGAATGAAATGCACTCACTACATATATCATCCTGTGAGATCACAAATTTTCAGATTACAAATGGAGATATTCATGGGGAAATGATGGGGTCCCAGGTACAAACTAGAGAGATGTAGCATTGGACTAACCTCTTAAGAACAGGATTAGCTGATAGAGGACAGGGCAAGTTATTTGCAATCTAGAATTCCAAGCATAACCAAAACTGTAAGTCAATTATTGGATGGGATAAAGACATTTGGAAATATTAAGGTCATGTGAAATTACCTCCTATTCATTGTTTATGGATGAACTGCTAGAAGAAGTATTTCAGTTGAATGAATGAGCAATTGACTAGAGTAATTAAAAGAGGTAACCCATTGTACCAGGTGTCATTCAAAGTCTTCCATCTACTAAACCATTTAATCCTTCCATCTACTAAACTAACCTGTTCACAATTTTGTGTATTATCAATATTAGTATTAATTAGTATTAATTTCACTTACAAGTTGGAAAAAATTGAGTTATGGAGAAACTTACTAAATAAGAGTAACATGCTAAATGAAACTTACAGATATTAAGTGTCAGAGCTAGCACACGAGTGTGAAGCGGCTGCTTCCAGAGTCCATGCTCCTAATAACATGGAGAGTGATAACGACTACTCTTGGTTTCTCACGGGAGTTAAAGGAAGGAGTGGAAACACCAACAAACATGAAATCTCAGTCTTATGGATTTTTTTCATTATGCATGAAAATAATAAATTATGACTGAAGGTAGAGGATTACAGAAATTTGTTTTTCAACAAAAATAATGGGTATTTAGATGTAAAGGATATACTCACTAAAAGCATAAAAATCTTTCAGGAGATGATAAAGGTAAAATATAGAGAATGGGAAATAGAAATTCTAGAAGGAAAAACTACATATGAAAGAAAATACAAGCATAAGTCATTGTTCTGTTTGTGATCATTTAAAGATTGGTGTATAATTTCAATTGAAATAAATGATACAACAATAGAGGAAAAACAGAAATATGGGGTTGAATGTTACACAAATCATCTACTGTAGGTCAGGATCTATATAAAATTACTAGGTAATGCCTTGAATTTATAAATTTTATAAATTTACGAATATTATATCTTGCAGCAATATGGAGAAAAGTATCTACAAAATAACCAAAATGAGTAGAAAGGGATTTTTTTCAAGGAAGAGAACTGCCGTCTTTGTATTATGACCCATTGTGTGCTCTTTGACTCACATCTCTTTATAATATTTTAATTAAAATTTGATTTAAATAATATGGAGGGAGAGAGAAATAAGGAGCAAAACAAGGAGAAAATGGGTTCTGTGAAGAAAATATAAACATTGAAGATTTAACTACTTTCTCAATAACCAGATTTTTTTTAAATTTCTTTTTCTCACATTATTTCCCCACATTTCTCATTTTCTCAGACACAACACTTTAATGGGTCAGATAATAATACTTCTAGCAGCAAACACAAGAAAACTGGTCAAGTATCCAAATAGCAACCAATTTTTTGTTGTATAGCAACAATTATGGAGGAAAACAATGCACGTATGATACAGAAACTCAGAGATTCTATCAGAGGACCAAGTTTTTTCTTGCTCTCCTTTCCGCCTTTTTCAGGACATTAGCTTGTTGCCTCGTAAAGAGCTCTGAAACCCCAGGCATCACATCTTTATTTTGAACAGGAGAAAGATGAAAAAGGGAAAGGTACAGACATGCCCCTACATCAGGGAAAGGTACAGACATGCCCCTACATCTAGCTACTACATCTAGCACTGCATCACATTGGCCATACCTAATTTCGTGAGAAACTGGAATAATGAACTTTTAACTCTTATAGCCTCTAACAAAAAGTCAGGTGCAAATGCAGGTGTTAAAAATGGAGATGGGACCAGCTCACCATTAGTCTGTTATTGAGTCCATTTTTGAAAATATCATAAGTTGGAGGGTGAGGATGATGTGAATACTTTCTAAAGATATAACACTCTTGTGGTTACCCAACCATTATGATGGTTTCCTGGTAACCCTTCTGTCTTCTGTCACAGCCAAAACATGTTACAAGAAACACAAGACCTCCAATCCCTAACTTTCCATACATTTTGGTTGAACAATATGAAACAAACAAACAAAAATATGTGAATATGTTTCTCACAATGTCCTGAGTATAAACTGAAGGATTTTCAATTGAAAGTGTACTTTCCTTTACCTCCAATTGAAGTGCATAATTTCCAATGGAGGATATAGCATGAAAACCCAGTATGTAGCAACCCAATATTTAGGGAGTTCTAACTGTGCTTCAAGAAGTTTTCATTTATCCCTGTTTACTAAACCATCTTGTGATAACACTGTTATTTTCATTGTGTGCCATAGACCACAATCATGAAGGATAAATGATTCACTTAAAGACAAATAGTCAGGTTTCACCTTAGGCCTCTAATGTCAAAGCCCATGCCCTAAACACTTTGCTATTTTGTGTCTAAAGCATTTGCTCTACTAGATCACAGTAAAAACCACATTTAGCAATTTATTGCCAAGATATGAAGGGATTTCCAGTCACAATGGTATGACTGAAAATGAAGAAGAGAAAAGTCAAATTAGCAGCAGCTGTTGTGTGACTTTGTCTTTCAAATAGAGATTTTTCATTTCAGAAGAATAGTGTATATAACTTCTAGGAAACCAGTGAATGCAAGAGAAGTGTCTCTGTCTCACTCATGTGTGGCAAGTGGGACTGAAACAAAGTATGTTTCTCCCTGAGGGGAAATTGGTAGCTGTAGTTCAGGGGAACACAGCAAGCCTCTTGGAGAGAAATGAGGGGCTGGACTGCATCTCTTGGGAAAGATGATGGGGAAAAAAACAACTTAAAATTCTCAGTGAAGATATAGCTTATTTAACTCCAACCCCAGGGGGACAGGAAGCTGACTTAGCTCAAAGGTCACAGTCTAGGCCAGACCTCCCCACTAGGCCTTAGACTAGACTAGAAAGACTAGTTAGAGTAAACTCCACAACTGCTAGGTAAGGAAGGGTAAGCACTGGAGAGAAAAAACAAAACAAAACAAACAAACAAAAACAAGCCATTAAACTCCCAACTACATTAAGCTAGAAGATATTTCATTATCTATGAAAAATACTAACATGAATAATTATCAACATCAAAAGTCACAAGAAGGATTTATTCCAGATAAACAAAAAGGAAAACTGAACACCCTGAAAGTGACTTGAAAACAAATCTGCTGAGGATGAGCCAAGAGATAAAAAAGCAATGGCATCCACACAAAGAACATCCTATCATGAAACAGTGCAAAAATGGTAAAAATAGGAATACATTATAATTCCTGGGAAGAAAACAAATTCTTCAAATGTAGGGAAAATATCTGTCTGTCTAAGGAGATGCAGTTAACATCTATTCTCACTGTTGTGAGAAAATGAAAATTTTTTCCATTTTTCTTATGCTTTGATTCATTAGCACCATTAACAGCTCAGGGGTGGGCATTATACCAATAAACCAGAATAAAAGAAACAATCAGAGCCTGTATTCAGGCAGAATAAAGATAACTAAAACTTTAATGTCTCAATTTCTGCCTCTTTCATTCTATACTAAATGGGAAAGATTAATAGCATGACGTAGTGGTACTTGTCACTCACTGTAGTTAACTGACGGATAATTGGGATGTCTTTGTAAACCTTTTTCTCCAAATATTTGAAAAACACTGGATTTTACTAGATGATATAGAACAAAGTGTTTTAACACAATAAAAAAATAATAACCTATTCCCACATCTAGATGTTCTTGGTCTCTGTATTCTAAAATATCTTCCAGCTTTTGTGAAGCTAGGGCTTTAGTCAGAAATTCAAACAATGGCCATGGAAGAGAGAAAGGTCTTTTGATAATAGCTATTTTCCACCTCTTTTTTCCTGCATTGTGATTGCCTAAACAATAACTGTAGTGCTTTTGTCAACCTATTTATCAGAACACTTGAAATTGCTGCTATTATCTATCTCTGAATCAAATACTTTTCCATTCGCAATATAAAACATTTAATTAAAACACAAATTATATGGTACAACCATGTAGCAGTAAACAAAGGACTAATTTGTGTTCTCTCTGTACTTATCATTTGTTGACTAATTAGTTTCTATATGAGACACCAAGTGACTCTCATAAATTCAAACCTCCTGAGGATATAAAGGTTAATTTTAAAGTGATTACAAATCGTCTAGTCACATTATAATTAATAGTTACATTTGTAATACCAAAGTCTTCTAAAACACCAATAAGTAACCTCTGTAAAATTAGTACTGATAGTTGGAATCATTTCGCATGCTTTCTCATCATTCCTTTCAGTTGAGCAATTTCAGTTTTGGCACAAAACTGAAACAAAAGTAGGAATCATTATTCTAAAGCCGTTTGTGTGTGCGCATGTGTGTGTGTGTGCACATTCACACGTGAGAAACGTACAAACACATAGTATCTCTGCCTGCTATTATTTCATACTGTCAGCCTGAGCCTGTGTTAGCAAATTTCTGAGACTAGACCTGGTTTGGAGTTATTCACTAAGTCACAGGGAATAAGTTTACTTATTTAAGGGACACAGGAGCCTCTGTGGAGAGAGCTTAATCTATAGGACGCACAGTTAATTTTTCACAAATCACAAATGTAGGAATGATTCTGAGGACAATTAAAAATCAACTATTTAGCTATAATTCTGACCACATCTTACACGATTTATAAATAGGTCTTGGGAAACAAAGAAAGAGTCTATGATACTGAACTTGAGTGTTTTTTTGGGTTTTGTTTTTTGGCACTAAAACTTCTGAAAGCCCTTACATTTCGAAAGTGCCACTGATTAGATTTCACTTCATCATTTTCACTTCTAAATTTGTGGTAATTGTTAAAAGTGTCACATGAAATCTTTTTCTAATTATAGGTAAAGTTCTGGAGTTTGGAATTGACTTAAGTCTTATACATAAATTAATCATTTATTGTCACGGTCCTCCAACTTTATATATTAAGGCACTTACTTAAATAGGGAAGAAAGGAAAAAATCAATAATAATCATCAGATATGTATAGTATAATCTGCAATCTTACAACTACTATAGCCTATTCAGGTGCATGCTTAATTGAGACAGTAATTATATAATATTACTAGTTTTACAAATTGTGATTTTAGGTTTTCTTCTTTTTTAATAAAAAGAAGATAAATTATAAATGATTTCATTAGATGTCTACTCATATTAACTGGCATGTCAAAGATAATAAGTTAAAAATGAGATTTTGACAATCTTCACCAAACTGGCCTCTTGTGCAATCTTCCTCATTTTTGTTGTCTGCAACTCCACCCTCCTAGATGTTCAGGCAAAAAACCTGGAGCAAATTGGATTCTCTCTTTATTTTAACTTTATGTTTAAAATGTCAGATGATGCTATTCACTCTAACTTAAAAAAGCACCCCACAAGCCAAACATCTCTCACCATTGGTGTGACTACCCTCCTAGAAGAGGCTTTTGTTACATCCACTTAGATTTTGGTAATTCTTTCCAAATGGCACTCCATGTCTATACCGTTGTCCTTAAATCTCTACTCAATCCAGCATCCACAGTGACCCTTTAAAATACAATTTTGATTATGTTTCTTCATTGATCAAAATCTGCAAGTGTCTTTCAAATTCATTTACGAGTAAAATCCAAAGCTTTTCACTTTGACCTAAAAGGCCTTACATGATCTTTCCTCTCATTTGCTTCTTTGAACTCATCCCTTATTTCTCTCTCTTCTAATCTCTTGGCTTGCTCCTGTCTAAAAAGTCACCTTTTTTCAATTGACCCCTCTATAAAATTACATTTTATCCCCTGTCAAACCAATAGTGGATATTCATATTCTCAGCTTTATTATTTTCCCCTTGGCACTTATCTCTGCTCTATATTTTATTTATTTGTTTTCCTTTAGAACATCTGATGTGAAAGAAAAAGAAATTTTGTTTGTATTCTTTCCTAGTAAATAGTGCCTAGCATAGAAT
Source organism: Glaucomys volans (assembly GCA_020662805.1). NCBI lineage: Eukaryota > Metazoa > Chordata > Mammalia > Rodentia > Sciuridae > Glaucomys > Glaucomys volans. Next base: position 1,983,925 of record JAJEJO010050221.1, read on the forward strand.
AAATATTTCAGTAAATATTAAAATCATTCCCTTACATAAATAAATGTTAGAAACAGTGACAAAATCAAAATCGTGAAATATATGCTACAAATGAAAGAGCAATGATATTTATTTGGCTTAAAAATCAATTAACTTTACATTAAATTTTGAACAATCACATATATTTTTATTTTCTTCAATTCTTCATACCTCATCACCTTATTGGTATTATATGCAGAATCTTAAAAATGTTAAAACATATTAAAATAAATGTTAATATATTAATGAGATTAACTACATGTATTTTTTTATTCATAGGATACCAGTTTTTGATCTCTCTAAATCTTTGATACAATTGTCTAATGGTGGTAAATCTAATTTTATAATTAAAGAACAATAGATTGTGCTTTCCTATTACTTTCTCACCAAGGAATGTTTCCCTATTTTATCAATATGTGGATATGCCAATGGAAGTCTGTCATGTATTTGGATATAATCAGTCATTTGTGGCCCATGGAAAAAGTATTACACAGAGAGGTCTTATCCATGTCCCCACCAAAATGAAACAAAAATTTTAAAAACAGAAAGTAATGCCATTATCTTCTCAAGCATTGAGGATGAATGGGCAGTATTCTTCTCAGTAAATTCCAGCCACTTTGACCTCTCTGAAGGTTAAATTATCTCCTCAATTTAGTGAGATCATTGTCTTCTTTTTGCATTCCCGTGCCAAGTTTTCAGATAATTAGCTGATTGGCTAGGAGTCTTTGTTGTCTCTTTACATTCAAGGATCACAGTGCCACACTGCTGTTGTACAATACTGGAAAATGGTTGTTCCTTGTGGTTTTTCTTATTTGTGGTGAGAGTTTAAATCATTTTCCTAATACACCTTCTTGGATGGGATGGAAGTTGATCATTAAGTTACTAAAATGCAAGTGACTGTCATCTGAACATGGGAATGCTAGATCTGAGACTAAGCAAAAATTGAATTAAGACAAGCCTAAAAACCAAGAGATACATTGTAGTGCTGAAAAATTCAAGGATCTTTTTCAATGTGACAACTCCAGAAATTAGGTGTAAGTTTCGAAGCATCAATGTCCTCATCCTTCCTATGGTTGCACATCTCTCACGATTGTCTTTTTATCTTTAAATAGAAATCAATATTAGGCTGCAACATATATTGAAATATGATTAAATGCCACTTTGATAATATCTATGCAATGTGAAGGTAATTTGCTTTCTCTTCTTTTTACCTTCCTTATGTGTAGAATGGAGCTCTATTTCCCTTTTCTAATTCTCTTTTCTTATTAAATTGGACAAGTTTGTAGTGAAGCTCAAGTAACATAATGTATTTATAGCACTTTGAAAAACATAAAATCATAAGTGAGTGCAATGGACCATTTTTGGAAATATTGGTGCTTTAGTGTTTCTTGCAAGCAAGGAAACAGTGAGGAACATGATTCCTGCATTAAAAAATAGGGTCTTATATATTTTAGACAATCCAAGTTTTTGCTCCAAAGAACTCCCCTAACCCTGTCTACCCCCAAAAGCAATTTCAACTTGTCAGAATTCCCTATGATTTTGAAGGTCTTTGTAAGGGAAAGGATTACCTGGTGATTGTTTGGCTTTAGAATCTCATCACAAGAAAACAGACAGCAGACATGTCCAGTTTCAGCTTCTTTATTAGCAGCAATCATGTGTGCTTTTTACTGATAACTTCAATATTTAATTCTGTTCGTAAAATGCTCTATTTCATGAGTTTGATGTCACAATTTTGTTAAAAACACAACTCCCATAGCAGATATTTTAAGAATCTATCTTCTGAAAAGTATTCCCATCTATATGGGAGGAGAATGATTATAGAAAAAATAGAATTGTTTTATTTGGATGAGAAGAAAGTTCTATCTTGCAACTGAAAGGCTGGTCAGAAGTAATGATTATCTAAGTTATATTACATAACAACACAGAAGTGAGTGTAATCCTAAGCAGAGGAGGGCTTGAGACCATTTAATATAAAATCTGGTGATGCTGAAAGTGGAGACATCACTTTTGCTCAATGTTGCTGCTGGGGGGATATTCACTAAACAATTTCTGTGCAACAGAAGGACCATTTTATTGTAGTTCTCAGGCTTTAAGTTATTTTCTTTTGTTAAAACACAGAGACTCTTACACTTCCTCCTACTGCAATATCTCCGAGAAGTAGGCTTGAGCACTATAGAGGACACTAAATTTCTAGCATTTTGTTTTTTCCCAGTCTTGGCTATTTGTTTGCTGCTACTGTGTGTTTTTGTGTTGGCGGCTAATCAGAAAAGGTATCACTAAAACCACAGAAATCATATTAACATAGCCAATTACTTAATTAAAAATTGAGCCATGGTAAGGAACTAGCTTAAAGGTAAAAAGGAAGTCAAATCTATTTTAAAATCCATAGTATTATAACTTCCAATCTTTGGTGACTTTTCCCTCAATCACTGACAAAAACTCTCTGGTAAATTGTTAGATGTCCTATACAGTATTTCATGTATACTTTAAACTAGGTTCACTCAGGTTTTTGGAGAACCTCACCAATGATTGTACTATAGCTGTTTTCTGAGATGGGAATATTATCTTGCCATGTGTCCTGTCAGTGAGGTGACCTTGCCTCCTAGACTATTTCTCTTCTTATGGCCATCTAAGCCTCCCTGTATGCCATTGGCACCCAAGGTGCTAAAGTTTGGATCTTGAGAGTTTTCTGGAGACCTGTGAATTCATGGCTTGTTCCCTAAAGTGGCACTTTTGGGAGGAGACAGAAATTTTAAGGTGTGGGGTCTAATAAGACTTTAGGTCTCTGGGGATAAGCTCTTGAAGGAGGCTATGGAACCATTTCTCTCTCTCTCTCTCTCTCTCTCTCTCTCTCTCTCTCTCACACACACACACACACACACACCCTGGTCATGAAGTGAAGAGTAATTTTGCTTCACCATGTACAGCCTCCCATGATGAACTGTTTTGCTACAGGCCCAAATGTAGTGGGACTAGCTGATCATGGACTGGAACTGTGAACTGAAACTGTGAGTCAAAATAAACCTTTTCTATATTCAAGTTGTTTGTCTCAGCTATTGTGCTATAATGATGGAAAAATTGGCTAATACACAAGGGGTTTGTTAAATTTGGTAAAAGAAATATCTTCCCAAACTTTCTCTTTGTCTTTTAGACCACACATTGTGTGAAAATAGCTCTTTTAACTTCTGCTCTCACTCAGCTTGTGGTTGAGAGAATTCTAAGATGGTCCCAAGATCCTTTCCCATATTGCACAATGCCCTCGATGGCCTCCTCCTTTTGAGTGTAGCCATAGGGTGAGAGACTCACCGCATGATTAGTTACATTTTATGCCAAGGTGAAGAGGTATAAGGGGACTTCATTAGGGTCTCAAATTAGTTAATTTTGTTATAATCAAGGGATACTCCATTAGGTGGGCCTGACTAAATCAGATGAGGCATCTAAAAGAGGGTCTGGAAATCAGAGATTTTCTCTCCTGCTGACCTTGAAGAAGTAAGCCTGCACTGAAAGGAAATGAATTCTTCCAACAACTATTGTAGGGATCCAGCTTGACCTGACCTCATTCATCTTGAGTTGTAACTACTGTGATTGCCCTTGAGTAACTCTGACCTGTTATTTTGTATAGTTTCTGAGCATACTACAAATAAACACAACATGGAGTGGTATATGGAGATTTACAAACTGGACTTTGGTGCCCTTAGTACCAGGAATGTGCCTGACATCTCGATGTTGGCTTAAGACGAACCAGGTACATGCCAGGTTGGATGGAATTATGATTGTTGTGACCACTATGAAAGCCCCTCCTTCTAATCAATTTGCAGGATCTACTGACTGTTCTGCTGCCACCCTTGACCTCACTTCTGTCACTAAATCCCTAGTAAATTGCATTCTGTGCAATACTGGATATGTCTGCCTCTGTCTTCAGTATGGGTCTGCTCTGGTGGTCAGATTTTTAACTCTGAATTTTCCAGGAACAACCATGTAAGATTCAAATAGAACCCTGAATCTCAGATGAGACCCTAGTCCCAGCCAACACCTTCAACTCAGTTTTGTGATACGCTGAGCAGAGAAACCACTCCTTCAGGACATTTTGCCTATAGAAACTGTGAGACAGCTAATGGGTGTTGTTTAAGTCAGTAATTTTATACTTATCTGCTGTCCAGCAGTGGAAAATTAATCAACCAGTCTTCATTCATGATACCTCAAAACCAATCAAAATCACACACCTCAGAATTTAACTCCTACTTCTTCTACATTCTTTTTTAGGTAACTTCATCACAATTATTTTTTATCTTCTTTGGACTAAAACAAAAGCATTGATTCTAAACAGTATCATGAAATCCAAACAAGTAAAGAGAAATAAAAATAATCCTTGACCTATTTACACTGCATTCTAATGTATGCACGCGCACACAATTCTAAGAATGACTTAACCTGGCTCCCTTTGCACATATAGGAACAGAAACTAAAACTGCTCTACTATGAATAAATGACACAATACCAGTTGATATGTAACATGATATTTGTCTTAATATGGCATAAGAGAATGAAAGCTCTATATAGAATTGGGAGACAGAGATCCATAGTTTATCTGAATTGAGTCAGAGTTGCCAAATGCATGCATTCACTTATCATTTTGTACTCATGATAAGTATCATTCATTATTCCACCATTATTTTTCTGAGAAAGCCTCTATATAGACTCAGAATCTTTCTCAAAATATCAGTACAATTAGCTACTGTTAACTGACCAGAAAAGTAAGAAGAAGTAAAATTTATAGTCAAACTGAAGTTAAGAAATTCACTCATCTAACACAAAGGAATTTGATTTCAACTGAAGCCTTAATTGAACACCTTTTATGTGATAATCACAAAACAGAGCTTGAATATACTGTGGTGAATAAGAAAGATCCAAATAATTATGTCCTAAAGGCCCATTTTTTAATTTGGCCTACATATAAATGATTTAGTACTTAATATATATTTTATTCATAGGGTGTAATTTTCATCTGATATTTTATTTTCTATATAATATGAATTAATAAAAGTCCTTCAGGAATTATAGAAACAATATACTTAGAAGATCAATTTGGAATCTTCAGTTATGATCCAGATGGTCAAATATATAGAGTGACTCTGCACTACCCTTGGTAAGCTGGTGTTTGAAAGAAAACAGGTTATTTAAAATCAGACGGGACCTTAAATTCAGTGCTTCAAGTGAATACCTCAGACAAGCAACTGTTATGAAATATATCTGTGTGGTAACTCTCTACTCTCTGGTACCAAAATAAATGGAAGCTATTGAAATATTTAGTAACATTTGATTTTTAATTGAGAATTGACTGGAAAAAAAGTTATAACCCTACTTATTTCAGACAACCCTCAGAGGTAGTACTAGCTTACATCTGTAGTCTGAGCTGTACATGAGAAAGAAAATTAAATATTTGGTACACTGAAATTCAGCAAATGCTATGAAAACTTGAATCTTCTTGGTAACCCTAATCAGAGTCATATGGAAAACCTGAAGAACAAACAAGAGAAAAAAGAAGGGGCAGAGATGTAAAAAAGTCTTTGACATTGGAGAAACACATGATGCAAGCTGATGGGCAGAACAGGGATAGGAGCCATGGAGAGTACAGTTCAGAATTTCTCATCCTCAGCAGCGTGGAAGTTGTGGGTCCCATAATTCTTAGTTGTGATGGTGGCCTCTACCCACTAGATACCAACAGCGTCCCCCCTACCCTGCCCACATGTGGCAACCACAAATGTCTCCAGACTTTGCCACATGCTCCTTGAGGGACAAAATCCACCATGATTTAGAGCCACTTTTAAAATTGTGTAGTTGATAAACCAGGGTGAAAGTGTCAATTCTATGATGAGACAACTTTTGAATAAGACACTTCATGATTATTTTTGGAAATATTAGTTCCTTTTTTGATCCCATAGATGTTTGTTGAATTCCTGTAAGTCCTAGGAACTGTTTCAGAAGCACAAAATTTACTAAGAGGTGACAATTTCAGAACAGTTTAACTGAATGGTAAACTGAGTCGGCAGTCAACAAAATAGACCATAATTTCTTTCTTCTTTTTCTTGATTTCTGGTGTGAGGAGGCAAACAATGAACAATCCATGTAAGATGATTAAATAAGCATAATAGAAAATGAGAGCTAGTAAGAAAAAATAAAACAGGGAAAGAGGGATTAAGATTGTTGAATTGGAAAACTGAGGTTTTTTTTTTAAGTTTTAAATATGAAGACAATTGAGCTCTAAGACTGTATGATTAGAAAAAGAACTCAAAGAAAGACTATACTGTTTTTCTTTGTATCCTTTATCAAGCTAATAGGCTGGATGACACATTGCAGGATTCACTATGTTTACTTTTTTATTAAGCAAGTGCTTATTGAGTGACAACTAATATTTTAGGCATTTAGCCAAGTACTGTGCATATAATGATGAAGAGAATATGCATGTTCTATTTTCTTTATCATATTCATGCTTATGAGAATGATACATCAATTACACAATCATAAAATTGATAAATTGAAATAAAACAAGTTTGTATGATTTTATAAAGAACAGGCATATGGAACTATGCTACATAAGTCAAATGGGCCAGACATGGTCTATCAGCAAGGATGTGCATTAAAAGGCTTCCATGATGGAGTGACATTTTAGTCGAATTAATTTTGCAAAGTGGAAAAAAGCAAGTATGAAAGTTGTAAGCAGAAAGAACGGCATATATAAAGAATAAGTGGTTACCACAGCTCATAGAATAAGGAGGGCAGCAGTATGGGATACTGTGTAGAATGAGGGGTAAGCCCCAGCTACAATGTGTAAGGCATGTTGTAAATATATCTCTTCTTGTTAAGAGTAATAAATTCCATTGACATATTCTAAGAGGATACAGGAGAAACTGGTGTGTTTAGATTTTCCTTTTGAAAGGTAAGCTACCCATGTGGAGGTAACTAGCTTAAGGGAAGGAAGATGGGATGGAAAATGAGTTGAAGAGGCTACTGAGGTAGTGTTAAAAGTAAGGACTATTCAGATTAGTGAGTTAGCAATCAACTTGGACAGAAATAGGTGGACTCTTGGGATGTGTGGAAGGCAAACTTGTCAACACTGAGCATCAAGTAGATGTGAGGTTAAGTGGAACAAGAGTGACTCAGTCACAAACCACTTGTGTTTTGGTTACAGTATTACCAGATTTGGAAAAAATTCATGAGTTGAATTTCAGATCTATTGATTTTAAAAGGTGAGACATTTAAAAACACATATAGAAGTTGTCACTGCCTTAGTTCATTTTGTATTGCTGCAGCAGAATACCTGAGGGAGTGATTTATAAATATAACTTATTAGCTCAAAGTTCTGGAGGTTTGCAAGTTTCAGGTCAAGCCATTGGTAAGTTTTCCTGTCTGGTGAGGACATTTTCTTCTTCCAAGATGGTGCCTTGCACACTGTGTTCTCTGGAGGTGAGGAAATATGGATCCTTACATGACAGAAGGCAGAAGCACTGAGAGATGAAAGAGTGCTGAACTTGATTTTATAATATGATTAATTCACCTCATGAGGATGAAGCCCTTTGGCACAATCTCCTCCCCAAGATTCTACTTCCCAAAGCTGCCACATAGACAACCAAATTTTAGTATGAATTTTGGAGGAGAAAAACTTTAAACCATCAAAGATGCGATATGGTTTAAGGATACATATTTGCAATATTCCAAGAACTAATACATTATTTGAGGAAAAACTACTGATATCATTGACAATATTCTCATTTAAGAGACAGTAAAATAGTCCTTTTAAGAGAATGGGCAAAGGATTTGTTTCATTTCACCAGGGGAAATGTTTGTGTCAGGCCCAAGCTAGAACCATCTGGCCTGTGCATGTGAATGCTGACAGCATTGTGCTCTGCTCAGAGGTGGTCTGCAGTGGGTTTTGATAAAGGCTGATAACCGAGGGAGGCCCAACAGCTGCAGTCTGAACTCAGGGTCAGGCTTCCTTGTTGGCACTCCTCAGACCATGAAGGGAGAACCTTTTCTTTCAAGCCAAAAATAAATGAATAAATGCCCTTGATCATATTTTTAATGCCAGTTGAACACCAAATGAATATATGTGTTTAGTTTTTAATGTTTTGCTAGAACTTTGAATAATACCTATTCTGTGAGGGCCAACATTCCCTTGTAGGTAGATGTACCCACACTGTTTCTGTGTTTTGTTTTTTATTCAATTGTTAAAATCTCTATTTAATCCTACTCTTTGATTTTTGAAACTTGAACAGCTTCCCAAAACTAGGGGAAATCATGCCAGGGCTGATAGGGAAATTGTTTCACATGAAGAGAATCTAATTAAGGAAACCATTCTTAAAAGAGTTCCTGGGAGAAGAAGAGAGATTTTTAGGAAGATACACATGTGATTACCACTCTTTGAAACAAAAAAAATACCATTCGAGAAATAACAGTAGACTCACTTTTATGACTCATGATTTGTGTTTTTTCTTCATGATGATTCTTCATGATGATTTGGCAAAAAACAAGTTTGAAGTAATAGACCAGAATCTGATATGCCAGGGAGTTCTGAGATAGGCACAGTTCCTTATGAAATATGTGAGTCAAGAAAAGCTCTGACTCAAGAAAACTGTTGGGATAAACACAAGGCTAGACATCTTGTTCCTGAAGGTGAACTAAGACTTCCAATAATGTGTTGGGGTCGGGGAGGGAGGAGGGAAACTAGTCATTTCCTTTGTCTCCAGTCTTTAGGTGGGGATCCAAACAGAAAGACCTTGGTTGCAAAGATAAGTCATGTACTCATAAAATATATCTGAGCAGTTGGCATGCAATCTGTCCTGTATATATTTTCCCCTGCTTGCAAGCTCAGTGCATCCCTCCATTTTGTCCTGGCCTGCTGCCACCTAGGAGCTCAGGAGTAATAAAATGTCTAAACTCTCTCCATTGAGTCCTTCAAGATCTTTCTTTGGGATCAGAAAACAGTATGCAGGGGCCTTTGAAGCTCTAAGGTGGAACAGAAACAAACTGAGCTGTTAGCACTGGAACTTCAGCTTCCTCCACACCAGTCTACAGATGCAAAATTTTTTTATTTTTAAAATTATGCAGTCATTCTTTAGAAATCACTCAACATGCCTTTACAACAGGTAGTCTTACAATCTAACTTAGCTACTCTGTAAAGGTATTCAAGAGTGTACCAAAAAGAATATAATTCCATGATAGGCATATTTTATATTTTGTCCTTAAGGTTGGCCTTCTCAGTTTCAAATAATACAATAATGTTTTATATAGTGTTTTATGATTTAAGAACTACTTCTGTGTATTGTCTGCTTTTTTCTTGAAGGTTTTATTTTTTCATTATAAAACACATTTTTCCTAATTATTTTATGGATTCAAACTAATCCATAAAAGAGACAACATTTTGTTCTGCTGGCTTAAAATATGCTCTTTATTAAGGTAATTAACTTTAATTTAAAACCCAGTGCTTATTGATAACTGTTACTTATCTTTTCTTATATCTTTTAGGTTTGTTTCCCTTATTATTTAAGGATTTCTTCTCAAAGTATCTTCAATATGAGTCTTTATGGGACCAATCCTCTGAGGTCATGAATGCATAAAAATATTTTTTGTCCTGATTTTCACATAATAAGTTAGCAAGGTGTAATAATTTGTAAGATCTGAGTTCTCTTTATTTTTAAAAAATTGTGTTACATGATCATCTTGTCCAGTATGTTGTTGAGAAGCATGATGTGAAACATTATGATTACTCGCCCTTAGAATAATTTTTATATTTTTTGTTAGAATTAATAATGGCCTTATTGTTCATCTGTTCTTTCCCCCTATTTTCTCGTAATAATTAGCCCACATCTCTTTGCCAGAGATATAAACCTCCTAGCAACCAGATAATTCAACATGTTCATTTTTTCTTTTAGATATATTCTTCTTAGATGCCTCTGTCCTTCTTTTCCTATCTGGACTGGGTAGACCAGTAATCTCACAAATACTTCATACCCTGGTGTTTGTAGTTTCCCTGTGTTATACCAAACAAAAATCAGATCATCCAAGCCGATCACGTAAAGCCAAAAGAAGCCTTTATTTTTTATTTTTTAGCTGGTCAGCGACAACCACCCTTACACCTAAAAGCAGTGTGCCTGGGATCGTGCATTAGTTCTTTGTTGCCAGCATTTATAGGGAGGGGAAGGGATTAGGGTAGGTCTACAGGGAGGGAAGGGATTAGGGTGGGTCTACAGGAAAGGAATTTGGGTGGGCTACAGGGAGGGGAAGGGATTAGGGTGGGGCTGACTCTCCCTCTCCTGATTGCACTCAAGAATCTTTTTGGGGAGTTTAACACCTAGTTTTACACCGGTTTAGATTTCTATGTCTTAGATGTTCTATCTTTTATTTTACTTATTCATTTTGGGGAACACATCATCACTGTGACATAGAGATGTTTTTCTTCTGATGAAGGAGAGTGCCACACAGAATTCATGTGTATGTTTGTGTGTATCTACATTAGTAAATGTAAACTATAATCTCATACTACTGATACTTCAAATGCATTTCCTATGCAACAGGATGCATTCTAGCCTTTCCCTTTTCCTTATTTATAGCTCTTCCACAGTAGTGACAACCCTGCCTCTCACTGTGTACTGCATATTTACTTATTTGCTCAAACCAGGAATATGTATAAAATAGCTTTAGAATATTGATCTATATTATTTATAATCAAGCTACCAACTAGAGTACAATATTTATGCACAGTTCTTTTTTCCCATACTTAGCCTTGGAAAGCAGAGCCAAAATACTGCATTCCAACTTGCCTTGATACTTCCCCTATCCTTTTAGTCAGCCATTCGTGTATCATACATTCAAAAACATTTGTTTGTTTTTTATCTGATTTTGGCTTCCCTAGCCCATCCCTATTGATTCTATTTATTTATTTTCCAGTGTGTAAAACATTAAGATGGTCATGTGACTCAGAAGAACATGGAAATGAATGTCACTACCCTGCTGTTTTCCCCTCTGTTTCCTTCTCCAATTTTTCCACCCAATTTCCATGTTCACCCTTGCAGGTAACCAGCTTCATTAGTTTTAGGTTTATTCTTCCTGTGCTTCTACTTGCCTAACTGAGCAGATGCACACACATTTTATTATTTTCATTTCTTAAATTAAACATGTTTCCTGTTTGCTTTCTTTGTGAAATAATAGAACCTATAAATAATTTCATATTGGTTCAGAGATCATCTTTTTAATCTTATTTTGTAGCTGCACAGTTCTTCATCATGCATGGTTTCTATATTTTATTCAACCATATCCTATGAACACATACTATTGTGTCTATTACATGATTACATACAATGCTGCCATGAATACACTTGTGCATATGATTCTTGAGTAAATTAAGATGTGCTATTAATTCTCAACAGCAATATATAGGAATGCTTCTTTTACCATGAAACCTTCAAGAACAGATTGTATTTTCAGACTTTTATTTTCTGGCAGTTCTTGAATTGAAAATCAGAATCTGTTTAGTTTTCATTTAAATTATGAGTATAATTGAATACACATTACTTCTTAGGCTTCAGATAAATTGTACGGGTATCTTGTAAATTGAGTGTGCATTTTTCCATTGGGTCTTTGGTAATTTCCCTCCTTAATTTTTATTAATTCTTTGTATGTTAGTGATATTAGCTCTTTTTCTATAATATGTACTGCAAATATTTCTTGCCGGTTTGTCAGTTGTCTTGGGATTTTATTCATGGTGCTCTTTTGCTCTTCAGACTTCATTTTTTGTTTTTAAATAATCAAATTGATTATGCTTTTCTTATTTTTTCCTCTGGATTTTGAATTATGTGTCTAAAACCTTTTTCAAACTCTAGTGAGGAAGACATGTACCATACTTCCTTCTAGTATCATTGTTTTTCAAACATGGTTTTAGATTCCTGGTTGATTTGAGGTCATTCTTATGTGTAGAGTCAGGTATGGATTTAATTTTATCCTTTTTTTCCAAATGACTGTTCATTTGTTCCCTAAAACATTTGCTAAAATATCTGTGCTTCTGTTTATGATTTGAGATGGTTACTTCAACCTGTGATAAATTTTTATTGCTTGGGTCTACTTTGGGACTTCTTCATGGTCCCATTGTCTGTTTATCTACTCATATGCCAGTGTCACATTTCTTTTTAATTACAGAGGTTTTTCTAGTAGATTGTAATCTCTCATGAGATTAATTCTACCTCTTAATTTTCCTGAGTATTTTATCCTCTGTTTTTTCATATAAACTTTAGTGTCAATATGTCTAGCTCCAAAATTAGCTCATTGGTAATTTAGTTTGAATTACATTATTCTTCTAAACTAAATTGGAGAGAGCTGGCATATTTATAATATTCAGCATTCTATCCAAGAAAAGAAAATGTCTACTTTATGTCTACTTTTTAATCTTTCATGAATGTAAAATTTTCTTTACATAGGGTTTCTCACATTTCTTGTTAAGAAGATTATTAAGGAGGTCTGGCCTGGAGGGGCTGGAGTCGCTGGCTCCGGCGGGGAGGTTGGACCCTTTGGCACCATCTTGCCACTTCCCTGCCAGAGAGTGACCATCCGGGACTGCCTGAGTCCTCAGAGCTGAGCTCTGGTATTCCCCGCCACTGTGCGGCATCTCCTAGGCGGCCTGGCCTGGAAGGGCTGGAGTCTCTGGCTCCGGCGGTGAGTTTGGACCCTTTGGCGCCATTTTGCAGCTTCCCTGGCAGAGGGTGACCCTCTGGGACTGCCTGAGTCCTCAGAGCTGAGCTCCAGTCTTCCCCGCCACTGTGAGGCATCTCCTGGGGAGGTCTGGCCTGGAGCGGAGGGAATCGCTGGCTCCAGCAGGGAGTTTGGGCCCTCTGGCGCTATTTTACAGCTTCCCTGGCAGAGAGTGACCACCTGCTACCAACTGAGCCCCCAGCCAGGAGCTCAGGCCTGCCAGGGCTCTCAAGCCCAGAGTCTCCATCACTGAGCACAGGTTTGTGCCTCTGCCCCAACTTGGTCTAGTGCCCAGGTCCACACCCTGGCCTGGGGTCTAGCATCTTGCTGTATCTGATTATCTATCAACAGCAGGCTGCCTCTGCCCAGAAGTATTGATCATTCCCAACCTGGAGGAAATGGGACAGCAGCTTTCTTGGGTCACCGCTTGATCAAGCACCTCTCAAACATCGGGTGAGTTACTAGAAATCTGCAGGGACACTCTAAGTCTTACAGGAAAATTGCATTCCCTCTGATTCGCACTACTAGAGGGGAAGATACATGAGCAACATGAGAAAACATGGGAAGAAAGTATACCAAACAAATCTAGATGATATATCAAAAGAACCCAAAGACAGCATGGTAGAAGGAATGACAGAAAGGGAGTTCAGAAGGTTCATAATTAAAATCATCCGAGAAGAGAATGATGTGACGAGAGAGCAGATTCAGGCTATGAATAATCAGCTAATAGAGCAATTGCAGGAAGCAAAAAATCATTTCAATAAAGAGATAGAAGTTCTGAGAAAAAAACAAACAGAAATCCTTGAAGGAAACAAGGAAATGAAGGAAATAATAAACCAAGTTAAAAACTCAATAGAAAGCATAATTAACAGAATAGATCACTTGGAAGACAGAACCTCAGACAATGAAGACAAAATATGTAATATTGAAAACAAAGTCAAACAAACAGAGAAGATGGTTAAGAATCATGAATGAAACCTCCAAGAAATATGGGACACCATGAAAAGACCAAATTTAAGAGTTATTGGGATTGAGGAAGGCACAGAGATACAAACCAAGGGTATGAATAATCTGTTCAATGAAATAATATCAGAAAATTTCCCAAATATGATGAATGAGATGGAAAATCAATTATAAGAGGACTAGAGGACATCAAATGCACAGAATTACAACAGATCCACAACAAGGCACATTATAATGAAAATACCCAACATACAAAACAAAGATAGAATTTTAAAGGCTGCGAGAGAAAAGCAGCAGATTACCTACAGGGGTAAACCAATATGGATATCAGCAGATTTCTCAGCCCAGACCCTAAAAGCAAAAAAGGCCTGGAACAACATATTTCAAGCTCTGAAAGAAAACGGATGCCAACCAAGAATCTTATACCCAGCAAAACTTACCTTCAGATTTGATGATGAAATACAATCCTTCCATGATAAACAAAAGCTTAAAGAATTCAAAAGTGAAAGCCTGCCCCACAGAACATTCTCAACAAAATATTTGAAGAGGAAGAAACAAAAAACAACAATCTCAGTCAACATGGGGAGGAATTACCCTAAAGAAAGAGTGAATCAAAGGAGAAACATAGTTAAGCTAAAAACCCCAAAAAAGCTAAAATGGCAGGAAATACAAGTCATATCTCAATAATAACCCTGAATGCAAATGGCCTAAACTCATCAATCAAAAGACATAGACTGGCAGATTGGATTAAAAAGAAAGACCCAACAATATGCTGCCTTCAAGAGACGCATCTCATGGAAAAACAAGCCCACAGACTAAAGGTGAAAGGTTGGGAAAAAACATACCATGCACATGGACTGAGTAAAAAAGCAGGAGTTTCCATCCTCATTTCAGATAAAAGCAGACTTCAAGCCAAAGGTAGTCAGAAGGGATAAAGAAGGACATTTCATACTGCTTAAAGGTAGCATAAATCAGCAAGACATAACAATCATAAATATTTATGCACCAAACAATGGTGCATCCATGTATGTCAATCAGATCCTTCTCAACTTCAGGAATCAAATAGACCAAAGCACAATAACACTGGGGGACATTAACACTCCTCTCTCACCATTAGACAGATCTTTCAAGCAAAAATTGATCAAAGAAACCATAGGACTCAATGACACAATCACTAATTTGGACTTAACAGACATATATAGAATATTCCAAACATCAAAAAGCGAATACACTTTCTTCTCAGCAGCTCATGGCTCCTTCTCTAAAATAGACCAAATATTATGTCAGAAAGCTACTCTTAGCAAATACAAAAACATAGAGATACTACCTTGTATACTATCAGATCATAATGGAATGGAATTAGATATCAATGATAAAGTTAAAAACAGAAACTACTCCAAGACCTGGAGATTAAATAATATGCTATTGAATGATACATGGATAACAGAAGACATGAGGGGGGAAATTAAAAGATTCTTAGAGGTCAATGAGAACAAAGATACAACATATCAAAATCTCTGGGATACTATGAAAGCAGTGCTAAGAGGAAAATTCATTGCTTGGAGTGCATTTAATAAAAGAATGAAAAGTCATCAAATCAATGATCTCACACCACAGCTCAAAGCCCTAGAAAAAGAGGAACAGATCATCACCAAAAGTAGAAGACAGGAAATAATCAAAATTAGAGCTGAAATCAATGAAATTGAAACAAAAGAAACAATTCAAAAAATTGACAAAACAAAAAGTTGGTTATTTCAAAAAATAAACAAAATCGATAAACCCTTAGCCATGCTAACAAAGAGAAGGAGAGAGAAACTCCAAATTACTAAAATTTGTGATGGAAATGGAAATATTACAACAGACACAATTGAAATACAAAACATAATAAGAAGCTACTTTGAAAATTTATACTCCAACAAAATAGAAAACATGGAAGACATCAACAGGTTCCTAGAGGCATATGAGCCACCCAAAATGAATCTGGAGGAGATACACAACTTAAATAGATCAATTTCAAGCAATGAAATAGAAGAAGTCATCAAAAGCCTACCAACAAAGCAAAATCCAGGACCAGATGGATTCACAGCCGAGTTCTACAGGACCTTCAAAGAAGAGCTCATTCCAATACTCCTCAAAGTTTTTCATGAAATAGAGGAGGACGGAACCCTTCCAAACCTATTCTATGAAGCTAATATCACCCTGATACCAAAACCAGAGAAGGATATGTCAAAGAAAGAAAATTTCAGACCCATATCTCTAATGAACATAGATGCAAAAATTCTTAACAAAATTTTAGCGAATTGCATACAAAATCATATTAAAAAGATAGTGCACTATGATCAAGTGGGTTTCATCCCAGGATGCAAGGTTGGTTCAACATCTGGAAATCAATAAATGTAATTCACCACATCAACAGACTTAAAGTCAAGAACCACATGATTATTTCAATAGATGCAGAGAAAGCATTTAATAAAATACAGTGCCCCTTCATGTTCAAAACCCCTAAAAAATAGGGATAGTGGGGACATTCCTTAACATTGTAAAGGCTATCTATGCCAAGCCCACAGCTAACATCATTTTAAATGGAGAAATTTGAAAGCATTCCCCCTGAGAACTGGAACAAGGCAGGGATGCCCTCTTTCACCACTACTATTCAACATTGTTCTTGAAACTCTAGCTAGAGCAATTAGACAGACCAAAGAAATGAGAGGAATACAAATAGGAAAAGAAGAGCTCAAACTATCCCTATTTGCAGATGACATGATTCTCTATTTAGAAGACCCTAAGAGTTCCACCAGAAAACTTCTGGAACTCATTAATGAATTCAGTAAAGTAGCAGGATATAAAATTAATACTCATAAATCTAATGCATTTTTATTCATAAGTGATGCATCCTCTGAGAGAAAAATTAGGAAAACTGTCACATTCACATTAACCTCAAAAAAATTAAAATCCTTGGGAATCAATCTAACAAAAGAAGTGAAAGACCTCTACAATGAGAACTACAGAACACTAAAGAAAGATGTTAAAGAGAATCTGAGAAGATGGAAAGATCTCCCATGTTCTTGGATAGGCAGAATTAATATTGTCAAAATGGTCATACTTCCAAAAGTGCTATACAAATTCAATGCAATTCCAATTAAAATCCCAATGACGGACCTCATAGAAATAGTGCAGGCAATCATGAAATTCATTTGGAGGAATAAGAGACCCAGAATAGCTAAAGCAATCCTTAGCAAGAAGAGTAAAGCAGGGGGTATCACAATACCGGACCTTCAACTATATTACAGAGCAATAGTAACAAAAACAGCATGGTATTGGCACCAAAATAGACAGGTAGATCAATGGTACAGAATAGAGGACACAGAGACAAACCCACATAAATACAAGGTATCTCATACTTGACAAAGGAGCCAAAAACATACAGTGGAGAAAAGACAGCCTCTTCAACAAATGGTGCTGGGAAAACTGGAAATCCATATGCAGCAAAATGAAACTAAACCCATACCTCTCACCCTGTACAAAACTCAACTCAAAGTGGATCAAGGACCTAGAAATTAGACCAGAGACTCTGCACCTAATAGAAGAGAAAATAGGTCCAAATCTTCATCACGTTGGCCTAGGACCAGATTTCCTGAACTTGACTCCCAAAGCATAGGAAATAAAAGCAGGAATCAATGATTGGGATAGAGTCAAACTTAAAAGCTTTTTCTCAGCAAAGGAAACAATCAGCAATGTGAAGAGAGAGCCTTCAGAGTGGGAGAAAATCTTTGCTACACACACTTCAGAGAGAGCACTAATCTCCAGAATCTACCAAGTACTCAAAAATCTTTACACCAAGAACACTAATAACCCAATCAATAAATGGGCCAAGGAAATGAACAGACACTTTATAGAGGAATATGTACAAGCAATCAACAGATTTATGAAAAAATGTTCAACATCCCTCGTTATAAGAGAAATGCAAATCAAAACCACCTTAAGATTTCATCTTACCCCAATTAGAATGTCTTTTATTAAGAACACAGGCAACAACAGATGTTGACCAGGATGTGGGAAAAGGGTACACTCATACATTGCTGGTGGGAGTGCAAGTTGGTGCAGCCACTCTGGAAAGCAGTGTGGAGATTCCTTAGAAAACTTGGAATGGATCCTTCATTTGACCCAGCTATTCCACTCCTTGGCCTATACTCAAAGGACTTAAAATCATATTACTACAGTGATGCAGCCACATTAATGTTCATTGGTGCTCAATTCACAATAACTAGATTGTGGAACCAACCTAGATGCCCTTCAGTAGATGAATGGATAAAGAAACTGTGGTATATATTCACAATGGAATATTACTCAGCCATAAAGAAGAATAAAATTATGGCATTTGTAGGTAAATCGATGATCTTTGGAGACTGTTATGCCAAGTGAGATTAGCCAATCCCAAATATCCAAAGGCTGAATGGTCTCTCTGATAAGTGAATGATGATGCATAATGCAGAGTGGAAGGGTGGCAAGAATGGAGGAAGGATAGATAGCATAGAGGGAAGGGAGGGGTGGGGTCGCCGTGGGGGGGTAAGAATAATAACAGAATGTGTGACAGATACCATTGCCCTGTGTACATGCATGAACGCACAGATGGTGTGACTCTACTTTGTGTACAACCAGTGAAACAATAGCTGTACTCCATTTCTGCTCAATGAATCAATAAGCAAATAAAAAAAAAGAAAAGAAAAACCAAGTAATTAGACACTCATGCTAAATATTAAACTAAAGTTTTACACAAAGTGTTCCTCCCCAAAAAAATAAATTTATGAATTAAAAAAAATTGAAAACTCAAAAAAAATAAAACAGTATTAACCTAAACATCTATTTTTTTAAAATATCACTAATAGTATTTTCTCTAGCATCATACCTTCTAAATGGTTATTTAGAAATTAACTAATGCTGAGGACTTCAAAATGGGAGTACATATAAATCTTTTTTATTGCTTTGTTCAGTTTTTTTCCCAGAGTCATTCTCCCATCTCCTGACAGGACCTGACCCACATTGGTTCATTGTATTCAGACAGCGCAGCAGGGAGAGAATTTAATTTGCAAAAGGTGAAGTTCTACTTAATCCTTCTCTTTCACATGTACTGACTCATTCATGCCCTCGATTTTAGAAATTTGACTAAGCAAAGACAACTTTTCAGGATATCTGTATTTTTCCTTTTTCCTCTCCTCTTCCTTCTTTTTCTTTTTAACTTTCTAGGACATACCTGTTTTTCTAGGATCTTTTACTTAAAATATTGTAACTTTTTCCATTCTCTGAAGTTAATGTTTACATATTAGAAGTTAATGTTTACATATTAGAAATTGTTGTATTGTATCTTAATCATTTTTTCTTATTTTCTGGTTTCACTTTTGGGTATAACTAGGTTTGCCAGATTTTGCCATCAAAGTTAATTTAAAAAGAAAGGAATAGGAAGAAAGGAAGGAGAGAAAGGAGCAGGGGTCAGGAAATTCCTGGGATGTATTTTTCTGGCTACAGTTTATAGACTGGCTCTTTTTATACTTTAGGGCAATCATTTATTTTCTTTCCTTCATTTTTTGCATCCTGACCTTTCTCCATATTTTTAACATGTATGGCAGCATCATTTGTTCTCCTTACTTCTACCAATATATATTTTAATAATCATCTCCACTCATTTCATACTATTTGCATTTCTATTATTTAGGCAGAAATATTTTCTCCTTGTCTTCATTGTAACTGACTTTTTGCTTTTTCTTCTGGTTCCATCTCATTAAAACTATCTTCTACATTTGAGCTATTTCTCTATTCCTTTTGAACCAAATATAAACAAAATGCTTTTTTGTTTCCTGCTATAAATGCTTTGAGCAATCCGTTCTCTCTCAGAATTTTTAGAGTAGGACTTTCTTTCCCTGTACATTGGATTATTTTTGAGGATCGTTGTTATTTTTTTCCTGGTTATATATTCTGAGATAAGGGATATTTACCTAACATATTCACGTGTGTAAATTTATCAGTGAGTATAGTGTGTTAAATATTTTTTCCACTCCTAATTATTCATCAGAGCAAATGCAAATGCATTTGTTCAGGTCAATATCTGGAGGACAATGCCTTACTCCATTTCTAATGTTTTTCAATCATTTTTCATGTGGAGATTAAAGTGCATCACTCTTCTTTTATGACTTTAAAATTTATGCTTATAACAGAATTAACTATAGTCTGCAGTTCTCTGAAATACTGTGATATTTAAAATCTATGTCACTCACTTCCATGTCTGAGTGATATACCTGGATCTTTACTAAGCTGTAGAAATAGTCTATTATAAATTCTAAGAGTAATTGTATCACGAATTGACCTTCTCTTTCCAAAACAAAATTGCACTCTTGGAGTTATAATTTTCATATGGGTATAAAAATAACAGAACAGAGAGGTTGAAGGACAGAATGGCAGATTAGAAAATTATTTGTCATGCAACATACCAGTGTCTCACGATTTAACTTTTCCTATATTTTTAATATTTTAAATGTTTAATATTTTCTCAATTTTACATGACTACAAAGAAATTTTAAAAGCATACGAAAATTAGAATTTTACAAAATATTCTTCTGCAGTCAACTATTAAAGTTAAATTTATAAGTGTAGTATTGTGCATTAATTTGAAAGGCTCATATTAACTTATGCATCTATTTGATTAAAAGTTGAGCTTTTTATAATTCATGGAATATTTGCCAAATTTCTGAAAGACACATCCTGACATCTGTTAATATAGTATTTTTAATTATTCATTTGCTTTATTTAGCATAGTTTAAAGAAAATAATAATTTTTATTACTATTGTTTATTGATAGAATATTTTCATTATGGAATTTATGACAGATTTAGATTCATGCTAACAATGAAGGTATAATTTCCCAAACCACATTCCTGTATTGGAATCTAGTGGGGCTGAAAAAAATAGAATGAGTTGAGGGTATATTATCTGAGGGTATATTTGGATGAACTGAAGGTATGTACTTATCAGTTAGTGAGATAACTAAAGGCCCGGATGGCAAGAACTATACCCTCAGAGGCCAGATCAACAAGTGTCTGGTCCCTCAGAGAGGTGGTCAAGGAATAATAGGCAGGGAGAAAGATATGACCTATGGAAGAAAGAAAAGAGGGACTTTTTGCTTTGCCTGTGCTGTGTTGCATCTGGGTAGAAGGATCCCCTTTAATCTCAACACAGGGAAGATAATATGGAAACCAGTAGGGAGATTGTTTTAAAAACCATACACAGAAAGGAATTAGCTAGCCATTTCACAATAAGAAACAGCCAGGTAATCGTTTTGGTGGTCACAAGTTTGATATGACTTCTCACCTGCAAGTTTCAAGAGTTTTTAGAACTATAGCTCAATCTGTTTAGGACTATAAACTTTGGAGGAGTTTTATCTAAAGCTTGTACATTTGAAAAGATTGAGGGTGAATTTTGCTCCAGAAGGCAAATTTGGCCACAGAGGAAACTCATATGGTCAGGGAGTGAGTCAACTCCCGTGGCTTATTTGGTTTAGGTACTTACTGCACTTTAAATCTTAAATAGTCAAATCTCTGAACACCTGCTGTATAGTTAATGGGACCCTTATGATTACAGAATGTCTTTAAAGTCAGACTTTTAAAAATTAATATGCTTTAACAAAGATGGAGCTTTTTCTTCAGAAACTGGATTTTTTTTTTTTTTATCTTTTAAGACTTCTAATGATCCTTTTGAGAATCTGTGGTTTAATTTTTGGAACCATTTAAAATGTAACTGTATGGATTTTGATTTTTATATACCATGTTTTAAATAACTATATGATATATATAATACTATGAGAATATTAGCAGAATTTATAAAAATATGATTAAGAAATAGTTTGAGAGGTTGAAATAAATTTAGGCATGTAACTTTTGCACAAATTTATCTGTGTAAAAATTAAACTATTTTCATTTCATTTTTCTAAAATATTCCACAGAACTCTTGCAATTTAGTTGATTTTCCTAGATGTTTAGGAGATTATTTTAATATGGTGGATAATTATAGGCTGTAAGGAGATATGAAAAGTGTTTTTGCAAAACAAGAGAATAGATAAAATTCATTATTTTGTTTGATATACCTTTCATTACAACAGAATTATTTGTATAAAAGGTAGATATTGCCTATCTTCCCTCTCTACCATCAGTGATGAACAGACTTTTTGCTGGATGATTAATTTCAGTTAAAGGTAGAAAAAGGTATTCTTGTTTGCATTTTGGAATGGTTCCAACCAATAAACATATTTTTCTTGGCAATTAAGTTTATCTGAACAAATGAAAAGCAAATACCTAGAAGGTTCACCTTTTGACCTCCATTATAGTTAGTGATTAGATAAATTGGCTTATTATAATATTTAATTTTGTATTATTTTCCTTGACCATACTCTGGGAGAGAGTATAGTGACTAGGTAAGTGGGTACTTCATAGAAATAAAACAGACATGTTACTGGACATGTGATTACTATGATATTAATAAAATATGCTGAAATAGATCAACTAATGGGTTCTTTAATATCAGACTTAATATATAGTTACATTTAAGGAATGTGATTTTGATAATAGTTTTCCTAAAATTACTAATAAAGATCACTATTACATTAGCAAGTAAAATCATGTGGCACATCTAAAAACTATTATAATTTCATTTTGAATTTACTTTTACTGAGTTGAACAAAAGTTGTGATGATATTTATTTGGGAGTTATTGAAAGCATTTCACATTATCATTTAAACACAAACTGGTAAAATTTGATTTATAAAATTCTATGAAAACTTTTAACAAATATGTGTTTTTTTCTTTTAAACACTTGTCTGTGGAAGTAACCTGTTCTTTCTGGGACCTCCTGTTTTCCCTCTCAAAGAGCTGTCTGTAGTTTTGGTCCCATGTCTTTTATGCCTAGGTCTTTCCTCTTTTCTCTGGCTTAAGGTCTTTGGCTGTTTCTGAGCTCTGTGAGGGATGCTTTTTCTCAATCTCAGGGGATTGTTGTTTGACTATCTTCTACATATATAGCATTCACATAGTTTTCACTTCTTTTGAGTATTTCTTGGACTTTGACTTCATCCATGATTTACTCAGTAGTGGTCAAGAGTAAAAAACACATTTCAGCTCACATGGTTAGTAGTTTGCTTGGAAAAGATGTCCTTGGTGAAGCCATTCTAGCCTGAAGTATCAAGCCTGTAAGAAAGATTCAAGGCTGAAATGTTTGTGAAGCACAGAGCTAAATATTAAGGAATTCACATTTTTTCTTCTGTTTTTCATCTCTGTTCTCATAGCAGCAACACAATGTAATTTAAGAATGATGAAAAGTTAAAAGAGCCGCACACTCATGTGCTTGAATTCTGCTGCAGTGTCAGCTGGCATGTGGCTGGCCTCTGTGGTTAGGACACATGAAGTCTACATTACTCTTTGGTTTGTGATATCCTAAAATAAATTTCATGTAGCATAGTTCTTGATTTTGTTGCGACTAATAATAGTTTTAGAAAAAAATGGCAAAATGAAACAGTACATTCAGAGTTTGAGTAGATTATTTTGGGTCATAGATTTATTGTAAATTAAACGAAAAGATAATACATGTATCGATAAGAATATGTAGCTTAAAGCATGGAATTTTGTTTTATTGGTGTTGATGAGTGAACTAACTCTGAATTTTGTATAATTACTGAGAATAGGTTGGTTTGGATCAGGTTACCAAATCAAATTGCCTAGGTTTTACAGCATCTTTACTAGCTACCAATTCTTTGAAGACTTGATTAGAGCAGTACAGAACTCTTGCATGCATTAAGAAAACTAAAACTCAAGGCTCCCACAATGATGGACTATTATCGTTAGTTTAAACCAAGAGGGCCTTGTTATTTATGGACAAAAATGCAGGAATTTTGATCTACCCTGTATTCTTGTTGACTTTTTCTTTTTGCTAGAAATTGTAGTAAGCATGGAATAGATTGATTTGAATGCCAATTAATTTTTCTTTCCTAAACTATCCTCTGGAGGAAATTCTAAATAAACAAGAGAAAGGTCAATAAATAAGAATAAGAACAGGGAGAAAAAAAAGAGAATCAGGGGGCCTAGATTATTTACAAACTAAACAACCTGGCAGACCCTAGGTAATAGAGCATTGAAGATTTTATGTTTCCAGCAGAGTAAAGGAGAAAAAAGTTTTAATTAAGAGCAAACATTTACAATACACGGAAAAGATTCTAGAAAACTTTGAAGAAATTGAGATTGGTCATTGTGAGAGGAAGTTTATTTAAGAAAGGATTTACAGTAAGGAAGATAAAATTATCAGTTCAATTTATATATTATATTAGTTTACAGAGGGTATATATTTAATACTATCACAAATATTAAATTTAAGCATAAGAATATTTGAAAATATTAGAAGAGGAAAAAATAGACTTTGTTTTAGCTTCATGTAACTGCAAAGACTGGAGATAGCTTTGAGAAAATGCTAGGTATTAATTTTTTGTTGCAGAAAGAATCAGTGACATGAGAACAGTTGTTCTTCAGAATAGACACACTCATCAAATCTCCTCCCTAAGGTACCTCTAACATGTATCTTAATGTCTTAATATGGTATAAAAAACATTTTGATTTGGTGTAGACTGTAAGCTTCACAAGTTCAAAGACCATAATTTTTTCTAACACATTGTAGAAGCAAAGAAACAAATCCATTTTCATTAAATTAACCTATGGAAATTTAACAAAACATCCGGTGCTCCTTTTCTGCCCCATAAGGTAAATCAGAATGTTTTGGAAGCAAAACATAGGTATTTTTTTTCCTTATTATTACAAGATAATATTCAGATGCTGCAAAATGTCATCACAATTGTGAAGATTATGTATCATGATTACTGTAACCAGATAACCACTGCACACCCCAAAAAAATAGAACTTAGAAATCTCATCCTAGAAACCCTCCCATAAGCTCCATCCCAATCATTACCCTCTTATCTCCCTAAAGTAACCACTATTCGATGTGTATACTAATCACTTCTTTTCTGTACAGTTTTATCTCCCAAGAGTGTATCTAGGACATGATAATTTTTATGCCTATTTAAAAGGCATTACTATTTTATGCCTTCAACCAATCTTCCTTCCTTTCTTCCTTTTTTCCTTCATCTTTTCTTTTTTTCTTCTTTTTCTTTATTATTATTGCTTTTTTCTTTTTAAATTTTTATTGGTTCTTTTTAGTTATACATAGCAGAATCAATTTTAACATAATGATTCAAGGAGGGAATATATCTTGTTCTAATTCAGACCACTCCTTCCTCTTCCATCTCCCCACCCACTACTTCCTTCCCTCTGTTGAACTTACTGCCATTTGCCCAGAGGTTTTTTTTGCTTTTAATTAATTTCTTGTGGATGTACACATTGGTGAGATTCACTGTGGTATACTCACATCCTCACATCTGTACATAGGAGAGTTTTGTCTTATTTATTCCACTGTCTTTCCTATTCCTATTTCCCACCTTTTCCTTCATTTCCCTTGTTTTTCTAAGTCTTTTATAATTTATCTGTTGAAGAACCTGAGTTTCTAGAGATTGAGAAATGGGATCTTGCTATTTCAACAGTTTAGTATTTGGTTCCCTAGTTGTCCATTAACATAGGGAAAGCAAAACAAAGCCTTGATTTTTCTTCATTTACCAATTTTCAAGATAATGAATTATTTTGTTATCTCTATCCTTCTTGAATTAATTTTAAAGGAATGTAGATTCAAGCATATCTGTCAATTTCTTTTTTTATTTTTGTATTTAAATTTACTCCAAATTTAAAACTAATATTTCCCAAGCTGGGAATGTTGGTTCAGGAGATTGATCATAGTAACCTACCCTTCTACTCTTGTTTACCCTCTTTCCCTGGCACTCCTCCCAGACCTTAGTAATCCTATTCTATTTTCAGGTCAGCTTAGTTTTTAGCACCCCCCCCCCCCCCCGCCTTTCCCCATGTGAGAATAAGAGATTAAATGTGTGACATTTCTCTTTCTGTGTCTGGCTTATTTCACTTAACATCATGTCCTCCAGTTCCGTTCACCTCACTGCAAATGACTGACTTTCACCTGTCGTTATGGCTGAATAATATTCCATTGTGGATATATACTATATTTTATTTATCCATTCATCTGTCAATAGGCACCTGCAGTGATTCCTTATGGTGGCTATTATGAATGATGCCACAGCAAACATAGCATCCTGGCATCTCTATTACATAGTTATTTCATTTCTTCTGGATGTGTGCCCAAAAAAGGCAAAGCTGGATCATATGGAAGTTCCATTTTGTTTTTCTTTCTTGAGAAGCATACATACTGTTTTCCCTAGTGGCTATACTAATTTACATTCCCACCAACACTTTATAAGAATCCCTTTTTCTCCACACCCTTGCCAGAATTTGTCGTTGTTGTTGCTGCTGCTGTTGTTGTTATTATTATTATTATTATTATTTTATTATTGTTGTTATTTAAATGGTCATTCTAACTGAGGTGAACTAGAATGTCATTGTGGCTTTGATTTGTATTTCTTTAATGGTAAGCATTTTTCATATAAATTGGCCTTTTGTATTTCTTCTTTTGAGAAGTATCTATTCAGATCATTTTCACATTTTTTTACTTGGATTCCTAGTTTTTTTGTTGTTGCTATTTTGATTTCTTTATATATTGTGAATATCAATCCTATGACAGATGAAGAGCTGGAAAGGATTTTTCTCCCACTCTGTAGCTTGTGCCTTCACTCTGTTGATTTTTTTTTTTCTTTGTTGTCCAGAAGCCTTTTAGCTTGATGTACTCCCATGAGTCAATATTTGTTTATGATTCCTGTGCTTTTGGAGTCCTGTCCAGAAACTCATTGTCCAGTGTCTTAAAGTTTTTCTTCTCGTAGTTTCAGAGTTTCAGGTCTTCCACTGAAGTCTTTGATCTGTCTCGAGTTGAGTTTTCACAGGGTGAAAGACAGGCATCTAGTTGTGATCTTCTGTATGTGTATATCCAGTTTCCCCAGCATTATTTGTTGAAGAGGCTGACTTTCCTTCAATGTAGGTTTTTGGTGCCTTTTTGAGAATCAATTGACTATAGATGCACAGGTTTATTTCTGTGTTTTCTATTCTGTTCTGTTTGTCTACATGTCTTTTTGTTTGTTTGTTTTAATGCCAATACCATGCCCTTGTTGTTCCTATGGCTCTGCAGTGTGCCTTCTAATTGGGTATTGTGATGCCTTTGTTAGGTAGCAGTTAGACATGTGCAGTGGTTCGGTTGTTTTAAGAAAATACTTAGTATAGAACATTTCAGTTAATTGACAGCCCTTCCTCAGTGCTGCCACCAGATCTGACAAAATTGTGATTTCAGGACCCTTGCCTTATATCAGTCCTATAAACTACCTCTCTTACAACATGAGGAAGATGGATAAATCTGGGGGATATGAACCAAAGATCAAGGAAATGTTTGTGCAGAGGGCCTATTTCTAGGATTTCTTAAATAACACCCTATACACACAACACAGATCAGAGATTTCCAGACCTAGGAAAGCAGGATTATTAAGACTGGAGCCCACTGACCATAAATTTTGTAAAACCAGTTTTAATTAGTCATTAACCAGCTCAGAAAGACAAAGAATTGCTCTTAGGTAAATCTGTCAATCCAGAGCTGAGAGGTGATATTCCGGCAGGACCTTTTAACCATCTCCCTCCTACCCCACTAAAAGATGGACACAAAGAAGAAGACACAAGAATACAACACAATCTCTGGTAAGATCTAAACTCCGGAATCATCTATCTCCATTATCACCTCCATTTGTGTTCTTTGTCTCAGAAGTGGTTTGGTTATTTGGAGTCCTATATGCTTCCTTATGATTTTTAGGTTTTTTTTTTTTTCCGCTAGTTCTGTGATGAATGCCATTGACTGATGGGGATTATATTGGCTCTGTAGATCACTTTAGGTAGTGTGGACATTTTAAAAGTATTAATTCTTCCAATCTACAAATATGGGAGGTCTTTCATATATTTTTCTGTCTTCTTCAATTTTCTTCATCAGCATTTCGAATATTTGTCAGTTTTGTTTATCTTTTCAAAGAATCAACTCCTTGTTTCATTGATACTCTGTATTAATATTTAGACTCTTCTTTCATTTATTTCTACTCTGATATTTATTATTTCTTTCCTTCTACTAATTTGGATGTGGATTATTCTTGCTTTTCTTAGTCCTTGGGATACATCAGCAACTTGTTTATCTGATTTTTTTATTTCTCTTTTTTGATGTAGGCATTCATTGCTATAAACTGACTTCTTTTTGTTTTTCTACTTCACATGTATTTGTTATGTTATATTTCTATTTTCATTTACTTCAAAGCATTTATCATTTCTCTTTACTTCCTCAATGCACCTATCTTTGTTTAAAACTATGTTGTTCAGTTTCCATGTATTTGCATAATCTTTTAAAGTTTCATTTGTTGACTTCCTGTTTCATTATCATAAAAGATACAGCATTTATTATTCCGTTTTTTTTTCCTTTTTTGTTAAGACTTGTTTGTTGACCTCATGTGTAATCTTTTCTAGAGGAAGTTGCATTTGCTGATGAAGAGGATGTGTATTCCGCACTGTTGGATGGAATGTTTTGTAAATTTTAACTCCATTTATCTATATTATACTGTAACTTTCATGTTTGTTAATTTTTTATCTCAATAATATATCCATTGGTGAGGGGTTTTGAAATTCCCCACTATTAATTATGTTGGAGCGTATCTGCCCCTTTAGGTCTAATAGCATTTGTTTTTATAAAACTGGGTGCTCTGACATTAGGTGCATGTAGATTTGCAATTGTTATGCCTTGAGAAATAAATCCCTTGGTTATTGTATAGTCAATTGTATTGTATAGTTATTGTATTGTATATTGTATATTGTATTGTATATTGTATATTGTATTGTACCTTCTTTGTGTAATAATTTTCTCTTAAAGTATATTTTTTAAAGTATAAGTTTAGCCACTCCTGCTCACTTTAGGATATTATATGCTTGAAATACCATTTTCTATACTTTTGATTTCAGTCTGTATCTTTACTGGTAAGCTGAGTTTCTTGTAGGCAACAGAATGTTGGGTCTTCTTTTAAAATCCATTTAGGAAGTCTGTATCTTTTAATTGGAGAATTCACTTCATTTATATTTAGAGCTATTTTTGAAAGACATGGACTTTTGTCTGTCATATGTTAATTATCTCCTAGTTGTTTCAAGTATTCCTTATTCATTTCCTCTGCTCTTATTCTTCTTTGTGGTTTGAGGGTTTGCCGTGTTAATAATCTTTAGTTTTTCCTATTTTTCTTTTGTGTATTTCCTCTTCTCAAAGTATTTATACTTTCATATGCTATCACTGATGAAAGTTATCTTTCATCTGCTTCTGCATGTAGAACTCCCTTAAGAATCTTTTGTAAGGTTGTCTGGCAGTCCTGAATTCCTTCAGTTCTTTTTCTTGTTTTGAAAGTCTTTATTTCTTCTTCATTTTTTAAGGGCAATCTTTCCAAATACAGTAATCTTGTTGGGGAGTTTTTTTTTTTTAAGACTTGCAATGTCCTTTCATGCCCCCCTGACCTATAAGTTTTCTGCTGAGAAATCTGCTGTTTGTCAAATACGGTTGCCCTTAGATGTGATTTATAGATTTATTTTATAGATTCCAAAATTATTTCTTTGTCTTATACTTTTGATAGTTGACTATAATATTGTTATGGTGAGAATCTTTTCTGGTCACATCTATTTTGGGTTCTATAAGCCTCCTATATGTGGATGTCTGTGTCTTTTCTAAGATTTTAGGAAAGCTTTCTGTTATTACTTCATTGAATAGGTTTTCTATGCTCTAAATCTTTGTCTTCCCAGTAGGATATACTGATAATTTGGAAGTTTGTTTAATGTTGTCCCAAAGAGAATTCTCTGTTCATTCTTTCTAATTTTTTTCACTGGTGTTATCTGAATGTAGTATTTTGAAAGACCTGTCTTCAAACACTGTTATTCTTTTTCACTTGTCTTAGTCTATTGTTGAAGTTTTCAACTGAGTTATTTCATCTAACTTATTGATCTTTCTATTTCAAGATTTCTGTTTTGTTGTATTCCAGAATCTCTTTGCCAATTTTTTTATTCATACCTTGCCTTGTTTTTCTAAATTCTGTTAACTATTTCTTTTTATTCTTTTGAATCTCATTAATATTTTGAGATAATTCTTTTGAAATAATTCTTTTGTATTCCTTTTCAGACATTTCATCAATTTTTGACATCTTTATGAGGTATCATATTACTGTGCTTTTTTATATTTATTGTATTTCTATTTTAAGACTTACGTGGTAGGATAGAAATCTCTATCTCTATGACCTCTTTATTAAGTGGATTGGCCTGTCAGTTTATCATGTAATGTTCAGATTATTTTCAGCTGGGCACCACAAGTGTAATCTCCCTATGGCTACTTTGGCTGTGTGTTTGGGCACATTTTGTACAATAACTGAGTAGGAGAGACCCACTGTCTGTGTTGGTCATGTAGAAGAAGGGACTCTAGCAATTCAGGCGTGGAATAGACACCACATTGTGTGGGTTCACCCTGTGTGGCTATTCCTACAATGGGAGTAGTGGCCCCCTATCAGGGGATGGAGGTTTCCTGGAGTCTGTTGCTTGTAAGTGTCTCTGGTACTGACTGTACCAGTAAAGGTAAGGGACTGGAAGTGATTTTCTCCTGAGTAGACAGTGGTATAAGTTCAGGTGCTTCACTGGGAGAAGTGGGGGTAGGAATCTCAGCACCTTCCCAGTGGCATTCACAGTCCAATCGTATCAAGAGTTGCAGGATCAGATGGGGTGTGGGGTCAACTGATGGTGGGGAATCATGGATGTGTGCTTATAGCAAGAGTTGGGGTCTTCCTCTTTGCCACTGTTGTGGACGCTCCCACCCAGGATCTGAACCTCAGGTTCCCCCGGCCATGCTTTCCTGGGGAGGGTGCAACTTCCAGGAACTTTTCTTCCCCTAGTTCTTTCAGTGTTTCTGCCTTCCAGGAATGGAACAGGAGAGAGTCATTGCTAGATCCAAGCAAAATATTTCTGAGTTATGGTGCTTCTGAGAGTGAAAATAGACTCAGATCAGCACCAGGAAGTGGTCTCAGGACCATTTTAGTTCATGTGCCCTGGGGGCAGGAGAATAACTGGAGTCATGGCATTGTTGAGGATCATCTCAGCATGCCCCTGGGGATGGGGTGAATCATGGATCCATAGTTGTTTTTCCAGCCTTGTCAGTAAGAAGTGTCTGCACATCTCATTGGGGAGAGTGGTGGTGAGGGGGCATGTGGATAAATTCCTTTAGTCCTGGAACCAGCATGTGACCATGTGAGACTGGACATTGCTCTGGTTCGAGAAGGTAGGCTCCTCATCCTTCAGCTCCTGAGGGCAGCACTCTCTGTTTCCCTCCATATTGGAACTTGTGTTCACGAAAGTGCAGGACTCTCAGTGGGTTTACTTCAAAGTCACTCTGCTGAGAAAAGTTTGAATTGTTAGGCAACTATCTGCTGGTCACTGCAGTGGAATGTCTACGGGGTTCCAGGATTGGGAACATGCAGGGACTACTGACCCTTAGAGAAATCTGAATTCAGGCAATAGGTCACTTTCCAAGATGGTTCCTGCCTATGGCACCCTGGGGGTTCACTGGTGTATGATGCAGATTTCTTTTCCAAAGCCAGTGTACCGTGCAGATTTTAGGTTACTAATCTAGTTTGGCTGGAAGCCTGTAAAAGTTGTACCTTTCCAATAGCTAGAACTGCCAGGATTTATGCTAATATTTCCTGAGGCAGTCATCATTACCCTGGCAGACTGCTTCTCCTGGCTCTGGAACCCTGGCAGCAAATACTCGAATATTGTGGTTTCTCTTAATATGCTTTTGTTCCAGATATTGGGATCTCATGAGTTTTCCATTTTCTGTCTTGTTGATATGCAGCCCTCACCTCCATATGTAACTTTCAGAGTTGTTAAGTGCCTCACTAAGTTGCTGAGGCTGGTTTTGAACTGGAGACCCTCCTGCCTCAGCCTCCTGAGTCTCTAGGATTATAGGTGTGTGCCACCACACCCAGCTAGAATATACTTTTAATGGTACTGGGGATTGAGCCAAGGAGTCCTCTACCACTGAGCTACATCTCCGGTTCATTTTATTTTTTATTTTGAGACAGGGTCTTGCTAAGTTGCTGAGGGTCTCACTAATTTGCCAAGGCTAATCTAAAATTTATAATCCTCCAGCCTCAATCTCCCAAATCACATAGTCTTGTGCCACTATGCTCAGGTCTTTGTTTTTAGTATTTTGTTTTAGTTGTAGGTGGGCACAATACCTTTATTTTTATGTGGTGCTGAGGATCGAACCCAGGGCCTCATGCACGCTAGACAAGTGCTCTACCACTGAGCTACAACCCTAGCCCCTCAGATCTTTTTAATATAACTTAATTATAGTTTTATAATAAACAATGTTTAATGCTTATCACAAGTCTTTCACCAATCACTGTCTCATTGTTGGCTGCCTAATGTTTGCTCTCTATTAGGTGCCTCAGGAGGTTCTCATGGGAAAAGTATTTGAGTTCTTATATGTTGTTAACAGTTTATCTGAATCTTTTATACTTGAAAATGCATTTCCCTGAGTGCAAAATTCTTGATTCATTTAATTTTTTGAGTGTTTTGAATATTTTCCTCCATTTTCTTTTGGCCCAAACCACTGCTGTTGAAGAGTCAGATGATAATCTAACTTGTTGAGGTTAAGGATTTTAAAAACCAAGAGGTAGCTAGCAGGAAAAACTTTATTCTTTGTACAGGGCTAATAATATAAAAATAAGACATGATTTTGAATACCTAAGGTATGTGCTTTAAAAGTATTAGTTCCATATTATTGTCATATAATTTTAAGGTGACCTTATTGAATCAATTTGTTAAATGAGGACATCGAGGCTTACATAAGAATTTTGTTCTATAACTGAAGAGTTGAACCTCAATCTCAGGTCAATGTAAAAGTAAAGCCAGGATTATTCTACCAGGCTACACTGTCCTTTTGACAGGATGACTTCATGTTCTGTTTTATTTGTAAATGCTAGTTTTATGCCTGTTGCCTTGTAACAATTAATATGGGGTCCCTTTCCCTCTAAAATATTATTTTTTAATATATAGTCCATGTGACATCATGCTGCTTCTTAATCATGACGTGATGGTTCAAGTTCAATTTCTTTAACTAACATATGAAAGCATACATATATAAATCATGAACTTCTGGAATGTCAGGGACTGCCTGTTCTTGGTTTCTTGCTGTTACACATAAGTGGTATTGCTTTGTTTAGCATTTACTTATAATTACCTTTAGTATTTACTAGTATTTAGTATTTACCATAAATCTAATATATTTATATATGTATTATATATATACTTAAATTGTGAAAACTTCCTTTGATATGGTCCGTGTCCTAGTCTTATGATGCTTTTGTTGGAGGAAATTACTTCTTAATAGTGTAGAAATCTTGATGTTCAGCTTCGTAAAAGGAAAGAAAAAAAAAAACAATCTACTGCTTGCTTGGATAGTAAATACTTTACCATTTGTGTCCTCCTGTGGGCACTAAATTCTATTGATAAGACTGGTGAAACGTGGGACGAGTTGGAAGTCTGATGACATGTGGTCAATCAATTTAAGTTCCCAAGAAAGAGATGGTGGATCTGTAACCATCCTCCGGGGAAGCAGAGCACTCCGCTAATGCACAGAACTAGGAGACAAGGAAGGAAAATGCCATCTGAGCTCCCACACTCTGGAAACTAAGAGCAATTTCAGAAACTTATACTATTCTGTGGTTTTGTAAAATTGCCACACCAAGTAACAAGAAGAAAAGCCCCGAGGAGTTCTTTGTAAGACTGATACCATCAGTTTGTTTGCCAGGAGAAATTCTGTCACAAATATGAGTGGGATGAGAATAGACACCAGATACCAGACTCCATTTTTCTGAATATAAGCACTCCACCAGAGATGGATAGCTTGAAATTGGGTCTCACATGCACATGTGAATACTCTCTTGATGTTGACAGGGTGTGCTGCTCTTCATAAGAATGACCTTAACGGCTACAAAACAAGGAAACAAGGTTAAGGGTTTCTTATTACACCATTATCTTATTGTTTTTTCTTTTTTCTTTCTCTCTCTTTTTAAAATTTATTTTTTATTTTTTATTTTTTGGGTACCCAGGATTGATCTCAGGGGCACTTGACCACTGAGCCATTTCCCCTGCCTTTTTTTTTTTTTTTTTTTTTTAATTTTGAGACAGGTTCTCACTAAGTTGCTTAGGACCTCACCAAACTGATCAGGCTAGCTTTGAACTAGTGATGCTCATGCCTCAGCCTTCCATGTCGCTGGGATTACAGGCCTGTGCCACTACATGTGATTGGCAGCATTATTTTATTGAAAAATTTTCATAGACATTTAATATCACATTTTGCAACGATTTCCAACAGATCTTAGCTTTCAAAAAAGAAAATGAAAATATTTAAATTTGCATATGCATTCTATTTAATTTAATAACACTTAAAAGTTTGTTTTAGGTTACATATGTCAGTTGGGGTTTCAGTCAACTATTTCGTCAGGCTTGAAAATTTTTCCTTAAGCTTATATTATACATACACACATGTCTGCACAAGCCAGAAGTCTTCTACATGAGGTTGGATATATTTTTATTTTTTTCTACTATCAAACTATATAACTTAGTTCTGGGTACATGGCTTTGAGTACTAAATACACTTCATCTTATGCAAAAAGACCGTATTTTAATTCTGAATGCTCTAGGATTAAAATGTTTTAGCAGACCTATTTATTTACACATGGAACAATACATAATGATCGTCAAATATACACTTTATGTTTTGATTTTAAATATCTATATTAAATACTACATAAACATAGAACTTAAAATATAGATATATATTGTAGATATACAGATTTTTACACTGTTTCATTTGTTCTATTGTTGAAGATATTGTCTTCTATTAGTCATGGGATAAGATATTAACTTGCAGATTGCTAAGTATCAGAATAACCTCTGTACAGTTATTTCACTTTGTGTGGTTTCAGGGTTATGGCTGGAAGGGCTAGGTCACCGGGGGCCTGCCTGGAAAGGTTCATCTTCTCTGTGGCCCCTTCCCTCCTCCTCCTCTCTGCTTCTGGGCTGCCACAAATGGAGCAGTGCTCCTACATCATGACCTCTCACCAGATGTGCTGCCTTGCCTCAGACTCAGAGACAGACTTGGCTTAGCTTGGACTAAACCTCTGGAACCATGATTCGAAATAAGCTTTTCCTCCTCCAAGTTGTTCTTGTTGGTCATTTTGGTCACAACAAGAAATGGTGGCTAATACAACAGCTCTGTGCTGTATATCTAATATTCCTCCAAATAAAATTCATTTAAAATCAAATATAATAGTTATATTATTATTACTATTTTCTTAAAAGTTTAAATATTTTCTATCTAAATAAGTTTTCACATTATATATTGACACTGAAATTTAAAAACATATAAGCACAGTAATAAAATAACTATTTTATAAACATTTCTCTGCTACTTGAGAGAGAAAGCATGGGTTATGAACACTAGCTGGTTGACCTTCAATTTATCTCTAAAATGGAAATAATACCTCTTGTAATTAATTGTTAGGAGGATAAAATAAGGTAATATATATGTAATGCATTGTAAATTGTGAATTTACACCAATATATACGCCTATCTTGTTTTCACTATTTTATGATTGTTTAAAATAAAAATCAAACAATTAATGTGTTAAAAATTTTTTAAAATTAAATAACATTGCTAATATAGTTGATTAAATTCAAGTATAATCACACCATGATGTTTTTGATATCTTATAAACCCTTTACTTCTACCTCTTTAGATAAATTATGCAAAATTTAGAAGACTATTCAAGATAATGAGAAGAAAATATAAAGGCTTCTATCATCACCCTAGATATTTTCAGCTTTTATCAGCAGATTTTTTTTTCTCCTGTGTGATTGTTCTGATTACAATAGCAGAATTCTTCTGCTTGGATGGGTAGTTATTGAAAACCGCATTTGTTTTCTTATTGAGATCTCTATGCAAATAAGGTCAGCACTTCTAGAAATGGAACTTTCTGATTTTTTTTACTTTTAATTGTGTAGCTGAACAAATTGTTCATTTTGGATTGAATATAGATGATAATGTCTTTGGTAATAAGTATTTATTTCTGACATTTTCACACCATGAATGAAAGAGCTTAGGGCATAATTCAGCATAGGATTGTATTCAGCTGTCTAAAAACATGCCTTTTTTTGTTCTGAATGTATTTTTGGTTTACCTTATACTCTATTCCTTTTCTTCTATCTTTTCTCTTCCTTTTCACTCTGTAAATCCAATGAATGGTGCAGACTTCTCTTAATAGAGTTTCTTGTATACTGGGTCATGCCCAATAACCCAGACTATATATTAACTACCACAAGAGCATGGGATTCTGCTACTAAAAAGTTTTCTGATTCTGGTTATCCCTCAGGAGATGAAAAAGTCTCACTGGCTGCCTAATTTGTTTGATAATTTTATAATCCCTACAAACTGTTATGTGGTAAAAGTATTTTAGAAGCTACCAGAAACTTCTCCTATAATTTATTGATTTATGACTAGTAGATTAAATGAAAAAATTGGAAAAATGAATTGTTATGAATACCATGTGGAATAAAATCCATATTTTATAACAGTGTGTCAAGATATTTTTGCCTTGCTCAATATTTTCTGTAGCATGTTTGATATAAGAATTGGAATTTCATGCCATTTGTCCTAAAAATATGAGGATGTGCTTTTTTTAAATATCCTTGGATGTAGTTCAGGGTAAAAGAATATTTCCATTTATCAATAAGTCAAATCAACATTGATGCTTTCAGTGAATTTCATAGAATAGTCAACTCAAAACAATACTCATGTGATCTGATGTCTCTTTGCCTTACAAAAGGAGAAAAAAAGCACGGTATGAGGAGTAATCATCTAGAGTATCAAGACTCTCTCCAAGTCATCTAGCCTGTTGGAAGACAAGAACATGAATGTGACACTCAGAGTCATTACATTGGAATTGGTTCTTCATCTGTATTACACATAATTTTTGGCAGTAAAGCACAGTATATAATCTGTTGGATTCAAAATATATTTTTAAAACAGTTTTCTCAGTAGATGTTACCATACCTATGTTTCCTGTTTTCTCTACTTCTCCACAACTATCACTACCTCATCAATATTATGAACTGAATCTGATTCATTCATGGAGATTTATTTTAGAACAACTTTCCCAAATGACTTGATTATCAGCAAGATTTGGGGACTGCAACATTAGAAGTTTACTTAAATTTATCTTGTCTTTTCACATGTGTTGCTATTGTCTGGGAATATTCTTTTGCTTGTAGTTTTCATGACAACAATACCTGAAAGTTATTTGTACTTTAATCTTCTAAAATGTAACATACAAATATTTTAAGCAATATAAACAGTTAATCTTGAAGACATGATTAGAATGCAAAGAAAAAATCAAAGTACCACTTGTGTTATCCATTACTTTGCAACTTCGAACTCCTCCCATCCTACACTCTATTTATACAGGAGTTTTTTGATATGCATGTCATCTCACAATATTAGAATTCCTGCATATATGAGAAGTTCTCTTTGAAATGTTTTGACATTTTTTATAATCCTTTTGCCCACCATCAGACCTTCACAGTAATATTCTAGGTATTTTAGAAAAGAGTAAAGGTATTTTTATTTGACAGGTGCATTGGTTGGTAATAAATGCCAGTGATTAGTGAAAAGTTTGCTCTTTGGTCAGTGTAAGTTTGAGGGTTGATGCTTAGAGATACTGAGATGATATTCAAAATCCAACAGACAATAGGTTTAAAACCCATAGTGATAATTATGACACTACCACTATGCCTAATAGTAATAATAATAATGTGACCATCCTTTATATTCTTAATTTTTTTCATATTTTTAAGTTATAAGACCGAATTATTATATTCCTCTTAACATGGTTATTTGTAATAATCTTTGTCATTGCTGTATAATATTTCAATCTAGTGTTGTTGTACTGTTGGGTTGTTTCCCAATTGAGGCTATTGCATGTTATGCAGCTATGGATATATGTATGGGTTTCCTTTGTTTACTGTATATACGCATTCCTGTTCGATGGAGACCTTGATGTTTCTAGAGCACATCTAACTCTTCTCTCTGCCTTATCATTTGTGTTTGCCTTCTCTTTGACCTTGGCTGTTCTTCCTCTTTATATTTTCATGGCTGGATCTTTTCTGATCAAACATCTCTTAGGGAGATTACCTGAGCACCATACTGTCTCCCCCTGTCTCATTATCACAGCTGTTTTCTTATGATCATTTATTTGCAGCCTCTCCCCTTCACATTAGAATATAAGTTCTATGAAAGCCCTGGTCTATTTTGTTCATGACTTCTACACTGCCTAATACAATGCCTGCTATATAATGTACATTTGTAAATACCCAAAAGAACAAATGAAGGAATTCGTTCTCTACACAAAAAGAAGAGTTCTAGTAAACCCAACTTGGATCATGCCTATATCCTGCTTTTGACTGCCCAGTTCTACTCAGAACCTGATGCATGCTCCTTAGCAGAACTTTGAAGTCATGATCACCAGTCTTTGGCATTTTTGTCTTGGCTAAGGCCTTGCTCATTCAGTTCTCACTGATCTTTATTTCTGAAACACCAGAAATACTTTTCTGCTATGAATCTTTGTACAGTCTTGTGATTATTTTAGCAAGCTTTTGCCCTCAATCTGAAATTCTTCCCTTCCTTTCACTCTCGGAATAAGTGCTATGTTTTCAAAAAGATGTCTTCTGTCTGTTACATATATTCTTTATATTTTTATCCTCTATATGTTTATTTAATGACAATTATCATAGCTTGTCAGTATTTTGTCTGTGGAGTTACATACATGCTCAGAAAGGCACCTGCATCTCCATGAGGAGTTCTGGTGCCGAGAAGAACCTCTATAATTTTTCTGAGCTGGAGAGAAGAACAATTAAACAAAAACTGATCTATTGAGTTTTTGTTTATCATACAATTTGCTTATCATGCAATTCAACCATTTGAAGTGTGCAATCCAATGGTTGTACTGTTTGCAGAGTTGTACAACCATCATCAAAATTAATTTTAGGACATTTTCATCATGTGAAAGAAATTTAAAAAGCAACAACTCTGTAATGATTAGTGTAATGATTAGTCATTCCCCATTTTCTCCCCTTCAAGTCTCTCGCCTTCCATTCCCCTGGCCACAGACAATCACTCTTAAACTTTCTATCTGTATATAACTGCTACGGTGGGCATGCTTTTTACAGCAAGGATGCCCTGTCTCACCACCTCTATTTAACATTGAATTGGATCTCTATCCAGTGGAAACTGACAAGTAAATAAAAAGCAAAGCAAACTAATATATTGTACAAAAAATATGAAAGAAGTAAAACAACTGCCACAGATAACATAATTATCAAATATAAAAATCCTGAGGATGGAACGAAACAAATACTAGAACTAATTATATTGGATAGATAAAGCGATATGTGATAAATATATACAGAATAATGTTAATTGTACACTATAGGTCGTGAAATATATAAATGTTCCTTTTAAGATCTTTTCTATTTTTCCATATATTTGAGTATTTTATAATAAAATAATGGACATATGCACTAAAATTTGTGTATTTTATTGCAAGCAAATTCTAATTGAAAAGAAAAAACTTTAACATAATGGACTCTAGACAAAGCCATGTATGTTGTATTTAGGGAGAAACGTTCTGTTTTGAAATTAAAAAATAGAAATTAAATAAAACAAAGCTTGACTTGGTGAAACAATAAAAGAATGGATAGGTAAGTGCTAAACATGTGTAGTATAAAAAATTTAATTGTAGAATCTAGGTACAGCATGTCTGGATATTTGCTGAAAAAATTATTTCAAT
This sequence comes from Glaucomys volans, assembly GCA_020662805.1. Classification (NCBI taxonomy): domain Eukaryota; kingdom Metazoa; phylum Chordata; class Mammalia; order Rodentia; family Sciuridae; genus Glaucomys; species Glaucomys volans. Next base: position 2,023,685 of record JAJEJO010050221.1, read on the forward strand.
TTTTCTTTATGTAGTTTTCCAGAATAAAGTGTTGGAATAAATAGATTGTTCTCATAAAGAAATTTTCAAACTTTTGGCTTTGAGACATTTTTTTAGTGAAATCTTCAGGAGAAGCTTGATACATATACATTTAAAGTACGGTTGTTTGGGTTAAAAATGAGAGGTGGTTTAGAATACTTCCTATTCTTTCTATGCTCCTCTGTTCTTTCTATGTGCTGACCCCCAGGATCTCTGGGATATTCCAAGGCTCTGCAAAATGTCATTTGAAGAAAACTTTAATGATCATTGTCCTCTCAGGGTTTCATTTTTTCCAAAATATGCTCATATGTTTATGTGGGGAAGTCCTTTTAAGACTGGGGCTTTATGTTTCTGCTTTATGTTTCTCTGAGAATGTGAACCTGTTCATTTTCAGTGAAAACAAAGCTTATTTAGTATATGTATATATTTATACATTTTTCATGGATATGGGGAGAAAACATGACATCTGAAATAGTGACATAGTAACCACAAAGGATTCTTTCAGACCCAGATCAGATTATCCTCTTCTGTTGACCTCTTTCCAGGGACTTCAAACCTGGGATGTTGAGAACAAAGTAATTCTTTCCATTACATTTTTTTTTTAAAAGAAAACATTTCAGCACCATCAGCATTGTAAGTTTTAGGTTTTTATGGTAAATCTTCATCAGGGAATATAGTATACGACTTAATGCATATCTTGAACATTCTTTTTTTTCTGGGATAATAGTTACATATTTCTCCTATGATAATTGTCCTTTTCATGCCTTTGACATGAATAAATCAAGAAGCTGTAAACTTTTTTAGCTAACTTTGGCTTGTATATAATATGAAAACTACACAGCATTGCTCTTTGTTGGAGGTTTGCTTTCCTTTCAGTTGTTTGTAGCTCATAACTAACAACTGTGAGAAAATAATCTTATGACTTGGTAATAAGAACCATCTTCAAATCTAAAAGGTGAAAACCTTTTGTATGTATTTTACACAGCCAATCACTTCTGTGCTTAGAGAATCCATTATCATTAACAATCTTGTTTAAAAAAATATATTTAACATCCAGGTCTTCTTTATTCAGGATGCATGTTTTTTGAGAGTTGCTGCCTCTCACTGTTTCTTGAAATACTGATTACTACTTTTATCAATTTGCCTATTTTTCTCAAGCTTCTCGATTTCTACCCACATTTTTGCCATTGCTGACATCCTATTACTTTCCTGACCTTCTTTCTGTTCTAAACAAATGTAATGCCTTTTTTGTTTTCAGGTTTATGCATCTCCTCTTCCCCAGTTACAGAACTGAAATCTTCTATCAATGGAAGCACCCATGTGGCCCTCATCTTCCCTGGCTTAAAAACAATTTAAAAAATACATTTATCTTCTTTCAGACTGCTTATAATTTTACTCTCACAATTTCCCTCTATTCACAAATTTAAACTATATATAAGTATATATTTTCCATTGGCATTTGCTTTCTTTGATTGATTTTTAAATATTGTCCTTACATTTTTGTTCATCTCCCTTAGAATTGAATCTACAAAGGCTGTTAGATGAAAACATGAAGCATAGAATGTCCTTCCACTTCCATCATATTTACTGATGCATTTGCTACAGTAGACTTAGGATTTTGAGTTGGAAGTGTATTCAAATATTATCTAGTTCCACCTACTTTTCTGTGAACAGGAATTAAACACAGGGGAACTTGCTCAAAACTCTAGAATGCAAGTTTTCTGAATCTTGGATCCAAAATCCTCCTAGTTTCCAGAGACAGTGGGATCAAATGTCAGTCATCTAAATTATTATAATTAGACTTGGAAAGAAAGAGAGGCATCTAATTTAGCCAAAGCCTTCATGCTACAGAACCAATTCAATGGTTGAACATATTGATAACACCTGCCTCAATGGACAAAAGTCTCATATAAGGCAGTCAATGTGAAAATTCTTCATATCTAAGTTGTACATAATTTAGCCATCAAGGACACTAACTGGAAACAAATGAGTTCTGAATAATTATAATTCAATTTTTCTTTTCATCTTATTGGTTAACCTGGAATAATATTTAAATTTCTTTGCATATTCATGAAAAGAGCTACATTTGTAGTTTTCTGTTATCAGGCAGGTTCAAAGGTTGGTAAATAAATTGAGTTTAGGGGAAATATTTAAATTTGCTTGAGCCATTGTTTGTCACATAGCTGGATTATGAAGGGTGTTGTTTTGTCTGCGGAATATGCACTCATTATATGTGGCATGTATCCATGATTCTAAGAATAAACATTCAAAAAATATCTGTCCCAAACTCATGCTAGACTAGAATTACAAAGCAAATTTATCTCAAGGCAATAGCTGTTGCCTATAAGAAGAGGATTGTATAGAGTGAAGAAAGTCTTATATATCACTGTTGATAATGAAAATACAGAGAAAATTATAAAAGTGAATTTGAAAGGGTAAATACAGGGCAATAAGCAGAAAGTGCCCTGATACAGAGCAAATTTTAGAGTAGCTAGAAAACCGATTTAAAAATCTAACTCAATTTGTTGCACTTCTCTGAGAACTAAGGATAAATCAAGTACAGGTCATGTAGGGTATGATAGAACAGAGTGATTAGGTATATAAAATATATAATCATATATAATATATGTGTATATATGACATATGTCAACAGAATTCTGAGTCTAGAAAGTACACTGCTTACACTGAAAAGGATTACAATAACTACTGTGAAGGACAGAAACAATCTTCTTGCTGTTTTGTTTGCATTCGAACCCAAAATTTCTCAGTAAAGAACTTCCAGCAAGTAATGGGAAATTCTGGTAGACTTGAGAAAACACAGGAAGCCAGAGAAGTTTTCTAGTTCAGAATAGTCCAGGTACCAGAACCCATTTCTAAATATAAGCAGATGAGTGTGGAAGAAATGTAGATGGACACATGGAAGAAAAGTGGAGACTTCAATCAGATCCTAGCTCAGGAAGACTTCACTGTAGGCAAATGTCATAACTCTAATTCCACAAAGCTATTTAGAAGAGGGGATGCTTGGCTCTCATAAGAGCAAGGATTTTCAACTTGGCCAAACTCTAGCCAGGTTCTTCTGAATCCACTTCTTGACTAGACTTCAACCATGGGCAACTGAAGACTTGAAGAAAAAAGTCTCCAGAAAACATTCCTTCTCACAGAAACATTAAGAACTAATGAATGAATTCAGCAAAGTGATAGGAAACAAACATATAAAAAGTTGGGTTCTACATACTGACAAGAAACTACCTGAAAACTAAGAAAACAATCTCACACATAGTGACATCATAAAGAACAAAGAACAGGGCCTGGGTCTGTGACTCAGTGGTGGAGTGCTTGCTTAGCACATGTGAGGTCCTGGGTTCCATCCTCAGCACCACATAAATAAAATAAAGATATTGTGTCTACTTACAACTAAAAAACTTTTAAACAAAGTATAAAGAAATAGACTTAACCAATAAGGTGGAATAATTGTACATTGAAAATATAAAACACTGATGAAAGAAATTAAAGGAGACACACATAAAGGGCACCATATCCTGTTTGTGGTTTGAAGGAATTAATATTGTTAAAATGTCCATACTACCTGAAATGATCAGCATCCCATCACTCTCAAAATGGCATGTTTTATAGAAATTAGAAAAATATCCTCAAATTCATGTGGGATTGCAAAAGAACCCAAACAACCAAAGTGATATTGAGAAAAAGAACAAAGATAGAGACCAGGCATTACACATCTCACTCTACCCGATTTGAAAATACACCGGCATAGTTTCTAACACATTGAATAATGGACTTTTATTGTCATTCTGCCTTTCAGTGTGTAACAACAATTGAATCAATGTTCTTTTTTGAGAGAAAACATTTAACAACCATAAGTAGGCAAGAAACAACACAAACTTGAAAAATTACATTAAAGTAGCCCTAAAAGATATAAAAATTAGATAATACATCAAATAGAATGATACTATAATGTAAAAGTTAAGTTTCTTCTCCAAAGAAAGATAAAGTCAACCAATAGAAAGGAGGAAAATGAGTAGAAAATAAAATAGCAATTGAATACCTTTATGTCCTACACCCTCTTGCTGGACTCATCCGAGGGAGATGGTCATAGGAACTCCTGAATTTTGGATGATCTTAGTACATGAGAGGAATCTACATCTTACTTCTTGGAGTATAAGACAAGGAATTATAACAAAGCATATGAAAAGAAGAGTAGAAACACTGGGGAGAAAAGTTCAAGGGAATGGCCCTAATGGATACTTTTTTTTCATACACAACCATAGAAATGAAAATTTGTACTCCATATGTGTACAATGAATCAAAATGAAGTCTGTAAAAATAAAAAAAAAATTAAAAAAAAGAGAGAAATGTGAAATCTGAAACACTGATTTCAGTATGTGACTGGTTGATAGAGAACTGCTAATACCTTATGGAGCCTGGGGTCAGGAGAAGAAAATAGGAATTTGAGACTTGTCAAGTAGAGTATGTGCCAAGGCTTGTGTGGCCAAAGACAAACCAAAAGGAGGAACATTATACACCATCAGTCAGAAGAATAAAAGATGGACTCCACTTCAACTTGCATTTCTGTCCAGCTGGTGTCTTTATGTATGTGAGATCCCATGGAAGTTAACAATTCCAAGGGATAGAGATACGTATCTTTGATATATTTGGAACATAACTGAAAAGTGGGATGACTGGTAATTTCACTGAGTATACATAAAAACCCCATGCTTTTTCACTTTTTCTTCCTGTCGTAATGGGTATTGGGATCTAAAATGTCAGTTGAGTTATAAAGAAATAGATTTAATGCATATCTGATTTTTTAAAAAATCATCTGAAGCGTCTGGGAAACATAGAGGTAACAATTGGAGCAATGGATGGTTGGCATATAAAATGATAAAACCACGTTGGAAAGCAGTTTAGCAGTTTTATTGAAGATGTGAAGTATGCATAAAACAGATGACACAGCTTTTCCACTCCTAGGCATTTACTCCAGATAAATAGAGCGTATGTCCACACAATGGCTTATTTATTTTTAAAATGATAAAAAGGAACGTATATATTAATGGTGTATAATATGATATTTTGGTATAGGTATACATTCTGTAATGGGTATATTAAGCTAATTAGCACATTACAATGCTTATTTTTTATGTGGTGAGATCATTTAATATTTACACTCAGCAATTTTGAAGGATACAAGACATTATTATTATTATAACTATTATTATTTTTTATCAGTAGTGCTATGATGATAATAATAATAATTTATCATGGTCTTATGCATGCTAGGCAAGCACTTTTAGTCTATGTATACCTGTATTGGTGAAGTAGTTCCTTGTAGACAGATTTATTTTTGTCTTTGTCCTTGATCCATTCTTCTAAACTTTATCTTTTAATTGAGAAACAATCTGCTTACATTCAAGCTTATTATTAATAGGTAAGAACCTACTCCTAACATCTTATTAATTGTTGTCTGTTTGTTGTGTATTTCCTTTTTCAGTGTTGATTATTATGATTTGGGGCTTTCTATAGTATTAAGGTTTTATTCCTTTTTCTCACTCATCTATGAATCTTCTCTACCACTGAGTTTTATACTTTTGTGCATTTTTATGATGAAAATTATCATCCTTTTTCTTCTAGATGTGGCACTTTTAAAAACATTTCTTATTGGAGGCTGTGTATGAATTATGGGTTTTGTTTGAGCCATCACAAGGCAGGGGGGTTGTTTTCTGGGAACTCCCGGGTGAAATTCCTGGTTCCAGAATGCTCAGATTATGCTGACACCCTGCCTTTAGCTCACAGCCCTAAATTCAAAGCAGCAGCCTGGAGGTGGGTGTAACATGCTAAGCCCCAAACTGTTTTCCTTGTTTTCATCCTGTTTTCCTGAAGAAACTCCTCCCTGAATCCCATTGACTTTCCCACTCATTTAAATAAAGCTCCTGGATCCATTTTGGCAAGTTAGACCCAGTCTCCATCTGAGCTGGTCCCCATGGGATCCTGCTTTTCACTTATTTTCATGTCTTATTTCTTAAATTTCTCATACCTTTAATATTTCCAATCTGACTCACCACCCCAGCTCTGGTAAACTGAGTAAAGGTCACATGGGTTGTGACAATTTCTTATGAAGTGGCTTGGTTTATGGATGCTAGTGAAAGATGTCATTTCTTGTTTCTGAAGTACAATGTTGCTGGGTATAATATTCTTGATTGACAGTTTTGTTTATTTTTTATCTTTCTCTAGCACTCTAAATAGATCATCCCATTTTATTCTGACCAATATCTCTCATAGTATCTTTGCCATAGGAATTTATTTTGACTATTACATTTTGTCTTGCATAATTTTTAGCACATCACTAATTTTAATTTTCAATCTCGTTTTACATGTTCCTTTATTGAGAGCACATATCTTTATTTGTTTCTGTTCCAGTTCTTTCTTGTTTATTTTACTAGTTTTCCTTTAATCTGAGATTATTCTTAGGAGTAAGTTTAATGCACATATTAGTTTTGTGCTTATAAATTTTGATTCCTTATTTATATTTTGTACTTTCTGATTAGTATGATTTCTTTTATTCTTTCCTGTATTTTGATAATTTTTAATGATTCATATATTTTCCTTTATTTTTTGTGATGATTTGGAAGTAATATTCTACAGCTAAATATTTTTATTACATTTAAAACATAACAATCATCTAATAATTTGGAAAGATATTTTCTTTGTTCCTTTCCTAACAAATACAGTCCCTGTTCCATTTTACTTTAAAGATTTCAACTGATATTGCTATTTGAAGATGTAATTTTATATTTATAAATTATGTAAGTGTTTTATTTTTCAATGACAATTGTTAATTAACTTTTCTAAAATAACTCAGAAGGTATCTTCTACTCAGGGTTTAATTTTCCTCTTGGTGAAATTCATTCTTGAGGATTTTTGGATCCTAGTGAGGGTGTTATGACAGTGAAAGCTCTGTTTTGTTTTGTTTGTCTGCCACGTTTCTTACACCCTTACTCTTAAATGATATTATTTGAGGATTTTTGTTTGGAGAATAGAGTGGATATCGAAATGTGAACATGCAAATATCTTGGTCAGGAGTTCCCCCATTCGTTGATTTTATAATTTCTTATTTTTACCCTAACTATGCCACCAGATAGCTTCAAACATGGATGGGTAAAGGAATGTGTTGTAAATAAAATATTTTTAAAAAGTAATACTTGGATGCTTTTTGAGTCAAGATATTAGGTAATAAAAATTTTTCATTGGGAACTTTTTAAGTTAAAGTAAAATGAAAGTATGTTTATGTGTCTTCTTTTTGAAATCTACTTTCCTTTTTATGTAAGTTCTTTCTCTTTGTATTACAAAATATTCACCTCAGACTTGAGATAAACCTTTTAAAAAAGGGAGGGACTTAATAAAAGCCTAATTCTACACAATATACTGATAGGTAATGAAGAGAAAAATGAAGAAAGTTACATTTTAAAAGATCAAAACTTCAATCATGTGCTAAAAGTGGGAAGAAAAAATAAATTCCATAGTTCTAAAACCATGCATTGAATTTGATTGATAATCTTGATTATTTCAATCAAGATTATCTCTTAGCTTGATAGAAAACAATTTGAAGCAGAAAACAATTGGAATGCTAAGCATTGCTCTTAAGAAATCAAGTAGAGTTGAACCACATGAAAATAATTTCAATTGGGGCATTACTTTGATAATGATTTTAAATTGCTTTTGTTGCTGACAAGTTCAAATGGGCTACTCTGACCACTTCTTTTTTTCATTGTCACTTTTTAATAGTTTCAAATATCAGGGATAGAGTAACATTAAATGGTTCTTATCTCAACTCTTTACTTAATGATGCTTTAAAAAGCCTAAAGTAGACAGTATGTTTAGATTTTGTGTAGGTACTATAAAAAGTGAATGTATACTCCCATTATTTAGAGAACAAAAAGAAAACACATGCATATACGAAGTGATAGTTGTACTATATTTGATTTGGTCATGCTATTAGGTTTCATTTTGATAGTGCTTAGTGTAAGAAAACAGCTCAGTTTGGGCCCCCAGACAGCTCAGAGCCTCGAATCAAGGGGAGCAGGCACTAGGGGGTGCCCAGTCTGAGTGGCAACCAAGTGAAAGCTCCCAGAGAACACTCATACACGGAATCTCATGCCAGAGATTTTATTAGGAGAGACTGGGAGTCCGCTCCCAGGGCTGGAAGGAAGAAGAGAAGCGGCTAAAATGGCATGGAAGCCTCTTTTGAATGGTTTTGTTTTTCGCGGGCTGATGATGTTCTAGCCAGTGGCTGCCAAGGATGTTTGCAGACGACCAATGGCAGCTGAGGATATTCATGGGTAGACAAGCTGGGAGGGGGAGGGATAGCTGCAGCAAAATGGCTTGGGTGATAAGTAATTGTGGTTTCATCTTACACTTAGAATTTATTTCTCTTTAATGAATAATTTTATTTATTATAAAATAACTAGAAAACCTATGCTACTATCCTTTATTTCAAATTTTTTCTTTTCTCCCAAAGTACTACAAATGCATATAGAATGTTATAAGGAACTCATCATTTGACAAATCATATGTTAAAATGTCTCCTATGATGTGTATTCCATCATATTAATGTACCGGTTTCTTCATTGCAAATAAAGAATAAAGACAGATTTGGGAGCAGTGCACTTAAAAGATTTTTGGGCTAGGAATGTGGCTCAGTGGTGGAGTGCTTGATTAGAATGCATGAGGATCTGGGTTCGAGCTCTGAAAAAAACAATCTTGAACTCATAAATATAAAATATATTGCCCAAAGTTAAAAAGACAGTCTACACCACAACTAGGACATGAGTCCATATCTTTCTGATTCTGCATGTTTCACTCTACATTTTGTGGTTCCATAACCATTATGTGAGTATGTCATTTTCTCCTCCACGATACTGAGAATTTTCTTTTAAATCAGGGCTGGGTATTATTAACCTATTAAGCCTTTCTTTATGGACAGCAGGGTGCACATTGCTCAGTGTCTACACATACAAGATAGTTTTGTTCTTTGTCCATTTGTGTGTTTACTGAAAGCAATGACAAACAACCGTAACAACAAAATCCATGGCTAAGTGTGCTTGAAAGATCAAACAATTTAGTGATGAAATCAGTGCAATTACAGTAGTACAAAGAAGAAAATTTCTGACTTTTCAATTGCCTTAATACATCTTTTGAATAACCTGTTCCTCGTTACCTTTGTGTTGCCACTTGTTTCTTCACTGGAAACAAAACCTGATCTGCCAATATAAATGAAGTTTAAATAAGAATTAAAATTCAGGTTTATATGTATGATTTATAAAGTACATCAAAATACATTATTCTTTTCAAAGTCTAAATAATATACAGGGCTATTGATTCTATTCTTATTATGCAAATATGTAAATCAAGTTTCAAAAATATTAAAAGCTGCCAGGTTGTGTGGTGCACACCTGTGATCCCAGCGGCTCTGGAGGCTGGGACAGGAGGATCTTAAGGTCAAAGCCAGCCTCAGCAACTTAACAAGGCCGTAAGTAACTTGGTGAGATCCTGTCTCAAAATTAAAAACAAAATTTAAAAGGCTCGGGATGTAGCTTAGTGGTTAAGCGCTGCCTGGGTTCAATCTCTGGTACAAAAAAAAATTTAAAACTTACCTGAGTTTACGTGATTGGAAAACAGCATATTCTGGATGAAACTTTTTGGTTCCCATGCCGGAATTCTTTTAAATTCTTTAGTTCTTCAGAGGAAATTAAAGTTAATTATTTTTTATGTGATTTTAACATTGAATATGTTATTACAAATGTTATGAGTTGCCTGAGGTGAAGACATACACTTTTACTTAAATATTTTTTTCCTTCTTTTTTCTTAATAGAAACTCAGCTGAGGTAAAGTTGACTCTACCCCTTGGCCAATGCTAAATTCCAATTTTGAATTAATCTTTTAAATTGAAGTAGGTTTAAAGATGGCCTGTGTTACAATTTTGGTTTATAACTCATTAGAAAAGTCTATGGTGTGAATGGTATGAATGTACATCATGCACAACCATAGAAATGAAAAGTTGTACCCCATTTATGTACAATGAATCAAAATGAAGTCTGTAAAAATTAAAAAAATAAAGAAAAAAGAAAAGTCTATGGTGGGTGGCAGCTCTTTGGAAACTGTCTCCTTGCACCTGAAACTATGTACAGATGAAATAAAAAGATGGGATGTCCCACTTTCAGAATGTCACTGTGTATGGATTTAATACTTGGCGTTCCTACATCATGTGTTGATGAAGGGCATCTTCACCATTCAAGATAAAAATTGACAATCAGACACACATTTCTGTACTCATTCTCCTAAGTGGGGGATCCAATAGAAAACTTAAAACAGATGCATGGACAGAAAGTCACCAATCAATAATAGTGAGGAGAGCGTGGACAGGGGAGTAGATAAGGAAAGGAAGAAATTCCAGACACTGTAAAAAGAACAATCCAAAACTCCCCCACTGGATTCTCAGCACAGGGCTCCTTCTCTTTGGAGAAGTTGAACTCTCCTGCTTTTGTCACAAACCTCCTGCTTTCTTGCTATCTCTGTGTCCTGTTCTTCGATTCTTTGCTGAACCAACACAGCAAAGCCAGCACCCCTTGATGGTAACCTTGAGAGAGAAAAGTTTTTCACTGCATGTTGGAAGTGTGGCTTTGGGTTTCACATGCATCCTAGTGCTCAGTAATGCTGATGAAGATGTGCTCCCCATAGCCTTATGGAGTCTTGCAGATTTTATCATTTAGGTTCTAATTTATGTGCCACTAGATAATTGATACTTTTATTTCATGTTTTGATTAGTAATCAACTGAAAACATTATTTTAAAAATCTGTGTTTGTCTTTTGGTATCATCCCATGTTAATGGCCACCAGTCTATCATCTTCTTTCGTGCCATTTCACAAAATTATTATATTTCTATTCATGTCTTTTATTTATTCTTCATGATTATTTTATTGAGTTCTTTTTGTAGATTCTATCCATTCTAAGAGCCTTTTTTCCATTAAATCATCGACTTAATTATCCCTTATTAATAAAATAGCTATGTTTTTGTATTTGTATGATCTTTTTACTGAACTCAGATTCATTTACTGTTTGAGTAAATGAGTTTATAATTACTTCTTTTGGCCCTTAGGTAGATAGATAATTTTGTCAAATGGCAAAAATGATGGATTTGCATTATTTCCATTATTAACCTGTCATTATAGTTTCTTCTCTGTTATTACTGAACAGAAATTTCAATCCTCCTGTCAATGGAGACCTCGGGTGCTTTGTTAGTTACACCTTTGTAACCCTGAAGTCCCTATTTCATGCTTCGCTCTCTGTATTACAACTGGCTGGGTCAGAATTGTGCTGGTTGCAAGTCAAACTGAATTGGGCAGTAAGAACTTCTGGTTCCTGGCAGTCAACATGCTCTACTCCAGCATCACCCTCAGATGACAGGGCTTTTCAAAACCTCAGGTGGCTTTACATGGAGCCCAGTTCTGCCTCTTGTCCTTGCTCCATTCAGCATACAGCGTATTTGTATATCCAGGACCTGCAGAACTAAAATCTCACAAAAAGAATAAAATCCAAGAGTTTCAGGTTTAATTTACTCTGTTATTATTACACTTATCATTTGTATATCTTTGTCAATTTCCAAAGCTAGTTGGTAATGCAGATTTTCTCCTACTTTGAAGTTCAGTAGGCCATTTCCTTTGGAGGGGGATTGCTGGGTGTGGTTGGAGGAGAATGAAATTTTTTTTTGTATTTAGGTTACAGTTTTTTTCCTAGAAACCTTCCCATGCTCTCTTGAAAACATACTTTTTAGCCACAAAATGGGGTTTAAAAATGTTCAAATGTTTTAGTGAAGTATAGTTTCCCATTTTGCTATGAAGGCATGTAATTTATCCTTTCTCTTTCCCTGCCTATTGACAATAAAGAGAGTTTTTTAAAGTTTGTAGAATGTTGTAGTAGTGGTGTCAGCTTAAATTCTGCTTTGTTGAGATAAATATTTCCAAAGCTCTCACTTTTAGACATTATTTTTAGGAATTCTCTCACTCAACATCTTGAAATTCTCTTTTACTTTAGAGGACTCTAAACTCTGAAAAGCCTTTTGGAGTTTCATTATATCTATATTTTATCCTAAACACTGACTTTTCTTGTTTATGTTCACATAGAAGAGTATATTTAGTAGAAAAACAGAGGTTGTAATTCAACCAATTCAATAAAACATGACTTTACAGCCCCTCTACCCATTTCCAGGGTGAAGTAGACCAAACTATAGTTTTTCTCTTTTCATTTGATGTCATGTAATAAAAATGATCTTTACAATGTATACTGATTTAAATAGAATTACTATTTTGGCTTTTGTAGTAGGTCTATCATGGATCATAATAAATATTAAAGAAGATGCTAGACATAAAATAAACTTAGTTACTGCCTACTATATAGTTCTGCAGCTCGGCAGAGGAAAATTTGCAAGGTCATTTGTAACTGTGAAAAGAAGTGGTATGCATATCCAAATATGCCATCAGACTTAAAAACAATTGCAGCATTATCTTTTTCCCTATATCTTGAATTACAAAAATGTGGAAAGTTATCAGTTGAGACTACATATCTATTATGTATCTGATCATCACCCTATAGCAATTATTCCATTTTATTCTCTATTTTTTGTTACTCTGAAGGAAATAGAGGTAAGTATATCACAGATTCTGCCTACAGGGTTATAGCATCACAGAGAATATAAAGCATGTGTACATACAGACAAATACACATGAAGACATACACTTTGTAAGGAAAGTATAAATAAGGTTAGATATTATTTTAGCAGTAGACGGGGAAGAATATCCAGCTGAAAAGAGAGGCTACGCTAAAGCACAAAGGTAGAAATATGAAGTGTGTATAAAAGCGTAAAAGAATCTGTGTTCACTGGGACATAAAAGAGTGAAGCAGAAATGCTTGAAAGAGGATTGAAGATAGCTCATGACCAAAATGGAAACCTTCCACTTTCTCTTCATGTTTGTTTTCTTGTGTTCAATATCATTTTGGTATCATGGACATTTATCATTTAAATGGCAATATAAATACCAGGCAAACTACCGAGTGATAGCAAAGACTGGAAGCAATCCTATCCTTTGTGTAGCCACACAGGTACAATCCATTGCACACATGTTTTCAAGGTGAACAATAACTAGTTCTCAAGAAAGAGGACTTGGTAGTGCCATTTGTCACACAGGGTTCATTCTTCCTTTATCTGGTAGTTGGGGTGACAATTTCTGCTAGCTAATTGCCTAAAGCCAGAGGAGAATCAAACTTCCCAGTCTTTATGGACAGAACAAGTGCTCACTGAATGTAGACTATTGGCCTCTTACAGAAAGCAGGAGAGAGTGGTGTTCGCTTCCCTGTTTACACTTCAAAGACATGGCTTCCAAGGTATGCTGAGTCTTAAAGTTCACAAAGGTCTTCAAAAGAATTTTACAGACATTGGAAAGAGCTGAGAAGTACTCAAAATTATATTTTCTAAGGTAATACTCTGAGACAAAGGAGGAGAGTCAAAACTCTTCCTCAATTTTTTTTTGTAACACATTTTTTAATGTTTCCATTTTTTAAATTTTTATAGACTTCATTTTGATTCATTGTACACACGGGGTACAAATTTTCATTTCTATGGTTGTGCATGATGTGCATTCATATCATTCTTGTTAATCACACATGTACATAGGGTAATGATGTCTGTCTCATTTCACCATTTTTCATACCCCCACCCCTTCCCTCTCTCATTTCCCTCTACATAATCTAAAGATCTTCCATTCTTCTCTCACTCCCTAACCCCCACCCCCAACAAGATTCTATATCATCATCTGCTTGTCAGGGAAAACATTCGGCCTTTGTTTTTTAGGGATTGGCTTATTTCACTTAGCATGATAATCTCCAATTCCATCCATTTATCTGCAAGTACCACAATATTATTCTTCTTTATGGCTGAGTAGTATTCCATTGGCTTTTATCAAGAACACAAACAAAAATAGATGTTGGTGTTGCTGTCGGGAAAAAGGCACACTTTTACATTGCTAGTGGAGTTGCAAATTGGTACAGCCACTCTGGAAAGCAGTGTAGAGATTCCTCAGAAAACTTGGAATGGACCCACCTTTTGCCCCAGTTATCCCACTCCTTGGTTTATACCCAGAGGAATTAAATTAGCATACTACAATAATGCAGCCACAGTAGTGTTTATAGCAGCTCAGGTCACAATAGCTAGACTGTGGAACAAACCTACATGCCCTTCAACAGATGAATGGATAAAGAAGATGTGGCATATATACACAATGGAATACTACTCTTCCTCCATTTTTGACAAAGAAAATTAAGACTCTCTTTGTCTTTAACAGTATTCATTCATCTATCCATTCATTTATACAATCCAATAAATAAAAATGAAAATAAAAGTGCTAAAATTTAAATAAGTGTATTAAATTCACAAAACCTAATTATTTTGGGGAGTTCTGAAAATAAATTGTGCAGCTGTTTTACAAAAAGGTAGGAGAATGGAGATGACTAAATTGAATACAAAGGCCTTAATCTAATATTGGCGATTCTGACAATGCTTATTACGATCTTCAGGTTGCTTTCCAGTGACTCAATTGGGTTAAACTAAAACAATACATGAAGCTGACAAGAAGGGAGTGCCTTTGTTACTCGTAAAGTTTTTTTAAAAAAAGAAACATAAGCATAGCAGATAGCAGGTATTTGTAATACTGGAACTAGGCACTGTAAGAAAGAAATTAAAAGCTAAATGAACAAAGAATAATCTATCAAGCTCAAAAGTAGCAATTTCTGTAGCTCTATGAAGCGAAGCTAGCAGTGACACACAGAACGTGACGATCTAATTAACACTGCATCAGCAGGTGCATTTCTGTATGCAATTACGTTTTGCTGAACATACTAAACCTAACTACTAAGATACTTCTATATCGATCAAATTATCTGGGAATCTATTGCCATATTGTGTTCATTATGCCATTCATTTCAATAACCACAAACTTTGTTTTTATAAAATAAACGGTATTTTCTCAGTGTGGAATTCAACATAGTATTTATAGAGCACAGGTGACCAAATTGTGTTTTAAGTTTTTATAATATCTACCTATATCATATGTGCCTTATCTACCCAGGAGTTAGCATCTCTTACTACATTTCTCAACATTTATTTACCACTAACATCAAAGTGTAGAGTAATAGGTGAGTCCTTTAAAATATTTTCTTAAGATACTTTAGGCTAATGGTACAAGTTTGAAAACATACTGAAAAAAGTTTGAAAATGCAAAGACCTCTTCCTGCCAGGAAACATTCATAAATTGTTTGATGGAACAATGTTTAGTTAGTTCACTGTGCTCTAGCATCAAGAATGTCAATAAATATTATTAATAAAAAATGAATTAAAAACAAGGGAATTTATTAAAAGAATAGCTAGAAAATGCTTAATTTTTATTAAAGAAAAATTAAAGATAGTTATAAAATTACTTATATTAAGTGTTTTGTCAGCTTTTACTTTTTGTCATTGTAACCAAAAGATCTGACAAGAACAATTTTAGAGGAGGAAAAGTTTACGAGGCACTCATGGTTTTAGAGGTTCAGTTCATGAACAGTGGACTGCATGACTCTAGGCCCAAGGTGAGGCAGAACATCATGGCAAAAGGGCATGGCGGGGAAAAGTAGCTCAGGCATGGCAATCAGGAAGCAGGGAGCTCTACTCACCAGAGAGACAATACAAATCCCAAAGGCACACCCCATCCCAGTGACCTACCTTCTCTAGCCAATCCTACCTGCCTACAATTCCCACCCAGTTAATCCATATCGGCATATGAATCCACCAATTAGGTTGCAACTCTCATAATCTAATCATTTCACCTCTGAATGTTCTTGTGTTGTCTCACACATGAGATTTGGGGGACACTAGATATCCAAACTCCAACAATAAGAACGAGTCTATTGTATGTGTTACAAGAGACAAATCAATGTGAAAAATAAGAATTATCTGAAAACAATGTTAAGTTTTACTTCATTACTTAAATAATAATTTGGGTATTTGAACAATTAGCTTATTTTTCTATATAATTTTGTCAATGGTAGTCTAATGTTTTAATTTTTAACTTACATAACACCAAATTATTCTGGAAGAATAATTATAATTTTAGATTTTTTTGGTAGTGCTGTATATTGAACCCAGGAGCACTATATAACTAGACTATATCCCCAGCCCTTTTATTTTCTATTTCAAGAACAGGGTCTAAGTTGCAGAGGCTGGCCTTGTACTTGCAATCTTCCTGCATTGGCCTCGAGAGTCTGGGATTATAGGCATGCACCACCTTAATACCGGATCTTTGAGCTAAAGGGGTAGAAGATAATGTCGGAAATTATTTTGATCAAATTATTTACAACATGTCTTTATAATGACAAAGGCAATTAAAAACTATGGTTTTAAAAATGTTTTACTAACATTTATTGAACACCTACTTTCTACAAAGGGGTTGCAAATACTGTTACAATTACTTAAATGTCTGAACTCCTGAAATTCAATGGTTGAATTTCAGTGAAATTGTGAAATTGTATGAAATTGTAACAGTCTTAGCACAGCTATTTATGTATGTGTAGATGTACACATACATACAAAGATCTATATACACATGCACACAAATACACACGTAAGAATGCATATAAACATAGACATATACATTCTTTCAGGAGGCTAGGGAATGTCAAATATCATTCATTTTTATGAGTTTTTAAAAATATTCTACCACTTTCAAAAATTTGGGAATTATTGCCCTAGAATAGTCCTATTGTCTTCAAAGTTTGGTCCTTGGACCAAGAGACTCAGTATACCTAGAAATTTGTTGGATCTATGACTTCTTGAGCCCCACCCCACACCTAGGGAATAAAAAATTCCTCTGGTGGGGCCTAGCAATATGCTTTATAATAAGGTTTTCAGGGGACTCTGACAAATGCTAGGTTTGAAAACCACTAATGTCTAACTTGATAAATCATAAACTTATACTTACATTTCAACCACTTAGGGAGTTAAAATAGAAATACCCAATCCCAGAGCACATGGTGAACCAATAGAATTAAAATCTAGAGAGACAAGAGAGATAAGGACCAGAATTTGTTTTTAAGCTCTTCACTGGATCTAATTTGCAGCAAATATTAAGAAACACTGGTCTAGTAAAATATCTTTGTTTTTATACTAACATTTAAATACAACCTTGAAATTATCAAAATCATTTCAGCGCATTCCCTCCTAACTACCCAATATTTGTAGGCTTAGGATAAGGTAATCAATATTGAATAGTTTAAATATCTGAAAGTTTCAAATCCTCTTACGAACTCCTAAAATCAATTTTTGTTCCTTGACAAACATATCTTGATAATGTCAAAACCAAAATATATCATTAAATTTACTATTTAAGAAAGTTTTATTAATATCTATATTACAAATATCATTACATTTCCTGTCTACAACAATTACAAAAAACAGATAATAGCCCCATTTAACATGGAAGCAAGCTCAGCAATAAGGAAAGTTAGGAAAGTTAGGAAATTTGCACAAGGTGAAAAACTACCAATCATGCCCTGCTTGACACACCTAACCTCCCCATACTTTGATGATGATGATGATGGTGATAATAATAATAATAGCTAATATTCATCCCACAGTCTATTGTTTGGCATGTTCAAAATTAAGTTTTTAATTGCAATATTCACATATTACATTATCATATAATAATGAGGTTCTCCCTATTTTATATATGAGGACACTGAGGGGCATGTCATTTTGCAACTTAATAAGTTCACACAACTCTTTTTCTGGGGACCTGAATTTGATTCCAGGCAATCTTGTCCATGAATCTGGGAAGAAATTATCTGGAGATGTGTTGCTTTTGGAGAGGAGTATTCTTTTAAAGACAGAATGGTGCCAAGCACTTCAGAACTGCTAGGGCACTTCTGCAGTCCTCTTGCTCCTGTAGCCTTGTGCAGGAAGTGATAGCCTGCTCACAAATCCTTTTGATCCTGGATGACGCATTTTTGTTTGGCTTTCCCTTATTTTTGAGCTGTGATGTTCTCCTTTCCTTTGCAGCTGAGGAGTTTTCTACTGATAACAAAAGACATCTGGTTGTTCTCACAACAGTTGCAATCCAATGAGCTTCTGCCACTCTCTTTGGACATAGAGTAGGCCATTATGACTGCTCTTCAGTGTTGAATGAAGGATTGATTTAGCATACCATTTTATCAGAGTCAAACAGTGGGTGTTTCAGATTCTTGGTTGGGATCTTTTGTCTTTTGTGCCATTGGAAGGGCAGTATTTACTGGCTTCCAGTCTCCCTATGGTGATCTTAGGAATTTTTATTTGCTAGCGTTGCCGAACAAGGCAGACCATGGAGGTGAAGCAGTTACAGATGTCCTCACTCACTGACTCCTGAAATCACTGTGGTAAGCTTTCAGATGAGTGACTCAGAGAAGCGGGAATGCGTTTATTAGAAGGCAAAGGAAAAGGGAAACTAGGATATTCTCAAAGGAGAGAGTAAATCTTATCAGAGAAGTGGGAATGGAGTGCCTCTCCTGCCCTCCAGTTTTACTGGGGATAGAGAGGAATTTTCAGAAAGCTCCATTAGTGCTGTGCCCTCTTCAATTCCCCTCATAGTGCAGCACCCTCTTCAATTCCCCTCAGTGCTTGACAAGGATTCCACTGAGTTATAAAGATGTTTGCAAGGCCTCATCTTCCTGGGAATTGGAGCCGCTGTTTCCTGTTGTCTTGTTTAATTTGCCTATGCTTGGGAATAATATTATATTGGATTTCTGGGAATTCTAGGGTCGTAGGGGATTTAGAACACAAGAATCAAACAGCTAATCATACTGGATAT